>JANZLD010000009.1:52035893-52046131 GCA_026413575.1 Erythroxylum carthagenense | reverse complement strand
CATCATCAACTTCACAGAAAAACTCATTTCCTCGCAAATTGCAGAACCATGAAATCCATGATGTGTCATCTCCATCAGAACCACTAACATCTGATTCTTCACTGTCAGTTTCAGATTCTTCTGCAGCTTGTTCAATTATGCTAGAATCAGTAGGTAACATATACACACTAAGGAACTTGTCAATTGCATTTCAAAGAAGGTGAAACCAAAAAACAAGTCATAGGTTTCAGATTCTTCTGCAGCCTGTTCAATTATGCCACAATCAGTAGGTAACATGTACACACTAATGAACTTGTCAATTGCATTTCAAAGAAGGTGAAACCAAAAAACAACTCATAGGTTGAGGACAAAGCTTTGAATGCTCCGAGTAAGGTAAATTTTATAACCAAAATTATAAACTGCAAAGGTATACAGAGTTGATAGCTCGAGATCCCTGTTCCCACTCCTAAAACAACAGAAGAAACCAATTTATATAAATGTAGAATGAAAAACAAAAACAAAAACAAAACCAAAACCAAACCAAAACAACAGTTCACAAAGTCAAAATCATGTTATAAAAAACATAACCCGTTCAAGAGCTAGTTGATACCAGAAAAGCATAAAAGATCCTGCGTAGATTACACAATTCCTAAAGCAAGATTTTCACATTTATCAGCCAACATTCTTACTTAATAAAAACAGAAAGATGAAAAAAAAGGAAAAAAAAGGAGCAGGATATTCATCAAACAAAGCAAAAACTCAGATCCCAAAACACCCAAAACAAAGAAAAGCAAGAGGTCCACCAATCACTTACGACAGACCTCCAAAGAAGCAAATGCAGAGTGAGGAAAATATCGAAAAGATTAGAACAACTAACCATCAGAACATTTATTCTTCGAGAGAGAAGCCGAACGCGAATCGCGATGATCAAGCTGTGATTTTCCCGTAGAAGTGGTCGGTACAGACAACCTATCTTTGTCCTTACTATTCAGAGCCCTGGAAGTTGAAGGAGACGACTTCTCCAGGTGCTTGTCGAGTGCATCGTTTATTCGCTTCCGATCGAGAGGTCCTCCGATGATCTCCGACCTCGAACCACCGCGATTATACATAATTCCACTCTCTCTCCCTCCCAACCTCCAAGCCCCAAGCCTCACAAAGATTCAAGCTTTAGGACACAACATTCCGACAAGAGAAATAAACAAATCCAGAAAATCAAAACCCTAGATTCGTGGGAAATTAGGGTTTTTGGCGGGACGAGAAAGAATGGGTAATTGTTCAGTTTCCAATGGACGAAACAGCAAATTCAAAACAAGAAAATTGAACTAGAGATTAGACAGATGACTTGGGTTTGCGATTTAAGAGAGATGTAGAGATTGAGAGGAGCTCCACTCTGTTCTCTCTGTCTCTCTTTGTTTTCTTGTTCTTCCCTTTTTCTCCCATTTTTTTTTATTTTTTTGCTCTTAATGATTCTTTCCTTTCTAACTATTTCCTTTTCTTGATGGGCTTCACACTACTCTTCGATTAAGCTTTTCATGGGGCTCTCTTACTCGAGCCTCTCTCAATATCTTTATTACGATTTTATTTATAAATCAACTGGTTGTATTAATTGTTAATTAATAACTGATTATATCAGCTGATCTGATTAGTAAATTACATTAGTTATTTATCATTTAATGTTTGCTAAACCACTAAACAACCAATCACCAAATCAATTTAACAGCTATTTAACTTGTCAAACAATTTGTTTTGGTCAATCAACTAATTTTTAGCTGATCACCTATCATCCAAACACATCCTATATATATATATATGGTAATCATTGCCATGTTTCATGGTTTTATGTTCACTTATCTGCACTGTCTTAAAATTTTTGGTTTATGTTTTAATCTTGTGTCACTTAATTTGATTCTCGCATTTGTACGAATCGTTCGTGTGTGTTGGTGTGTTCCCAGGTGAGCATTGTTCACTTTGTGCTTTTTACATTATTTATTTGGATTCGTAGCTATTTCTTTACTAAGCCTGCTCCCTCGAGTTATGTGTGTTCGTGTGTGTTGGTAATGGGGTTATTTTCTTTAGTTGGGAGTTTTGGTGGGTTCTGATAGCTGTCTTTAGTTGTTGAGGAGGATGAAGCACGTGAGTTTTCAGCGTCAGTGTAGTTTTGGTGACCTTCTTCAGTGTTACTTTTCTTGTCCAGAGCTCACCCAGTCGTTTTGCCTCTATTGTCCTACAGCCTACTCTTTCTTTTTACCTTTTTCAACAACGCTGGATTGTTTGACTTCATGTTACTTATTTTGGTTGTGTCTAACGAACACCCGTTGTTGAGCCACCTGACATATTCGCTGCAGTAAGAAAGCGGTGGCCTACTGTTCCTTGTGTGTACCATTGAGTGCTCACTTTTGATTCTTGCGCAAATATTATTATTATTATTATTATTATTATTATTATTATTATCATTATTTATATTTTTCTTATTATTATATTTTAATCTTTTTATTTTATTATTCTTCGTATTATTTAATTCTTTATTTATTATTATTATTCCTATTTATTATTATTTTATTTTTATTTTTAAATTATTAAATTATTATATTATTTTTATTAATATTAGTAGTTTTTTTACTGATCTAAATATTTTCTTTTCTGTCTTGCATCATTTTTTTTATGTCACATTTGCATGTGAGTTTACCGGAAACAGCCTCTCTAGTATATAAGGATAAGGCTGCGTACTATTGACCTCCCCAGATCCTGCTTTATTGCTGGATTTCAGATTAAGTGCAATGATGATGATGATTTGTACGAATTGTATATAAATATGTGGATAAGATTTAATAAAATAGGCTAATAATGGATTAGTCAGAAGAGAAATTCTAATTTCATAATCATTTTGCTTAAGATTTGATTATATGAGATGAAAACAATTAAAAAGCAGTTCTGTACTCCGAGCATGTCCCCAGCTAACCTCAAAAGTTTTTTTAAACTATTAATATTGTCAAGAATGATACAAAATAAATAAATCAAATAATTTACTACAATAATAAATTAAATTAAATAAAAAATATTTAGGCTAAATAATTAAAAGAGAAATACGATATATTAAATATTTAGGCTAATATAAAATATAAGATTTAAAATAAAATATTTAAAATATCTATAAAAATGAAAATGATCTTTTTATGTGAGAATCTTTTATTTATATTCTATTACTTTAAAGTTTTCTATTGAAGGTCATTTTTTTAAGTAAATTTCAATAAAGTCATATCATTCTTGATCATCTGATGATAAATTTCTTTTCAGGTCTTCTCTTCTTTTTTTTATAATCTCTAAATACATTCTTCTCGTTTCTATTCACTAAAATATTACGGTGCCTCTTTTTAAAATATCTTATCTGTCAAAATCTTGATTCTCTTAATTTTTTTTATTAATATTGAACATCTTTAAATTGTCTTTTACCTTTATATTTCTGATTTTATCTCTTATAGTAAGACTGAGCATTTAATGAATTATTCTCATCTCCGTTACTATTAACTTATAATTATGCACATGTTTGACAGACCAACACTTTGCTCTATAGAATATAATCGGTTTAATCGTTAAATGATAGAATTTACCTTTAAACCTTTAAATTTAAGTACGAGCTGAGTTAAATTAGATTTATATTATAAATTCGATTTACATTATAATTGTCAATGTTCAATTAATTAAAATTTTAACTCATATCGAGTAAAACGAAATTAAAGAATGTAATTATTAATGCACGGTTAGAATATACTTATTTAAAAATAAAATTTATATATTAGCATTGCTACATTTATTATATTAATGTAATAAAAATTTAATTGATAAAAAAGGTGGATTTTAATTTATATTAAATAAATTTTAGGGTTAGAAAATTAAAAAATTGATTAAATAAAATGACATTATTTTATTAAATTTAGTAAAACAATATTAATTTTTTAACTGTTAAAGAATATTCAAGATGATGTTATTTATTACATATAATCAAAATGAGGATATTTCTAATTCAATTAGTCTGAAAAATATTCGAGATTATCTCATACCTTAAATGAGCCAATTTCGCCCATCCCATTTTTAAAGATCATATTTGGTCGGGTCGGCCGTTTTGGGCCCGAGCCCAATCAAAACGACCCGTGGGCCGATCGGTCCATTCTTCAAAGACCAATCTCCTACCTAATGGCAATGTCAAGCCCAGGCCCAGTCCACGCTCTCCTCAGCCTATGCACACGTGAACTCGTAAACCTAGCACATGCACTATATAAGGTATTATTCTATCATAACGAAGGTACGCAATTCATAACCTAGCTCTCATTACTTTTCGGCAACCCTACCTTCATCAGAAATCTGACTTGAGCGTCGGAGGGGCTAATCGGGACATAACCCCATATGTGCATTCTTTGTTTTGCAGGGATCTCAACGTCAGAATCACAGCAAAAAGCAGTCAACTCATGGATTCAAACGGCAACGCACAGCTCCGCCAGAATCCGGCAGAACCAATATTTATATTATATTTTATTAAATTTTATCCACATATTTATAATAATTTCAGATAAATATACTTATAAAATTTAATAAAAACAAAGTTAAAATAAAAGAAATAAAGCATCATTTTAACCCTAAAAACATAATCATAGTACATTACACTCTAATAAACACTTTTTATTTTGTACTCACGAAATATTTTAGAATAATCTTAACTGTAAAAGATACTTTTAAATCATCAATACCTAAATTAATATCCGCTTAAACCAAATAAGTTCTTCGGAGACAAACCTCTGCCATTAGACACAGTTCTATTAAAAGTATACCTGTCAAAGGCACAAGAATGGCTAGCTTCAGGATTATAATAGTGCCGGCTCGTCACTGCGCACTAGTGGACAAGAGGCTTGTTAAAGTTGACGAAATCAGACATTGGCCGTGAACGTGACCTATAAACCGACGTACATAGAGAGAGTGTTCTGAGTACGAAGTAGAAGGCAGAGACTATGGAGACCGATCTGGTTCTAATGTTGAAGTTGGTCGTTTCTTTGGTTTTGGGTGGGATTTTGGGAGTCTTAGCATACATGTACAGTCTTTTGCTTGCCAAGCCGCAAAAGCTTAGATCAACTCTTCGCAAACAAGGAATCAGAGGGCCTTCTCCTTCATTTCTCCTTGGAAACATCCCTGAAATCAGAAGAATCCAGGCACAAGTACAGACCCAGTCAGTATCTGAAGTTCGCGATCTTCGCCATGACTGGCCTTTCACTATCTTTCCCCATTTTCGACACTGGATTAACGAATACGGTACCCTTTCTTTGAACCTTACAATCTCAGACTACTTGGGACGATCAATAATTGTGTCTGATGACCAATTTTGTGCAGGGAAAACGTTCATTTATTCAACTGGAAACATACACACGCTGTTCACCACAGACATTGACATGGTCAAGGAAATAATCGTTTGCTCGTCTTTGAGCTTAGGTAAGCCTTCTTATTTATCCAAAGATCGTGGACCGCTTCTGGGACTGAGCATTGTAACTGCAAGTGGATCAAATTGGGCTTACCAGAGGAAGATCATTGCTCCTGAATTCCATATCGATAGAATTAAGGTAAAACAATCTCACTTCACTGGATTTTTCTGGGTATTTGTCAGATAGTAAGATTTTGAATAGGAGCATTTGAAATTCTTGATTGGAACTTTTTTTGTTGAAGGGTTTTGTTAGTTTAATGGTGGACTCTACAATCTCCACGTTAAGGTCTTGGGAGGATAGGATTGAATCAAATGGAGGAGTTGCAGATATGAACATTGATCTGGACTTGAGACGCTTGTCTGCTGATATTATTTCAAGAGCTTGTTTTGGGAGCAGTTACGAAAAAGGGAAAGAAATATTCTTAAAGCTTAGAGATCTTCAACATGTCATGTCCAAAGGTTTCATCGGCATTCCAGGGTTCAGGTACGAATTGATTGAAAATTCCAACAAACCATCATCATATTTACTTGATTCATTTAACTTCTGTTACTCTTTGGCGATCTGAAAAAACCAGACACATACCAACCAGGACTAATAGAGAGATATGGAAATTAGAGAAAGAAATCGGCTCAATGATACTAAGGATTGTGAAGCAGAGGGCTGAAGGGAACTCAGAGAACGATCTGCTGCAAATGATACTTGAAGGGGCAAAAAGTGTCGAAAGTAACACTAAACCTGGAGACCTTCCAAGAGGTTTTTCTCTCAAGAAGTTCATAGTGGACAATTGCAAAGCTATATACTTCGCTGGTCACGAAACCACAGCCATCACAGCCTCATGGTGTCTGATGCTGCTAGCTACTCATCAGGATTGGCAAGCTCGAGCACGTGCTGAGGTGCTCGAAATTTGTAAAGATGGCCTACCACTAGATCCTCACATGCTTCAAAACATGAAAATTGTAAGTTTTTCTTGAGAATACAATTGAATTCCAGTTGGATAAACGACCCCATCTCGTGACCTTCTGTAATGAAAGTGGCTTTCTGCTTGAATCCACAGCTTACAATGGTTATCCAAGAAACTTTGCGCTTGTACCCACCAGCAGTATTCAGTTCAAGAATGACATTGGAAGATATGAAGTTCAATAACATTGTAATTCCCAAAGGAATCAACATTCAAATCCCAATATCCATCGTGCAGCAGGATCCTGATACATGGGGTCCTGATGCACATCAGTTCAAGCCTGAAAGATTTGCTAATGGAATCGTTGGGGCTACAGAGAGTCCACAGGCTTATATTCCTTTTGGTGGCGGTCCTCGAATCTGCGTAGGTCGACAATTTGGTATGACAGAACTGAGAGTCATTCTGTCGCTTATTTTAGCAAAGTTTAGTTTTACTCTCTCACCAACATACCAACATTGCCCTGCATTTCGGTTGGTTTTGGAACCTGGAAATGGCGTCAGTCTCCTTGTTCAGAGAGTTTAAGGTTAAATAATTTCGGGTACCCTTTAAATCGAAGAGGGACTTTGTAAGCATTCTAGTTATGCATGCAAAATTGCCAATGAAATCCTTTTGTTTTCTGATTGTGGTCCATAATATGCATGTGTTTGCTATGGGAATTATTACTTCCAGGAAGCTTAAGAACATGGCCGCTTCAAGAATTAGTCATTATTGAACTTGGAACCATGGGTTTAATGGTAAGGATGGCAGCCTGCCCGTACTTTGGGTCAACCTTAAATCAAGAAGTCAAGTTTGATTAAATTAAGCTTCGATTTGAAATTAAACTTAGATCAATCCAAATAGTCTAGCATTAGTTACGAAACAATATCATTTTAGTCTTATGTTAAACGAATTGCTAAAAATGATATCATTTTGACATTGTTTGAAATGATCTAAACATATTCAAGATCCAAACATATTCAGATTACTCCATATAAGCTCAATCCAACTGACTTTTTGTTACAGGGTTAATTAAAAAAAATTTCAAACTTCACTAAATTTTGTAATTATAGCGTGAAATTTAAAAAGTAAAAATTAAATGTTTAAAATTTTAATTTTTTTAAAAGCATAACCCGATATTAGTATCTACGTATCTTTGTTGAAATGACTATTCGGTAGAGAAAGGTACAAAGGAACCAATTTGGAAACAAGACATGGCAACAATGATTCAACAAGGTATTGTGAGTTTTATGCAAAGTCAAGGGAACCAGATTCAGATGAAAAATAAGGGAGGAGATGTCATCAACTTTGCACACTACAATGACTTTGCTGGTAGCATTTTCAATCATTCTTTTAGTTCAGATAGTTCAATTGAATGTGGTTATTGGATAATAGACACAAGTGCTTCAAACCATATGTGACATGATCTTAGTTTGTTTGATAAACTTAAACCTGTTGCTAAATACACCCCTGTTCACCTATGGATGGCACAGTTAAAATAGTAAATTTCACAGAGGAAATTATTCTTTGTGATAATCTTTGTCTGTCATCGTACTTGCATATACCTTCGTTCAATTATAACCTACTTTCTGTGAATAAACTAGCTTGTCAATCTCCAACCAAATTTACCTTTTATGCAACCTTTTGTATTCTGCACGACCTTGTGACTGATGAGGTCTTAACAGTTAGAAAGGTAATTGCAGGACTATATGTTCTTGACAAATATTTTTTTCATAAA
The DNA here is from genome assembly GCA_026413575.1 of Erythroxylum carthagenense. Lineage (NCBI taxonomy): Eukaryota > Viridiplantae > Streptophyta > Magnoliopsida > Malpighiales > Erythroxylaceae > Erythroxylum > Erythroxylum carthagenense. The sequence goes on along the minus strand of JANZLD010000009.1, from coordinate 52,038,015 downwards.
AATATCATTTTATCTTACACCACACTTTTAGATGATCGTTTCAATAAGTCAATACAATATAATAGTGTTGTTGTTGTGGTTATTGGCACCAAAGATTGGGCCATCCATCTCTCACTATAATGAAACAGTTGCAAGATTCCTTCAATAATATGAAACTTTTTGAACATATAGGTGGTGTATGTCATTTCTCAAAACAAATTAGACTTCCTTTTCTTAAGAACGGTATTAGTATAATTGCATGCTTTGAATTGTTGCGTATGGATCTTTGAGGTCTTTATAAGCAGAGGTCGATTAGTGGAGTTCACTACATTTTCACAATAGTAGATGATTTTTCTATAACAACTTTAACCTATTAACTCAAACACAAAAGTCAGACTTCTACATTTTTAGAGAATTTCCTTAAACATGTTATAAATCAATTTCATGCTATAATCAAAATTGTTAGAACAGACAACGAGACAGAATTCTTGAGTCATAGTTATCAAGAAATATTTGTCAACTACGGAATTGTAGACCAGAAAATCTCTCCTTACACTCCATAACAAAATAGAGTTGTTGAATGAAAACATAGGTATTTGTTGCAAATTGCTAGAGCCCTTATGTTTCAATCCCATTTACCAAAACAATTTTGGAAAGATTCCATTTTAACAACCACATATATTATAAATAGGCTTCCAACTCCTGTTTTTAACTGGAAGTCTCCTTACTTTGTTCTTTTCCAAAAAGACCATGACTATAATTTTTTAGAAGTTTTGATTGCCTGTGTTATGCCTCTAACACCTTTCCTCATAAAGATAAGTTTGCTCCTAGGGCTTTCAAATCTATTTTCCTTGGATATTTTTCAGGCTAAGAGGATTACAAACTTTATGATTTGCAAAGTTGTCATATTTTCATTTCTAGGGATGCTATTTATTATGAAAATATATTCCCTTTTTAGTCAATTTCTTCAGATCCGGAATTAGTTCCTTTGCCTAATCCAGTAATTTTAACACCTATTGTGTCTCGAGAATCCTTATCACCTTAAACTCTTAATGTTGATTCTTCTGATTCATCAGTTCCACCTTCATTTGAAACTCCTTGCTCCACTGATCTTACATATAGTCTAGCTCTTATTCGTAAAAGTACTCGTGTGACCCAACGACTTAATTGGTTGAATGATTTTGTTTCACATGCATCTGTTACTGATATTGCTCATCATGTTTTTCCTACTATACCTGATTCTTCTTCTCATACACCTCCTACGTATCCCTTTATACTCTCCTCACATCTCACCTCAGTTTATCATTCTTTTTTAGCAAATGTGTCTAATATTGAAGAACCTAGTTATTTTGAACAAGCTCATACTAATCTAAATTGGTTGGCTGCCATAGAGGTTGAGTTGACAGCCCTTGATAGTAATCACACTTAGGACTTTACTGCTTTACCGAAGGGTAAGAAGGCTATAGGTTCTAAATGGATTTGTAAAGTTAAACATAAACTCGATGAGACTGTTGATTGATATAAGGCTAGATTAGTAGCAAAAGGCTATAATCAAATTAAAGGAGTTCATTATACTGACTGTTTTCTCCAATTGTCAAGATGGTTACTGTGAGACTTTTTATAGCTATTGTTGCTGCAAAAAGGTGACCTTTACATCAGTTAGACATAAACAATTTTTTTTATATAGTTATATCTGTAACATCCCATCCCCGATTGGAAAGGTAAATTGGTAAATTAGGACAGGCTAGTGGTTTGCATTGTATATTTTGATGTGAACATTCTTTTGGCCTTTAAATTTAGAGGAATGAGTCATTTGGCACGTGCATATATAAGTACATGCATTTATGACATTCCCGGTATTTAATTGTGATTATGATGTGTTCTGTGAATTATGAGGTAATTGGGTTAGGATGGTTGAATTTGAAAATGTTTTAGAGTGACCGTCAATTGCTAGTGACCTTAGAAATATTTTCTGGAATAATTGGGAGAAAGTGTCCGGACCGAAAATTTTCCGAGCGGTGGACTGATTGATTGTACAGTACTGAAATAGCTGTCTAATAACCATAGAAAATTTGGATATATGATTTTAGAAATTAATAGGTCGAGCCATTGAAATTTGGAGACGAATTGGACTAGAAATAAA
>JANZLD010000009.1:52023792-52035793 GCA_026413575.1 Erythroxylum carthagenense | reverse complement strand
TAGCTCACTCAGAATAATTTTTCACACACAATAACCACGTTAATCACAATAAAATGCCATTTAGGCCCAAATACCGGAAATGTCATGTATACATGTACAGTTATTTCATATGCACTATTTTCGCTGATCACCAGTACCGGTATGCATAACAATGTCAAAGCAGTCCTAATCACTCTTACCTCTAGCCAATTTACTATTTTACCCTTTCCGTCAAGGATGGGATGTTACAGGGGTGCTACAGGAGTTGTACATGTTATCTCCTCAAGTGTATACCAAGGCACGTCCTAATCAAGTGTGTCGTTTGAGGAAATCTTTATATGGTCTTAAGCAAGCTTCATGCCAATGGAATCATGAGTTAACTGTTACTCTTTGCCAGCAGAATTTTGTGCAATCTGCTCATGTTCTTCATTAAATCAGAAGGGGATGATTATATTGCTATTGTTGTGTATGTTGATAATGTGCTAATTATGGGTCTAACGAAAACTTGTATTCAACAAGTTAAACGGTTTTTACAGGAACAATTTACTATTAAAGAGATGGGATTTGCAAAATATTTTCTTGGATTAGAACTTGCTAGATCTGATAATGGCTTGTATGTGAATAAGAGAAAATATGTGTTGCTTATTCTCAATGATGCAGGTTTGACTTGTTCAAAAGGAGCAACTATTCCTTTATTTCCTAACTGTCGTTTTGATGATGCCTCACCTTTATTGGTGAATCTAGATAGATATAGGAGGCTGGTTAGGCGTCTCCTTTATCTTGGATTTACTCGGCCTGGCATCACCCATGCGACTTAGCAGTTGAGTCAGTTTGTTCAGGCTCCTACTGAACAACATTGGATGACTGCCATTCATGTGTTCATGTATCTAAAGCAATCTCTGTCTACAGGTTTATTCTTTCCTTATAACAATTCTCGTCCCTTACGAGCATTTTGTGATACGAATGGGCTTCATGTTCTTTTAGTTGACGATCCTTAATAGGATTTTGTGTATTTTTTGGTGATGCTATGATTTCTTGGAAAACTAAGAAACAGTCCACTGTTTCTTGGTCTTCTGCGGAGACTGAATATCGTAATCTTTCTACAACGGTCTATGAGTTGCAGTGGATTTCTTACTTGTTGGATGATTTTCGAATATCTATCTCATTTCCTATTCCTTTATGGTATAAGAATTTGACTACGGTTCATATTACCGCTAGTCCTATTTTTCATGAATGAACTAAGTATTTAGAAATCGGTTGTCATCTGGTTCGAGATAAGTATAAAGAAAGTTTTGTTCTTCTTCAACATATTCCTTCAAAGTTTCAATTGGTAGATATGTTTACTAAGACATTGCCAGCTCTTTTTTTTTTTAATGTCCAAGTTAGGCTTATGTGATTCCTTAAAAGGGAGTTGTAGAACATTTTGTATTTGTATTTATAATATAACATACTGTTGTTTTGTATAACTTTAGTTGAGTTGCGTTTTATGTACTGGTTGTTATCGTTTTGTATAAACAGTGATGGTATAAATACCATCATTATTTTTCTTCAGATGAATAAGAATATAACCATTTATTTTAATTACTGATTTCTTTATTAAAATCAAATCCCTATAGTATTTTCAGTTTCTTCATAGTATGAGAGCATGTTTTAGAAACTTTAATTAATAAAACACGTTAATCTTAATTAACACAAATGATGAAAATTAATAAAACGATGTCGCTTTATGATATACTAAAACCCTACAGTTTCAACCAAATTAAATCCCTAATTCTTTATATTCCTTCATTCAATCCAAATGTTAGATAAAGTAAGAAAAAGTGTAATGTATGTCTTTTTTCTATAAAGTGATGGACTCAATAAAAGAGAGTTAAAAAAATATTCATTCTTGGTATTATATAATAAAAAGAAGATTTCTGGTTATTGTATAATAAAATTTAGAACGTATAAATGATAATTTATAAAATATATATTTTAAATAAATTTTTAATTCATCGTATGAAAATTAAAGTAAAACAATACAAATAAAGATATTTTAAAATAAAAATTTAAACATTTGAAGCCCTCTCTTTAACTAAATTTATTAAATTTCTAATAATAATTAACAATTTCATAACATAGATAAAAAGATCCAGGCGTTATAATTCTAAAAGGATTTAGATGAGATATTTAATAATTTTTGTCCAAGTAAGCCAAACATTGTTAACGTATTTCCTATTATACAGTGAAACGCGTAATGCGCACGCATTTCCTTTCACCGAGTTAAAGAGTGAGCCCAATATAAATAGGCTATAGGGTTTCAGATTTGCTAGTACCTTCCCGTATCCTAGGGTTTAGATCGAGATAATTAAATTTTGTCTCTGACTCAGAGTGTCTCTGTTCAATTAGGGTTTCTGAGAAGTCCGTTCTTGTGAATCGTAATCAAACCCAAAAAGATGCCTCCCCGAGTCGTGAAGAGAGGAGCGGCGGCGGCTGGCCAGAAAAGGGCAACTAGAGTCACGAGAGCGGCGGCAAAGCCTCAGAATCAGGTGATTGGAGATTCGGAAGAGGCACCAACAGTGGAGGAAAAACAAGAAATTGAAGAAAAGCTTGGTGGTGAGAGGCCCAAATTGGATTTGAATGGGTCGGCTTCTTTGAGCAGTAAGTGTTTCTTGCTTCAAAGATTTGATTTTACTGGCATCTTTAATTTGCGACCGAGTAGTTGATTATGTTGAAAAGCATGCATATTTCGTGATTTGGACACTAATTAATGTCCTATTGGGAATTATTATTTATCACTTGTAATGGGCGTTAAGCATGGGTTTCTAGGCTACGGTTTCCAAAGAAATATTATCACAGAAATCTCTTTGGTTATTATGGGTTATATAATTAGATGAGTGCCTCCATGTCTATCTGCAGTATATAATTAGACGAGTGCAGCAAAGTTATTTCTTTTCGTTACTCATACGGTTCTTGTGATGCCCTGGGAGCTTTTTCATTCGATGTTGTGCATTAGGATGTAAATGTATTTGTCGGTTATGAAGTAGAAAATAGGAATGAGGTGGATATAATTTGGTTTTGTTATTTGAACCCCTTGGGATATCAAGAATTTGTGGGATAAATTTGATAGTGGAAACATTTGAGATATCTCCTAAGATTGGAGATTATGAGTATTTCTTTACTGGTCGAGATCACCTGCCCCTTTTTTCTGGCAGAAGAGGAAGATGAGAACAAGGAAACTGTAGATGAATATGAAAAAGATGAGCGGTTAGAGCTTGATGATAATGAAACTGAGTATGAACCTGAAGAATATGGCGGGGCCGACTATGATGATAAGGAAATTGAACAAGAGGATATTCAGGAAGTGGAAGAGGAAGTTGAAGAAGAACCTGGGGAGGAGGATGTAGTTGAAGAAGAAGAGGCTGATCTGATAGTGGAAGAATTGGAAGAGGAGGTTCCTGAAGAACTTGAAGCTGAAGAGGATATTGAACATAGTGGTCAGGAGGTGGAGCATGCTGAGACTGATGATGCGGAGGATGAGGATGACCACCATGATGTTGTGCAAGAGAGGCGTAAGCGTAAGGAGTTTGAGGTATTTGTTGGGGGTTTAGATAAGGATGCTACTGAGGATGATCTGCGAAGAGTTTTCAATCGAGTTGGTGAGGTTACGGAAGTTAGGCTCATGATGAATCCTCAGACCAAGAAAAACAAAGGATTTGCGTTTTTGCGTTTTGCAACTGTAGAACAAGCAAAAAGAGCTGTGACTGAGCTGAAAAACCCAGTGGTAAACTTTGTCACGCCATATTTTGATTATAAAGTAAATTATTAGTGTTAAATGTCATCTCTTGGTGACTGCAATTTCAGATCAAAGGGAAACAGTGTGGCGTTACGCCGAGCCAAGACAGTGACACCCTTTTTCTGGGTAACATTTGCAAGTCATGGACAAAGGAAGCTGTAAGTAAATGGATTTGTATAGTCGATATAACATCAAGCCTTCTTGACTGAAATTTGGAAATGCAATATTCTTCATATTTTGGTAATTAATTCTCTTTTCAGTTGAAAGAGAAACTAAAACATTATGGAGTTGTGAATGTTGAGGATATAACGCTGGTAGAAGACAGTAACAATGAAGGAATGAATCGTGGATTTGCCTTTTTGGAATTTTCTTCTCGTTCAGATGCCATGGATGCTTTTAAGCGTCTTCAGAAGAGAGATGTTTTATTTGGAGTTGATAGACCTGCAAAGGTTTCTTTTGCAGATTCCTTCATTGACCCTGGTGATGAAATCATGGCCCAGGTAATTACTTGTTAAGCTGTTCTATCTTGATTTTGGATTTTAGCTCTACAGAGATGAGTTTTATTCATCAGCTTGTATTTTTTTTATTCCACCACGGTAAGGAAAGAAGATTGTATCGCCATTAACTCAACAGTGCTGATGCGTTATGGGAAGATCATAGTTTGTAGATACCTCCTGTGGGCTGTGGTCCTTGTTTCATATATTTGCCACCATGTTTTGTGTTCTTATTTTTTAATTATTAATTGCATATTGCACATGATATTTGGAGTTTTTTAATGCACAAACCTGCCGCTTATTCAATTCTCTAAATTCAGGTGAAGACAGTATTTATTGATGGTCTACCTGCTTCATGGGATGAGGATCGTGTTCGAGAGCTTCTAAAGAAACATGGAGAGATTGAAAAGATTGAACTTGCCCGAAATATGCCATCTGCTAAGAGAAAGGATTTTGGTTTTGTAACATTTGACACACACGATGCTGCTGTAACATGTGCCAAATGCATTAACAATGTTGATTTGGGTGAAGGAGAAAACAAGGTTCAGTGATTGCTTCCAGCTTCTCTTTTTGAATCTTCTAAATAGGTTGTGATGTTGCTTCTTGTCTATGAATTTATTTAATAGTCTGATATCGCGTTTCAGGCTAAGGTTAGGGCCAGGTTATCAAGACCACTTCAGCGAGGGAAAGGAAAACATTCAAGTCGTGGTGATTTTAGGTCTGCACGTGGGATTGGTAGGCCTGTCAGAGGTCCATGGATTCGGTCTGCCCCACGTGGCATTCCTCCCCGTACAGCAAGAGGAGTGGGAAATCGTGTGCCGCCTTCCAGGGTGAAAAGACCAGTTGGATTGAGGGATAGACGACCACCTGTGATATCCATATCTGCAAGGAGCAGACCTCTGCCTCCACCACCTCCTCCTCCTAGGTCTTATGACAGAAGACCACCTGGTATGCAGCCATTCTGAATTGGTTATATTTGGAGATTTTTACTGTCTGTATGAGACACCCCAAGTAAACATTGTTTTATTTGTATGGACAGCTCCTTCATATCCAAAAAGTAGCTTAAAGAGGGACTATGGTCGGCGTGATGAACTACCTCCTCCGAGGCCCAGAGCTGCTGCTGATTATGGTTCTAGGGTTGTTCCAGAGAGACGCCAGTCCTATAGAGATGAATATTCTTCTCGCAGTTCTGGTTATTCTGATATTCCTAGAGGTACAGCTCGCACATCTACAAGGAGGGCTTATATAGATGACAGCTATGGTCAAAGGTTTGACAGGCCTCTTCCTAGTTATCGTGAAGGGCGACCTCGTGATTATGACCCTATGCCTGGTTCAAAACGTCCATACACTGCAGTGGTTAGTTTTCTTCTTTGTATATATTGTTTCTTGACGCAAAATTCATATCCTGTATCCTTGCTTAAATATGATGCAAGCAATTCTGACAGTCGCTATGCACTTTTAGGATGATATTCCTCCACGTTATGCTGAGACTGGTGCCCGTCATTCAAGAGCCCGTTTAGACTATGAACTTGGTGCTAGTGCTTCTCACTACGGAGATGCATATGGGGATAGGTAATTAAGTTTTAGTTTGATTTTGTGTTCAATGTAAAATGCTGCAGTCACTCATAATTGTGCCTTCTGTTTGGTAGACTTGGGAGGTCTAGCATGGGATATGGCAGTAGCAGAAGTTCCATTTCAGGTCATGATTCACATGGATCATATGGAAGTCGTCAGGGTATGGGATATGGAGGTATATCTGACTTACTATAATTGGTGATGTGCATTAAGCTTTTGCCTAGCTACTAAAAACTGTATGGCTCCAGGTTCTTATTCTGGCAATGACGTAGGTGGAATGTACCCTTCAAGCTATGGTGCCGAATATATTTCTCGTGGGGGTGATGTATGAACTTCGCATTTTATGATCAGAGATAATGTTCACAATCTATCTTTTGGCTGCTTATGGTTTATTTGTTAATGACAGGTTGGTGGTAGCTCATATTCATCAATGTATTCCAATCGTGGCATGAGTGGCGGTGGCTACATGGGGAGTGGTGGTTCAGGATCATACTATTGATGTACGTCTGTACTTATGTCGTTTCTTATGGCAGAATGTGTGGATGTTGTTATCTTTATGCTTTAACCTGTTTTACTGGAGAATATGGTTTGTGAAGATGCCGCATCTTGTTCATTGCTAAGAGATATGATTGGCGAATGAAAGAACCAATGGTTACAGTTGATTTGTCTATGGCACAGATTGGAAATGACACAGGCTGCTGTATATGCTTTTATTTGGAGCATTCTCGTCAAAACTTAACTGCATCATTCTGGAAAAGTTGAGCTTGGTATTATATGGTAAATAAGAGTCTGGCTTCTTCAAGCCTTTGTGGATTGAAAGACTGGATATCTGGTCAAGTCTCAAGTTTATGCTGTAAGGATTCACCCACAAAGGGTTGGACAATGGAATCTTGGTATGCTTTGTATGATATTGACACTTAATTTATCAGTAAAAGTCATCTAACTTATGGACTTCAGGTCGAGATTATTCAGGTCGAGGAATTGAGGCAATTGAGGCTTTTTTCCCATGTATGATAAGGAATTGAGGCTTTTTTTCCCGTGTATGATAAGGAACTTCGGACATTTTGATTCCCTCCTTCGTTGGATGGCATCTAGATGGGGTTGGATCATGAACCTAATTAGGAGTCAACAATGAGTTGTTAAAGCTTTTAGGAAAGAAATTTGGACACAGCGTCATAATAATGCAGATTCTAAACACAGTTGTGTCCCATGCTAAGTATGAAAAGCCTACAAAATTAATGGGATTTTATCATCATGGAATTTACTGCTGATATGATTGGCATTTGAAGCATGGAGTCATTTAGACTACATGGAACCTCAGTATTCTGTGCACAGTTGATTTTGACGGGGGGGAATACAAGCAGCTTCTTAAAACCTCGACCATGACTTCATCCTTTGTTGATTTATCCTCCATAGAAATACATCTCTCTTTTTTGTGCTTGCATTTAATTTTAGTTGGAACTTGCTGGCAAATGACAAGGTTTTTGCGGCCATGGAAGTACTTTTCCACCATTCTAAAACGACCATGCTTTAGTTGCATTGGTGTTGAGTCAGATTGGAAACTAGGAATTCCAATATATTCAATGGACATAACCTTTGGTTTAAGTTCCAAAAGACTTAGTGTCTGATGGAGTGAGGGTGGTTCGAGTTTTGTGTTGATTTAAAGGTTTTGGACACGCATAAGGTCTGCTAATCATAGATTCGTTTTTTGGATAGGTATGCAAAGAGGTAAGTAATGTTTCATGGTATTTTCCATAGATATCAACATCATTTTGAGAGTTGGTATAGTGAAACCCTTTAGCTTTACCTGGAAGATTAATGGTCTGTTGGTGTGAAACAATGGATTGAAGAAGATCAATCACATTCCTGATCTTATGAAGTGTTACCAAATTATTTCCAGATCCTGGACGGCCGGTCTTGAATCTTGGTTGTATTGATTCTCTACTATGCCACGAGGCTTGTCTTTGGAGTTTCTGGAGGCGATTGTACACTTTCTTGATAAAATTTCTAACTACTCTTTTCTGATTCGATCATGCTTACCATAGTCACTTGTAAGTCGAGGTTATTGCCTTTATTAATCAAGGAAAAGAAAGAAACGAAGAAGATTAAAATTGTAGACTGACACTAATCTCCAAAGAAGGCTCAGCTTGTAATCAATTGAAACATTCTGAAATCAAATATTTTAAGATTCTGATTACATAACAAATTGCACAATTTAGAAAGGAAGAGAAAACAAGATGTCACTGTATCACTATTAAACATGATAGATTTTAAAGACTAAATTTTGAAAATTTAAGTTTGATTTAGTTTAATAATTTTATTATTAAAAATTGTTTATTTAATTAATTAATCAATCAATTTTTATAAACTAATTAGTTTTATAAATTAAAACAAAATATCTTTTATAAGTTAAATTTTAAATTTTCGTAAGATCATAATTTGATCATTTTTAAAATTTTAAACTTTATTCAATTTTTAATTATTTTTATAAATTCTCTGAAAATATTGATTAATATTAATTATGTTAGTATTTTATTAGGTAACTAATGGAATCACTTTTAGTCTTAAGTATTTACGTAGAAAAGCGATGAACAAGTAGATATTTATGTGAATTAATAATATTTTTAGGATATGAATCATGAGTTGTTATGTATTTATTTATACCGTATCTATATATTTATTAATTTCATTAGAGATGACAGTGAACCGATCTATAGGTTGGTCTTGTTATTTTCTTAAAATTAAATATACAAATAACATTTTTTTAATTGAGTCCAAACTTGAATCATTCAAACTCGAACTTCTCCGAGACCCAATTCTTTTAAGCAAAACATTGTTATTTTACTTTAAAAAAATTTGAACCTGTATGAGCCTAATTTTACTCATAAGTCAATTTATTAAAAACACTTAAATTTAGATCTATAAATCAGATTATTGTTATCCCTATTTTTTAAAAGTAAATGTTTATATATTATAGTAAAAGGTGGTTCTATTTTTAATTATTTCAGTAAATTATTAAGATAATTAATTTTTTATACATATACTTCCTAATAGCTGCCGTTCCTAAATAATAGCAGTTGATAGCTGCCGTTCCAAGAAGGTATGGTTCTCTCTTCTAATCGTATGTTGCTATCCAGTACAATTCATGCCAAATTTCCTTATCTTTTTTTTTTTTCTTATAAAAGAAAGCTACCGAAAATATTACATAATCCGTCTAGAGAAAACTATTTCCGACATATCCTGATAAGAATGGGGTGGCTCCTTTTGGGATGGAATATCAAAATAAGTGATCCTAATATTAAAATGGCCTGCGTAGTTAACTAATCAGTCGGCACCAGTGACGGAGTCAGAAATTTAATATAAGAGGGTCTAAAATTTTATTTTTTAAATTTTTTAGGAGCCCAGTACAGCAATGAATTCCAAATAACTCTATACTTATATATATATATATATTAAAAATAATATATATTTAATATTTTAAAATATTGGGGGGCCCAATACATCATGAGCCTCCATATAACTACGTCCCTGGTCGGAGCATTTGTTGTTTTTTTGGTAGCTATGTTGATTAACAACAATTCAGTTACGAGTAATTAGCTTGTTGATTCTCATAATTATGAAATTGAGGGCCTTTGGTCGATTGACTGAAGAGGATAGTATTTTTTTTAATCTAGTAAGAATAATTAATTGAACTCTGAGAATATGATGTTTCTTGTTTAGTTTGATTACCTGGACTCGAGGAGCATTGAAATGTACTAAGCACATTGGATGATAGTTGGTTTTCGTTAGAGCTGGCTGAAGAAACAGAGGGCCTCCTTGGACCCTGCCATGCGAGACTCAGGCAATCATGTGATGCGGACTTCTGGTCTAGTTTTTGGAAACAGAGTGGTATTGTTTTAACTGTTCTATATTTCCCATAACTTCAAATTGAACGTGGATGCACCAAAAAACCTGAAAATGAACCGCAAGATTTCTTTGTCCCTCTTTATTTGAGCTATATGGTGGTAATGTATAAATGTCCTCTTTCAGAAAAATGACTCAGGAAGATCATCATCTTTATTCCTGCTAGTTGGAAACAAACCATAGCAAGTTGGTTTGTCAAATTCTTTTGTGCCCAAGCTCTATTTTTCTTGTGATATTCAAGTCAACCATGTGCATACTTCCAACATGCGCAATTGGATTGTTCTTCTTCTTTCAATGGCTAGTATTGTGGATATGATTTCATTGTTTCGGTAAAATTGGCTGATTATGATCTCGTTGCGCTTTTATATGTTGCAACATAACTACAATTATCTACATTATGAGCTGGATTTAGTAAACTATTACAAGATATAAAATGGTCATCCGTTTACTCATCTTCTTCCTCTCCTCTTTTATACTTCGGTTACCTTACTGAACATGTTCCACTAATCTGTTACTGTTGTTGATTGAGACGGTACAGCGCAGTTCATCTATAATCACAGCTGACTTCAACTGCAAATTATAGTGTTCTGTTCTGTCAGGACCTCTGGTTCACAAGTTTTTGGCATTCTTTCTTTGTATTTTGTGTCCCATCCATGAACATAATCTGCCAATAGGATTACTTACTTGCAAAGCTTGTTTGCTATTATAACCTTTTCTAATTAACACCCCTCTGTCATTGGTCCAAAGATTGATGGATCTTTGTAATCGCAGCTTTTATGGTTCTAATCTTGTTATCCTGCATTTTGGGGCAGGCAGAAGGGGTTATAACAATTCAAGTCGAATCAGATAATCAAGTTTTCATTCTTATTATGGTCTTAGCCTCTTTAGGAATAATGTAATCCACAATTCTAGTGTGCTGAAGAACAAGTTTTGCCTTTTTCGCCTTTCTAAAGCACTAACTCAGGTTTATTTTATAACGATATTTATATCTGCGACTAATATTGTTGAACGCAGCGGGTATATTTTGTGAAAAAGAAAAATAAAATGAGTAAAATAGATATAGTATATTTAACGTGATTCGTCCTTAATTTTGAGGTACGCCTATGAACAAAACTTAAAATAATTCTTCCACTATTACAAATAATAAGTATACAGAGATAAAACTAAAATAGTGACTCACAAGGCATTTCCTAACCTAAAATTACTAACCTCATTGTTTTATCACTCAGCAATTTTTTTAGAATTATATTTCCTAACTTTAGAGTAAAACAATACTCTAATTTTTCTCTCTATGTTTTGTTGTTCTTTGGTATGAAATAGGGAGTGCCTTATATAGGCACTCCTTCACGTGAAAGCAGCTGCCTGTTGTCATTTATTTTAACTACGGTGTCGCAATTGTTGATCAAATATGGCATCCCTCCTATGTGAAGAGGGATCCATTTCTAACAATTGCGTGACTGTGCTCCACACACTGTTTCTTTTATCGTTGAAATGTTGAAGCTGAGTCATTCCGTGGGTTGCCAATTTATCGTTGAGAAAGCCGAGGACAATCTTGGGATTCAGATGGAAACCATGTCCAAAATGTAACCTCGATTAATACCATCTCTTATTCTACCCCTGCTTATTATACATTCCGGTCCAACATATAAGGCACTGCTCATCTTAAATTATATGTTGGTGTACAAAGGTAGACAGTGTTAGTCATAACAGCCGTAAAGACCATTGAAATGATGACCACCTAGTCTGTTGAAGCATGATTCAAAGTCTTATCTGTTTGACTTGGTCTGTAGTTTGTTATTAAGTTAAGATAGTAACCGGTTATTTTGTGATTTGATTAGTTAGAGGGTCCAGTTGTGTTGTTTGCGTTATTAGATTAGTAAGTCCGTAAATTTCTAACTCATCGTTTGTTTGTAAGCCTATATAAGGCAAGATTGTTCTGTTTTTAATATATCAAGAAACAACCCACTTTCAAGTCACAATAATTATCTTACTTTGGTGGATAGTTTTTTATCTCTCTTTCTTCAACAAACTTGGTATCAGAGCACAGGTTCCAAGGTTCCAAAGTAAGTTGAGTCACAGGTTCCAAAGTGAGTTAAGTCACAGGTTCCAAAGTGAGTTGAGTAAACTCTAGATGGCTAATAACGGCAACGCAATGGGTACTGCACAACCACTGATTCCCATCTTCAAAGGAGAGGGTTATGTGTAACACCCAAATACCCCCTGGGAGGATACATGGATGCCACCCAAGACAGAACAAACAAAATCAAACATTACA
>JANZLD010000009.1:51949318-51977314 GCA_026413575.1 Erythroxylum carthagenense | reverse complement strand
TTATTCATTAATTACTTAAAATATAACATCATTTCTATTATCAGATGAAAGTAAATTATATTAAATTATGTTACTTAATTTTACTGTAACAATGAAATGGTGGATATTATGGTTGTGTCAATAAATTATACAATATTTTGGACGATTAATTTATATTTTGAGGATATTATGTAACTAATGATATATTGATGCAAGAAAATACTAGAGTATTTTTTTTCTTCAAGAGCTATCGAATAGGAAAAATCACAATATACTTGATTTTAAATATTTTGTCATTTAGGGTGCATAAATTAAAAATAATTGTTTAAAATATACTTAAAATTTGCTATAAAACAAAATTTTAATAAATTTTTATTTCTTAATATTTTTAACAAACCAAACACCATCAATGGTAATGGTAATCATTCCTTCATCTTAACCAACCATTACCATTATAATGATTATATCCATTCTCATTCCTCACTATATTCATTCCCATTCTCATTCTCATTCCCCTCTATGAACCAAGCGCCCCCTGATTATATCAGCTGCTAGTTAATAACTGATTATATCAACTAATTTGATCAGCAGATTGTATTAGCTATTTGTTAGAGATATTTGATAAAATTAGTTGTTTAGTATTAACTGTGTTTGATAAAATTAGTTGTTTAGTATTAACTGTTTGTGTATAAAATGACTTATGAGAACAAGACTTTAAAAATTTTATAAAGGTATGAATATTATATATCTTAGTATTTCGTTAAATATTCTTATAAAAATTTAGATTTTAAAGAAGTCACGTTCACCTGTACTGTTTCATCATCTATAAAAAATTTATGTAACTTTCTTTTATTTTCATTTTGGTTTAAGGTCAAGAATTTAGTTCTAACCTACAACAACGTAAAACAATGATAAGAACAAACATTATTTCTAAAACGTAGCTATCTAAGAATCTCAACTAGATTGTCATACTTATTAGAAATTGTTGTATAGTAGAACTAACAAAAACATAATGCGTGTGATACTTAATTGCAACTTAATCAATAATACAGTTTAAATGGTAAAATATTAAGCAACTTACCAATATAATTTAAAGGGTACAATTGACTTTTGATGATTAAAATTTTGGCTGTTGGGTGACACTCCTATAGCTGTTTGTCTTAAATTAGCCGATGAAATAGCTACTCTCCAAATACATTTAGTAGTTGTTTGAAGAGTCTAACTTCAAACAGCTGAAAACAACAAATTAGCTAAAAAAAATTGCTGATTTATAGGTAACAAAACGAGGCCTAAATCTAATACGACTCGTTACAATCTTTGAACTCAAATTTGATAAAATATAATTGTCTAAATGTTGAATTAAGTTGACTTTATTTTATAATTTATAAATATAATTTTACTCGAATCGAATTGAGTTAAAAGAGTCGGATTAGATTAAATTTTGGGCAACTAATTAAAGATTTCGACGGACCAACAAAAATTATAAAGTTAAACTAATATTGTTCTACCTCGAGAAAAACAAATTAGCCTCTCGTTATAAATTGGTTCTCATTTGTGATCTTTAACACATATAATAGTGAAAAGTCATGCTATTCGAGATCTAATCCTTGGCCGTTACAGATGCCACCTAATTATACATTCATAAGAAGCATCATACCCACTTTCACAAGCTTTGCATCATTTAAAATTGTGTTGGTTATATTGAGCACAATGATTGTCACCTATTTGATTGACTTTGAACACATGACCAGTTAGGCCGGGTTGTTGGGTACTGAAATTTATGCTAAGAAAAGTATACATGTGTTGGTTGCTCTACTAAGATTCCAAATCAAAGCATTGCAAGAAAAGAGGGCAGTTATGTAAGTTATTGAATACTAATATCCTTATCTTTTTTATAAAATAAATAATTTTTTTTATGATTTTAATATATTAATAAGGAATAACATTACATTGACTCGAGTCCAATTTGATCTTTTTTTTTTCATTTGAACAAGTTTAATATAATGTTTTAAAAATCATATTGAAAAGATAAAAATTGTAAAGGTTTATCTAATATTAGACAATTATAAAATCGCCATATAATAAAAATTAAATAAAATTTAAGAAATTAAAATAGAATTAAAGAAAAAGACTATAAAATAAAAACTAATTAGTTTATTATAATTATAAAAACCAATTAGTTTGCAAACATGGGCCTACTCATTAATAAATCGATCTATTTTTAATAAGGTCAATTATAAAAAAACCTAAACTTTCGTCAATTTTTGAATTATAGTTCAAAGTTTTAAAAGTAACAATAAAATGTTCAAACTTTCAATTTTTTTAATTATAACCAAAACTTCAAAAATTAGTAATAAAATGCTCAAATTTTTTTATTTTTTTTTCAATTCTAGCCTAACATTAGTGTTTTCGTTAAGTTTGCTAACATGTCTTGCTACGTGTTTAAGAATCCTTAACTATTAATACATGTCAGCTAAAATTAACATGACAAATGAAGATTAATAAAACGACGTAAATTAATCGTGTAACTAAAACGAAGTCATTGTTAAAAAAATACTTAAATCAGATTACGCAGCGTCAACAACCTTACACTTTAATTTAAGTTTGTTTTTGTTTTTAGTTTGTTCTCTCGACGTCCCTTACCCTTCAATTTTCAAATTACGCAGCTCCGACACCCTCACATTAAGAGCATTAAGAGAACGTACTAAAAATGAAAAACTTACTAGTGTAATACGCTATAATGAGAGAGTAGTTTGGGCATCAAAATAACAAACAGAAAACAAAGGCTGAGGACATCGGGAGAACAACAGATAATGTTCAGGCTAAAATTGAAGAAAATTAAAAGTTTGAACATTTTATCACCACTTTTTAAAGTTTGGATTAGATTTGAGAAATTTTGACATTTTATTGTTACTTTTTAAAGTTCGAGCTATAATTAAAAAATTGATGAAAGTTTAGCTTTTTTTTATAATTAGCCTTTTTTAATAACAACAATTATTAAGATAAGTCGAAATGATAAATTAAATGATTCAAGTTTTCAACCGTTGGTGAACCAGTTTAATTTTTTAATCATTGATTTAAGATTTGATTAGATTCAAAGACCCTCTCGAGTCTACGTCTAACTTGAACTCTCATGTACTCAAAATTTTATTTTTATTTAACCTATTATTTATATGTTTAATCAAATATTGTGTTACTCTCAAATAATAGGTATATTACATAAGAGTGATGATGAATTGTAACGAAGTCCAATACAACGATTTGCGTGTGTTGGGGTTATGAATGCTTTTTATAAAGAAGACCGTGCCGTTTTATGCCTTTGAGACAATTATACTAACATGTAACAACATACAGAAGCATCTCTAAGCCTTGCATACAGAAGTAGTGAAATTCTATTACTATTTCGAGATCCTTCGTTATTGATGCTTCTGATCGAACTGACTAAAAGGGCTCTCACACCAATAAAGATCACTAGTGCCAATTGCATCTCGTCTTATTGCGTCCCAAGCGTCTTGAAGATTGATGTTAATGTCGTCACCTTCGACCTTCTGGTTCTCCAAGATCTGACCAGAAACCAGATTGGTACCCTGAGAATTATTTTCTAGCTTCTCCTTAAAATCCACGAGCTTCTGTTCCAAGTAACCTATTGATTCTTTCAAAGCATCTTCTGATAACCCCTCAAGCCACTTGGTCAGTTCATGAAACTTGTTCGCCACAGCTTTTCTCTTCTTCTTCTCCAATCTCCTCTTCTTCTCTACCAAAGTGTCCATCATCGTGAGTTTACGCTTGTTCTTGGGTTCAATTCCTTTGAACATGATTATGGAACTCCTCAATTGTTCTATGTTCTCAGGCCATGTGTAGAGAGTTCCGTCATGGGAGTAAATCACTATCGAAACAGAGACTCCACACAACTTCTGGAGCTCGTTAGCTTTCTTGAACAGGGTAGGCTGTCTCTTCAAAAAGCTGCTAATTTTGGTGGCTTTGTCGTCCCTCCGTATCTTACTGATGAAGTTATCCTTTCTCGGCACTTTACCATCAACAGACCTCTTCCTTTGGCCGGTTTCCTGCAGCAGCCATTAATGAACATGAATACCGCCATGACTAAACCGCAAAATCATATATATATGAGACTAAATTGAGTAACTTACATAACCAGAAGAAGCAGGATGGTGGGCATTGAGATACTCGTAGTTTGAGTGAGCTGTTGGAACCATACTTGTAATGGTGATGTTGGTCTCTGAGTTTTAGTGATTGAATAGCCACTTGGGCATGTATATATATATAGAAGCCGAAACAGTTTTCCTAGAGGACACGGAACTTCCCATACAAAAATGCAAATAGAATATTTTTATTCCCAAAACAGAAAGATTTTCACTTTAAGGAAGGAAGATTTCCACTTTAAGTAAGGAAGATTTCCACTTTAAGTAAGGATTCGATTGACGAAGTTTGTCCGAGTTAGTCCAATTCAACGTTTAACAGAAGTGAGCCTCGTCTTCATGATGTGCCAAAGAATAGGACTTGGACGAAGGGAGTAGAGAAATAAGGATAGTTTCTTCCCCAAGTCAAGATCCGGAAAAGAAGGGAAGCTCGCCCCGGGTCGATTCTTTACCTAAAAAAGAATGGAAGTCGGATTTGCTAACCGAGTTTGGTTTGAGTTGATGGTCACCAAATTTAACATTTCTGTTTTTTCTTTTCCTTCCTAAAATTTTGTATTTTAGGTTCGATTTGAAGTTAGATGATGTTTTTTATTTTTAAAATTAAAAATATATTTAATTAAACTTGATTTAATTTTCTTTAAATTAAGCATCTAAATTTAACTAAACTTGAGTTGCTATAAGAAAGCTCGGTTTGATTTAGTTTCTTTCAAAGCGTCTAAATTCAACTAAACTTGAATTAGTGCAAGAAAGCTCGGGCTTTGATGGACCCAAACTTAACCCAACCTATTACCACTTGTAAAAGTAACTTTATGTTATGATGCTAAATTATTAAATTAATGATCTCTTATTTACTTTTTATTTTCTTTATATTAATTCAATGCACATATGTTATTTTTAAGTAAATTATTATAGAAATTCATTAAATTATATATAACTTTTTATATATTTAACAAATTAATAATTCAAAATTAAGTAATAAATTTTAAGGTTAATTATTAAAAAATCTCAAGCTTTATTTAATTTTATAATTATAGCTCGAATTTAAAAAAATAGTAATTAAATATTCAAATTTTTATTTTTTAATTTTAAACCAATATTATTATCTCTATTAAACATTACTTGTCATATAAAACAAAAACACTTATACGTGTAACACTTAATTAAATTAATAATTAAATTTTATTAAATTATTTAACTAAATTAAGTCATTTTAGAATTGAAAATTCTAAATTAAATTCCATCTCTTCAATTTGGTCTCAATCTCTTTAAGTAATACTTACTGCAAATCATGTCCTGATCATCATCATTGTGAACATTGACCTTAAAGTTTCTTCTTTATCATAAAAGACACCAAAATTTGTGTCAATAAGCATAACAAAGTTACAATCCCAAGATCAAGTCCTAAAACAAAATTGATTTATTCACCAGAAGAAGAAACAAGAACTCAAACGTTCTTGTAAAAAAATGTCACAACTACTCAGATTGATCACATGGACAGTTCGAACAAAGAAAAACCATACTAGAAATAAACATTACAAGGTTTTCAACAAATCGAAAATCGTATGAACACTTAATTGAAATCCCAGCAGGAGCACGAACATCCTTATAAAGACAAACATTATAATGTGAATCACACCCAACGTAATGTCCTACCCACTTCCCATCGTCAATGTTGCTTGCATCTCAAGCAGAAGCATACAAGAACATTGGTTTCTCAGGGAAAGTCTTACCATCCTTCCTCTCCACTTTCCTCACAATCTTCGCATCAATCAACTACTTTATGAAATGTGGATACCACTTTATTACATACTCGTGAAACCTACCAAAGTAGTCAATGATAGAATCTGATTCCTTACGGTGAAAATCGTCACTAATAACAAAACAATCATGTCAAGTCATCAAGAGTACTTAGATCTATTACAGAAGCATACTTGGATCTATGAGAGCAACATGATTCTTGAGTCTTGTGGTTATCCATCTTCCAAGTCAATATGTATGTCTGCTTTCTCTCAAGAATCGTCTCTCCTCTGACTGATGGGATATTAAAAAAGACAATTGTTTGTATGACTTGGGGATCATAATCCTAATTTTTTATATAATTGGTCTTATTTCTATTTTAGCCCATAAAATAGAAATTAGACTATTGGGTCTCTACACATTAAAGTTCATACTTTGTTAGATTTCAAATAGCCCAAAACCTTTAACCTTAATAGATCACTTTAATCGGACTTAACTTTATAATAGCTCATAATGTACAATTAATTTGTGTATATATATATGGATTAAATCTAACAGTCTCCCACTTAGGTCACATATATATAATTCCTTTAATTATATATTATGTCATAACCTTATTAGCTCAAAATTTGCTATCAATACCCAATACATCTTTAATCAATCTCGTTCATCAATTATAATAACATAAGATCAAAGCAGTTTTCATTATACGTATATCATAATTAAACCTATCAATGGTCACTTATGCCAATATAATTGAACAATATAGATTAAGCATAGATGTGTAGCATAAAAATTACATATAATGTGATCTTAACATTCCTACTTTCAATTGGTCCAAATTCCTTATTCTTTAATAAGATCAACCAAATAAACTTTAAGATTAAAATAAATCATAAAAGTGTTTATAACTAAAAATCATTCAAAATAACAAACTCACACTAAAATGACATATCTTCAATAGATACAACACCCATATGAGCGACATGCTCTTGAAAGACCTTGGGTGGTAGTTCCTTAGTGAGCGGATCCGCAACCATTAAGTTTGTCCCAATATGTTCAATAGACAATTTACCATAATGTGCCAAAGAAAAGGACTTGGTCAAAGGGAGTAGAGAACTAAGGGTATTTTCTTCCCCGAGTCAAGATCCAGAAAAGAAGGGAAGCTCGCCTTGGGTCGATTCTTTACATAAAAAAGAATGGAAGTAGGATTTGCTAATCGAGTATGGTTTGAGTTGATCGTGACCAAAGTTAACATTTCTTTTTTTCTTTTCCTCCCAATTTTTTTATTTTAGATTCAATTTGAAATTAGATAATGTTTTTTTTAAATTAAAAATATATTTAATTAGACTTGATTTATTTTTTTAAAAGCGTCTAAATTCAACTAAACTTGAGTTATTACAAGAAAGCTTGGGTTTGATTTGATTTCTTTCAAAGTGTCTAAATTCAACTAAACTTGGGTTAGTGCAAGAAAGCTCGGGTTTGGATGGACCCAAACTTAACCCAACCTATTACCACTTTTGAAAGTAACTTTATGTTATGATGTTAAATTATTAAATTAATGATCTCTTATTTACTTTTTTTATATTAATACAATGCACAGTTGTTATTTTTAAGTAAATTATTAAGGACATTCATTAAATTATATATAACTTTTTATATATTTAGCAAATTAATAATTCAAAATTAAGTAATAAATTCTAAGGTTAATTATAAAAAATCTCAAACTTTATTTAATTTTACAATTATAGCTACTTAAAAATGTAGCAATTAAATATTCAAATTTCTATTTTTTTCAATTTTAACCCAATATTATTATCTTCATTAACATTGCTAACATGACTTGTCATATAAAACAGAAACCTTAAATATTTATACATGTAAGACTTAATTAAACTAGTTAATTAAATTTTATTAAATTGTTTAACTAAATTAAGTCATTTTAGAATTGAAAATTCTAAATTAAATTCCATCTCTTCGATTTGGTCTCCATCTCTTTGACTCGTATTTATTGCAAATCATGTCTTGATCATCATCATTGTGAACATTGACCTTAAAGTTTCTTCTTTATGCATAAAAGACACCAAATCAAATCCTCAAACAAAATTTGATTTAGTCACAAGAAGAAGAAACAAGAAGTCAAATGTTCTTGTAAAAAAATGTCACAACTACTAGATTGATCACACGGGCAGTTGAAACGGAGAAAAACCATACTAGAAATAAACATTACAAGGTTTCCAACAAATCGGAAATCGTATGAACACTCAACTGAAATCCCAAGAGGAGCATGAACATCCTTATAGAGACAAACATTATAAGGCGAATCACACCCAACGTAATGTCTTATCCACTTCCCATCATCAATATAGCTTGCATCTCAAACAGAAGCATACAAGAACATTGGCTTCTCAGGGAAAGTCTTACCATCCTTCCTCTCCACTTTCCTCACAATCTTCTCATCAATCAACCACTTTATGGAATGTGGATACCACTTTATTACACACTCGTGAAACCTACCAAAGTAGCCAATGATAGAATTTGATTCCTTACGATGGAAATCATCACCAATAATAAAACAATCATGTCAAATCATCAATATTACATAATTCTTGAGCCTTGTGGTTATCCGTCTTCCAAGTCTTTCTCTCAAGAACCGTCTCTCTAACTGATGGGATATCAGAGAAGACAATTCTTCATATGACTTGGGGACCATAACCCTAATTTCTTATATTATTGGTCTTATTTCTATTTTAGCCTATCATAAAATAGAAATCAAACTATTAGGTCTCTACACATTAAAGTCCATACTCTATTAGATTTCAAATAGCCCAAAACCTTTAACCTTAATAAATCACTTTAATTGGACATAAATTTAATAGCTCTCAATATACAATTAATTCATATGTGTGTGTGTGTGCGTGTGTATTGGATTAAATCCAACAATCTCCCCCTTGGGTCATATATATATAATTTCTTCAATTGTATATCATGTCATAACCTTATGAGCTCAAAATTTGCTATCACTACCAAATACATCTTTAATCAATCCCGTTCATCAATTATAATAACATAGGATCAAAGCAGTTTTTATTATACGCATATCATAATTAAACTCATCACTTATGCCATTATAATTGAACAACATAGATCAAGCATGGATGTGTAGCATGAAAATTACATGTAACGTGATTTTAACATTCCTACTTCCAACTGGTCCATATTCCTTATTCCTTAATGAGATTATCCAAATAAACTTTAAGGTTAAAATAAATCATAAGAGTGTCTATAACTGAAAATCATTAAAAATAACAAACTCACACTAAAATAATATATCTTTAATAGATATAACACCCATATGAGCGACATGCTCTTGAAAGACCTTGGGTAGTAATCCCTTAGTGAGTGGACTCGCAACCATGGAGTTTATCCCAATATGGTCAATAGATATTTTACCATCTTGAGCTCTTTTATGACAACTAGGAACTTGAGGTCTATATGCTTTGACTTTGTTGAGCTCCTATTGTTGTTCGATTGTAACACTGCTGACTTATTTTCACAAAATAACTTTAGTGTTCTTTCAAGATCATCTACAATGTGCAGCCCAGTGACAAAATTCGCAACCATATTCTATGATTGGATACCTCATAACATGCTATAAACTCCACTGCCATAGTAGAAGAAGCTATGAGTGCCTGCTTAACACTCTTCTAAGAAATAGCTCCTCTAACTAGCAAGTAAATATAGCCCAATGTGGATCTCCGACTATCTTGACATCTAGCAAAATCAGAATTATAATACCCAATGATCTCAAGCTGATCTGACTTTCTGTATGTGGGTATGTAATCTTTTGTTCTCTGTAAGTACCGCATAACTCGTTTGGCTACTCTCCAATGATCCATTCCAGGATCGCTTAAGTATTTACCCAGCATTCCAACAATATACGCAATATCTAGATACGTACATACTTTAGCATACATTAGACTCCTTACTATTGAAGTATAAGGAATCTTCTGCATTTCTTTAGTTTTAAACTCATTCTTAGGGCATTGGCTAAGACTAAACTTGTCTCGCTTAGAAATAGGTGTGTAACCTGATTTACAATCCTACATGTCAAACCTCTTAAGAGTTTTTTCGATATAGTTCTTTTGTGACAATCCAAGTATATCCTGAGAGTGATCTCGGTGTATTTGTATCCCTAATACAAAAGTGGCGTCACCAAGAGCTTTCTGACAAGATCTGTCATTTCAAATTTCTTTGTCAAAAAGCTCTTGGTTTCGTGCAGTAAGCTTATATCATTGCTGGCAAGCAGTATATCATCGACATATAAAACTAGAAAAATAAACTTGCTCCCACTAAACTTGTGGTATATACAATCATCAACTGCATTCATTTCAAAACCAAATAAAACAGCAACTAGATAAAATTTGTAATACCATTGACGAAAAGCTTGCTTAAGCCCATAAATGTGTGACTGTTTTCACTACAATAGCTTAAACAGTTGTATGAGACAAATTTAATTCGTTTTAGATATTCACTACCACACCCCTTCAAGTGAAAGTCCTTTAGGTTTGAAATTTGCACATGCTCACTCTACCTTGTACTGAATAATAGGTGAATAGTAGGATTTGAACTTACGACCATTTGGTCACAAAAATTCTAATATTATGTTAAGTACCCATTTCATCACAATAACTTAAACTATTATGTGAAACCAACTTAATTAATTTTATAAATTCACTTACACTGTGCTACTTGAACACTATAATATTCAGAAACAAATCATTAATCAATGTCTGTTCGAGAATTTAAAAGTTACCCTTATTGAGTTACATCCCATGCGACTCCGTTTCTTGAACCTTGTAAGCTTTTTATTGCTCATTCATTAATCCTTACCAAATAGAATTTACCTTACCAAGAGTATCGCCAACAGTGAACTTTTTACCAGAAGCCCAAGTGGAGCAATCACCGAACTGGGTCCAGCCAGTACTTCCACTCACCGTGTGCTCCGCAGCGTAAATCTTCGCCGGAATGGCCAGCACAAGAATTAGAAAAGGGCAGTTGCAACAGCCATTTCGACAAGCCTTTGCTAATGGTAAAGGACAGGAAGGCGAGAGAAATTTGAAAGTCTAACTTTGGTTGTGACAGGTTGTGCATTACATATACAGCTTGTGTTCGCGAGAACTGAGAAATTTGTAATTGAAAGAAAAAAGCAGCATGTAGCCAAAGGCCATTATTTGTTTTATGACGGTACCTATTATTTAAAGTAACGTAGCTGTCAATCGGTGGTTCTTCTCCCTTAAGCTAATCGTTGTGGAAATTAGATATTCTCTTTGCTGCTGACTTACTGAGGTTATACGAAGATTGACTTTCTCCAGTTTGGTACATGTTGCTTGAAATGTTGACATGTTTATTTCCCTATGTCCAATCTGTATATGTAACACCAACTTGAAAAGTATAATATATCTTACATCAACTCAACTAGGCTTGGCACGAAAAGGTCAACTTCAACCCGAGCTCAAGAAATACATGTCGATTTCACTAAAATTTGAATTAAATGTGAGTTTAATAAAAAAATAAATTTCAAACTTTAAAATCTCAAATTCAATTAAAAGAAAAGTTGCCATCTACTAGACTTTTTCAGATAAGGAAGAGTTGTCCGGACTTGGCCTAGCTCACGAGTTGTGTATTCTGTGACTCAGTTCATCCTTATTTTTTAAAAAAAGTTCAAAAAATGATATCATTTTTTTGTTGTAGAATCTCAAATTCAACTCAATTTAAATTTTAAAAATCGGTTTAAGAAGTCCGAACTTGATTGATATTTACATTAATCTTAAAATTTGAGAAATTATAATCTTAAAATTGGTATATAATAAAGACCAAATGAAATTGAAGAACTTAAATTATGATTGAAGAAGGATACTATATATCTTTACGTATTAAAAAATTGGATCAACTAAATTGGTTTTGATTTTTTAATTATTGATTTAAGATTTAATCGGATTCAAAGATCCTTTCGAATCCAAGCTCAACTTGAACTCTAATGAACGCAAAATTTTATTTTTATTTAACCAATTATTTATATGTTTAATCATATATTGTGTTACACTAGATCTAAATAATAAATATAATGCATAAGAGAGTTGATGATGTCTTCAAAGACAATTGCTTAATCAAGTTTTAAATACTAAAAAGATAAAAGTAGGCTTATTAAAAATGATTTTTTTATAACAATTACAATAAAAGTCTCACTAATTTGCGAAGTATGAAAAAATTTAATAATATGTAATTTTATTCTTAATTGACGATAAAAATCTCGCCGACTTATTGAATTGTGAGATCCGAAGAGATTCAATAATTTGATTTTTATTGTTAACCGAAGTAGAGACAGAATAGATATCATCGCAAGCGGAAAAGTACATTCCAACATGTAATAAACAGAAACATCTCTAGAAGTTGTGAAATTCTATTACCATATTCGAGATCCACTGTTATTCTAATCTCTCTGACTAAATTGCATCTTGTCTTATTCCGTCCCAAGCGTCTTGAAGATTGATGTTAATGTCATTACTCTGGACCATTTGGTTCTCCAATATCTGACCAGTAGTTTCTCTACCTAGTTTCCCCTTAAAATCCATAAGCTTCTTCTCCAATTAACCTATTGATTCTTTCAACGCATCTTCTGATAACCCCTCAAGCCACTTGGTCAGCTCCTGAAACTTGTTCGCCACAACCTTTCTCCTCTTCTTCTCCAGTCTCCTCTTCTTCTCTGCCAAAATGTTCATCACCGTGAGGTTACGCTTGTTCTTCGGTTCAATTCCTTTGAACATGCTTATGGAACTCCTCACTTGTTCTTCGTTCTCAGGCCATGTGTAGAGAGTTCCGTCACGTGAGTAAATCACCATCGAAACGGAGACTCCACATAACTTCTGGAGCTCGTTAGCTTTCTTGAACAATGTAGGTTGTCTCTTCAAAAAGCTGCTAATTTTGGTGGCTTTGTCGTCCCTCCTTATCTTACTGATGAAGTTATCCTTTCTCGGCACTTTACCACCAACATACCTCTTCCTTTGGCCGATTTCCTGCAGCAGCCATTAATGGACACGAACACCACATAACTAAACTGCAAAATCATATATGCATGAAACAAAATTAACTTACATAACCAGAAGAAGCAGGTTGGTGGGCATTGAGATACTCATAGTTTGAGTGAACTGTTGGAGCCATACTCGTATTGGGAATGATGGCTTCTTAGTGATTGAGTAGACTTAGGCATGTACATATATAAGGGTATGTTTGGATGTTGGTGGAGGGATGGAAGAGAATGGAATGGAATGGCCTAAATGACTCAGGTCATTGTTTGGGAGTCTATTTTGAAACAGGATGGAATGACAATTAATGACTTTGGAAGCCATCTTTTGCCATCCAAATCTAATATTTTGTGACCTCCCAAATTGGGGGGTCAGGGATAGAATGGCATGGCTTGCCTTCCAAACCCTCTCTTATTTTATTTAAACTTCCAAACAATGGAGTGACACATTCCACTCTATTCCATTCCGTTCCATTAATTACAATTTCATTCCATTCTATCCTAAACTCCTAAACATATCCTAAAGCCGAAGTAGTTTTTCTAGAGGACTCAGGACTTCCCATCCAAAAAATACAAAGAGAATATTTTTATTTCCAAAACAAAAAGATTTTCACATTTAAGGAAAGAAGATTTTCACTTTAGGTAACGATTTGATTGACGAGGTTTGTCCGATTTAGTCCAATCAGCCACAATAGCTTAGGAGAATGTATAAAACTGAGTTAATTAATTTTACATATTCACTGACACACTTTTTGAAAGAAAAATTTTTTAAGCTTAAAATTTACACAGACATATTTTATCTTATACTAAATAATAGATGGGTGGTAGAAATTGAATTCACGTCCACTTGGTCACAAAAGTTCTAATATTATATTAAGTGATCGTTTCACCATAATAACTTAAGTTGTTGTGTGAAGTCAACCTAATTAATTTTATATATTCATTGACAATTCGAACTGATTGAAGTTTAACTACTTCAGTTTAAATTAATCATGTTTCAGACCAAACTTAATACTTTTTCTTTCCAATAATAATAATTTTAATTATTAATAATAGCTAATTTTAATAGAGAGAAGTTTTGATATAACAGCTGGAAGTTTCTAGAATTTATTTTCGATCCGACTTGGGCCCAATGTAAGTTCTCTAAACGCAGACTATTTATACTCTTTCAATTGTCGTTTCGTTCTCCTTTTACATTCCGCTTTTGCAACGTCGTTGTGTTGGTTATTTTCTTCGATCTCTCTTAGCTAGTTTTTTGCCGCGATACTTTGGGAGTCACCGGGCATAATATCGCCGGAGAGATATTACACTCCGGCACCGTCACGGACACGGACACCGACACCGGCACCTTCTAATATTATCTTGCTACCATGACTACCGAGTAGTAAGTTCCAACTCATGTTTTTAGTATGATTTATATAGAAGCTTTAGGGCTTCGAACGCCGCGTTACGAGACCGCTTTATTGATGGTTTAGGACCTGAGATGCCTTTGTGTGGCGATGAATCGTACCTAGTAATTGATTGGATGCCTGATTTGGTTCGTAAACCCTAAAACTTTGAGTTTTGGTTTAGATCTATTTGATTGAGTTGAAATTCATTCTACTTTGTTGACGTTTATTGCCCAGAGTGGGTAAGCTAATTTGTTGTGTCACGGTCAACTTTTGACACCTATTTCGTTATGATAGATGGTTTCTATGACCATTCGCTGGTTTTCGATTATTATGCTTGAATTTTGGGTGAAGAATTTGATATGGATGAAGTCAGAAGGTTATCTTTTGGATAATAAAGTAATTGATTCTGCAGTACAGGCCTTCGAGGATTTTTCTCTTCTTAATACATTCAGAAACAATAAATTGCTGATAAGATTTGTTGAATGTGAGATTTCTCAGCACGAAAATTTGTTTACTATGCTACTTCTTTACACGTGCTTATTTTTACGCAGTTGACTCTTCTCTAGGAGGAGCTTATTCTACAATCTAGCTTCTGCATAGTTGAGATAGCAATTCTGGTTACGATTCATCAACTGCAACATAATTTTCATCTTATAAAATGGTTTAGAATGATGACTAAAGAAGAAAGTTAACAATCTGTGAAATATAATTAGCTGGTTGACATTTTCATATTGATAGGCTGCGATGATGTGTATATGCTTTTTGGATGCATATAGGATATATATGATCCAAACAAATACCATCCGCTTGACTCTTCCTTGCTCAATTTTGCAGTGATTATCTGTTCAAGCTTCTTCTCATTGGAGATTCTGGTGTTGGCAAATCATGTCTTCTTCTAAGATTTGCTGTACGATCCAAACAAATACTGATATTGAATTTCACTGACATGGCTAATTAATTTCCCGTCTCTTGCTTTGCTTTCTACTAGGAAGTGACCTTATCTAAGCGATTAAAATTCCAATTTAGTCTCAGACATTATCCATTAACTAACATGTAAAGGCATTTTTAAAATGGGTAATATCTTTGAATAGTTACCAAGACTTGTATACATATGCTTGCATATTAGTGATTGATGTTGATTGTATGTCAAGTTCTCTCTAAAGAGCTAATTGCTTTAGACTTGATAACCTCATTAATGCCTTTAATGCAGGATGACTCATACATTGAGAGTTACATAAGCACCATAGGTGTTGATTTTGTAAGTAACTGCTATTGATGCCACCAACATTGGTTTATCTTTCTATAAAATGTTTTCTATTTGCCCCTTGAAATTATTTTCATTTCTTTTTTTTTGGTAGAAAATACGTACAGTGGAGCAAGATGGGAAGACTATCAAACTTCAAATTGTATGATTTTTTTCCCCCCTTTCCTTAATGTATATATGCATTTTGGAAGCTGCATTAACTGTATCATCATCTATCATGAATAAGTGCTTGACTTCCATTTTGTTTCCTTGCAGTGGGACACTGCCGGACAAGAACGATTTAGAACAATCACCAGTAGCTACTATCGTGGCGCACATGGCATCATAGTAATGTTTCTCACTTCTGTAGCTTCCTTTTCTAGTTTAACAATATTGATTGTCATCATAACAGGCATCTTCTTTGGTGGATACTGTTGTAGATTGTTTATGATGTGACTGACCAGGAAAGTTTCAATAATGTGAAACAATGGCTGAGTGAAATTGATCGTTATGCTAGTGAAAATGTCAACAAACTTTTGGTTGGCAACAAGTGTGATCTCACTGCAAATAAAGTTGTATCATATGAAACCGGAAAGGTATAGCCAAGTTTTCTCATATTGTATAACTATTTGTGGCAAGTGCTTCGTTGGTTCAATTTTTTTTCCTGCCTCCTAATTGTTATATCTTGTATTCCTGAGTAGGCATTAGCCGATGAGATAGGCATTCCTTTCATGGAAACTAGTGCAAAAGATGCTACTAATGTAGAACAAGCTTTCATGGCTATGGCGTCTTCAATCAAGGATAGGTATGATCCCATCTCTATATGGCTATGAAAAAATATACAAAATATATAATTCAATACTTATTAGACCCCACAGTTAATAAGTTGACATGCCTTAGTGGACCATGGAGATTGACGCAGTAGCATCTTTTCTATTCGCTTTGACTTCATGAAATAAAGGCAACCTTTCCTGGTCAAGGACTAGATCCCAATTTCTTTCTGATAGAAATATTCCGACGGTTAAGTATCCCTTTAGTTTGGCTAGAATAAATCTATTAAGACATAAGAGGTTCTAGTTTGAATAGGTTTTAGCTGGAATGTGGCTAATTTATCAAGAGATTGCAGTCTCAACTCTACAGTAAACAGAGGATTTTGCGCAGGTGGGTGCAATATGACCTTCGAGAAAATTGGGTTAACATCAATTGAGAATGTAGACATGATTTGCTTTTATTGGTACTAAAAGTTCCGTCATCATTTATCATTATGATTGAGAGTGATCAATTTGAACCTTAAACTAAGGGGATCTACTGATGATTTCATACATGATTGTGGCGTGTGTAATTATACCATATTGGTTGGTATGGCATAAAATAAAGCTCGTTAACGTACCAAATGTTGATCCTTGAAATTGGTTTGCAATTTTTTCCTTGAAGTTGGTTTGCAATTTTTTTGTTACACTATTAATCACAAGACTATTCATAGTGTTAATCTATTGCCTTTTCTACTATTCATTCAGAATGGCGAGTCAACCAGCCATGAACAATGCGAGAACTCCAACGGTGCAAATCAGAGGACAGCCTGTTGGTCAGAAGAGTGGATGCTGCTCTTAATGCAAAGTGAAAGAAAACCTACTAATTGTCATATGGCCTGTGAGATATTTACTTTCCATAATTTCCTTGAAGTTGAACCCGTATTTCTGCTAGACCTTCCTCATAATATGGTACTGAAACTGTTGCAAGAAGATTATGATCTTTCACTTGAATATGGGTCTTGTACAAATTAGAAATGGTAATATATATGTTTAGTAGTGTTGTTGCATCTGTTACCCATTCATTATAATGAAGTTGAACAGCCTTCTTATTTTCATGTTTGATGTTGTATGGTACATTTAAGAAGAGCTTTTAACTGGATTTGGTTAAACTTCTCAAGTAATTTTAACCAGCTCAAGCTAAATTTCCTTTTGGGTGAGCTGTAAAATGAAAATATTTGTATACATGAAAGCTTCAAAGATGAATTTAGATTTGTATATCGTATATATATTAAATATGTGTATATGTTTGAATCTGAATAATATTTGTATATTGTATATATGTTAAATACTTATATATATTTCGAAGAATAAATGTTTTAAAAATTGGATGGGAAATTAAATTAGTAAAACAAATTTAAGATTTAAAAGGTTCAATTGATATAAAATTGACTAAAGATTAAATATAATTAATTAATTAAAAATATAATTGATTTTTTTACTTATGTTAATTAAAAAAATAGATTTATTTTAGTTATAAGAATTTTTATAAATTTATAAAATGAATTGATTGATTAATTTTTTTATAAAATTATTAAAATAAATTAATTTGAAAATTTGAAAATTAAACACAAATTTAAAATTTGTACGGTTAAATTAGTTGAAATTAAGAAAAACACACTTTTTATAATAACATTTTTGTATAGGATATATCTATTAAATACTTCTTAATATATAGGAGTAAAATTATATGCTATTAAATATTTTTAAATTTTGTTTTATTACAGAATTTTAAATTGAGTGCGACGACGGTAATGAATAAATCTTTGTTAGTTGTTTGATGTTAGCCGAAGTTATTAAAAATTTTTAAAAATTTTAAATTAGAAATTTGAAGAAGATGAGTTTAAGTTTTTTCGAGAAGATGGAAGATGTGGGCTTCTATTAAGTTTTAAGCCCGACCCGACCACATAATTAAGGTACTCTCTTTCGCGCTCAAATTGCATACGTTCAAATTTGAATTGAGCAGATTAGATTCTGGAAGAAGCCAGTTAGCCACAGGAACCTTCTCGCTCTCTCTCTCTAGGAAATATCCTTTTGAGCTCATGTCTCTCCGAGAACTATCCCGTCCATCACATGTCCCCGATCTTTGTAGTTATATTCATTTTCAGTTATTTTCATCTCTGTTTGTCTCTGAGTGAAGGTTCTTACCGGCGATAATTTGGGAGATATGCCAGTGTAAGCTAGCCGGAGAGATATCGGACTCCGGTGCCAATGCTTCCTACCGCGATAGTGCTTCCATGCCTTCCTCATAGGAAGTTTCAGCTTCTTCTAGCTCCTTCCGTACATTTTTTTGCATCTATATGTATAACCTCTTGGATTCACATACGGTAGTTAGGGCTTGGATGGATGCATTACGAGGCCGCTAGTTAATCCTCAGGTCATATTATATGTTTTATAACGATGAATCTGATACTGAAATAATGAATTGGATTCTAAGCCGTAGGATTTGAAGTTTTCTTTTGTATCAATTTGATTAAGATTTATTATACTCTGTAATTTCTGTTACTGGCTATCGTGGACAAACTAATTTTTTTACGTAGACATATACATGGGATTGTCGATTTGGTTGATTTGGTTCTCTCTCTTGGCTGTCAAATATTGTCAAATTAAGAATTTAATTTAGTCCGAGTTTTAGGATTTGAGTGGGGACAATACAATTTGAGTTTGGCGGATTACTATTTCTCCAACTTTAATTCTTCACAGATGCAATAGAAATCACCATGAACGTTCTCGACTCTGGACCAGCAAGTAAATGAGTCTTGAATATGCTTCTTTGCCATACTACTATCACATGTGCTTGTCTGTATCACGTCCGGGGAATGATTGAGATTTCATTTCTGTTTGACTTGTTTTCTTGTGCTTGGATTTGGTAAGCTTGAAATTTTTTTACTGTAATAGAAAGGCTTAGATTGGTGACCTAAGAAGAAAATCGACAATTGGACCAAAAAAATTGTTTTACCCACGGGCTTATGTTTTCAAATTTCATTCAATTGGTGTGTCTTTGGCTTAGTTGTACTTCAAGTTTCCGCAACTTTACATACATTTAGATTTACTTTGTCTTTTCTTTCTATGAGATTGCTTTATAATCATAGCATGCCGTGATGTTAATTGATTCCTTGTCTTGACCTAAGTGATCAACATACCATGTTAATGTCTGTCATATGCATAAACTTAAAAGGAACCTAAGTCCATATTTTTCTCATTGAGCTGGTCATTGTTTTGTTTTTCCTTAAGTAACTTTGCATATTAGAAGTGCATTCTGGTTGCAGGGTCCTTACTCATCTTTCTTAACAGTTAGCTACATTGAAACGAACAAAGATGATCTGAACTGGCAATCCTATCGACTATCGGAGTTGTCATCACAATTATAAATGTTGTACTATATTGGAACTGTCCCCTGGATCCATTAATCCTGTTCAGGTTTAAAACTTGATTACCATGTGGGTTTTTGCTCAAACTTTCTGAGAACTTTTATTGGCACAGATCAAATAGTTATTGATGCTTGTGCTTTCAATATGTTCATGATTTTTGGTGGATAGAAAGTTATCAGTTTGGTCTATAGACACCCCACTGAAAAGATGATCCAGCAAATTTATTGCTGGGGTTCTGGGACTATTTATAGTACCGGAATTACTCTAGGGAAATTGGATGACAAAGTAGTTATAAAAATCTAATATGAATATACGGTCATTTCTTAATTTCTGTGGTATTGCATTAAGCTGATTGTGTTACATTGACTTCTGCTAGTTGGTCTGCACTTCTATTGACAAACAAACGTCTTTAACGCCGGATAACTACTGGGGTTGATTTTCCAATTAACCATTTGTGATTGCCAATGAACTTTGTTTTTGTTTTCCGACAGTGGCTCCCAATCGTGTTGTATTTCTTACATGCTGTTGAGCAAGAAGGAAAGTGCATTAAACTTATATATTTTTTGGTTTCTTTAACATCTAGATCATATTATTCAGATCCGTGTTGATGGTTTCACATGTATTGACTGTTGTCATAACAAATCTCTTTCTGTTGCAGAATGTTCATACCGTGACAGACGGAATGTTTCAATAATGAGAAACAATGCTGGCGTAGTCAGATACAGATTGACGAATATTCCGAATGTCGTACAAACCGTTGGCCCAATTAAATTAATCAGGTCCCTTTAAAGCCCATTAGGCAACTTAGTCATATGTTAAAGCCCACTAAACATTGTTTATGCCTAACTAATGGGCTTCCAATTGGCCCTTTAAAGCCCACATTTAAAAGCTTAAGGTCAGATTAAAGCCCGTTAAACATTACTTTAGCCCAATATTAAGCCAGAATAATACATATGCCCAGTTAAGTCCGCATTGAATCCCACTAAGCAAAACTTAGGCCCAAACTAAGCCCATTAATCATTAACTCAGGTCATTGATAATTATTTACTCTCTCGTGGCCCATAACATAATATTAAGGCCCAAATGAAGCTCATTAAGCAAAATATATCAAAACGTTAAAGCCCATTAAACATTAACTTAGACCCAGGATGAAGTTATTAATCATTAAAAATCATTTAGCCAAATTTGTGGCAAATTATTACTATTAGGCCCGTTTAATTGGGCCTAATTAAAGCCTATTAAACATTACTTGTCTAAATGGCCCGTTTTTGAAACCCATTACACGTTAATTAAGTATTTGTTAAAGCCCATTAAGCACAACCTCCGCCCATGAAAAGGCTCATTCAATGTCATTAATTAGGGCCCAAATCAAGCTCTTTAACTTACGTCATTAAAATGGGCCCAATTTGGGCCCATTATACATTTATTAGGTCCTCATTAAAGTCGAGCAAAACTTAGGCCCATTCAATACTACAGGCCCATGTTGAATGCCATTAAATTTTATTGACTAACTTAAGTGAAAACCACTTAAATAATTTTTGTCACAAGCAAACACATTTAATTAATGTCGGCCCAAGTTAACACATTAAATTGTTTTCAGCCCAATTATAAAGCCCATAAATTATTCTAGATTATCCAAGAGCCCATTAAGCTCCTACCTCAAAGCTAGAGAACCGAAACTTTGCTCCACCGGATTTCTAACCAAAATAAGACTAATCAACTCATCAACATCAGCATTTCATGTATGCGATAATAAAACCGAGCAAAGATGTGCGTAGGGAAGTGCTTAAATAGTAAATAATCGCAAATTATCAGATCATTATATATATATATATCACTATAGCATGGCGTAGCAATCATTGGGAGAGGGAGACCACATTGGAACAAATGGAACACCTAAATATACATAGTTGGAGAGAGACATATAATTTAAGAACCGACCGAATTATTGAAGTCGTTTGACTCTTACCAAAAATATAAGGGCAGTAGTAGTAAAGATACTAAGAGGGGTTCCGTGAATCTCACTTCACTTGCCACCCAAGGTTGGGAACTCGCCAGGATCTTCAATGGAAGGGGCTACTGCTGTCACATTGCTTGTTAAATCTCCTCCTCGCCCTTCTCCTCTTGCACTACTCCGGCCTCCTCGGCCTCCTCGGCCCCTACCACGACCACCGGGGCTATAGTATCTTTCTCCTTCCACTGGCTTTAAGAAGTCATTAATGCTTACCGACTGTAACACATGAGAAGGAAATCAGAATAAAGACTTAACAACTGAGCTGTTCATATATGGCAAAGTTCAGAGAAGTTTCTTATGATCGATTATAAAGAGTTAATGATTGTACACCTTCTTAGCCTTCTCATCCTTCTCAGATGCTTCTTTGCGCTTATCCTTGTCAGAACCCTTTGATCATCAAAGAACAATTAGAAAAAGGAAAGACAAAAGCATTTTCTCTGAACAGATTTAACGGTCAAAATCAAAAGATAATACTGATATTTACAAGTTTTATGAAAACGTCATCATTGCCCTTCTTGCTTGAAAGCTGCTGCATGGACTCAAATTCTTTAGCATCAACCTTTCTTTCTTCAGTCTTAAGTGGCTGCAACGCCTTCCTCTTCTCTTCGAGTAGCTTTTCATACTCTTCAAGAGTCATCTCCTAAAGAGAAAAACCAGATATTATTAGGCTACAGGTACTTCAAATAATTATGAGAAGACCAGATTGTATTTACTTATAAAACATATATCTTTGTAAGTAAAGAATAAAAGAGTGCGTGTATCTTCAACATGAGAAGACATTCACCTTGTCTTCAGGCTCCTTCTCTTTAGTTTCATTGCCAAGGTTCTCCTTACTTCCATCGGCTGCTTCCTCCTCCCCCTCAGCCTTCAAACCTTCCAAAACCTTCTCAGGCTCATTGGCAACTTCCTCAGTCACCCTAAACCGCAATAGTTCCAACACCATAATCAGAGATGAATTTTTTCAGCAAGCAAAGAACAACAAAGCCCAATTGTAAAAAATAATAATGAGGATAAAAAAAAAAAGGAAGCTTGTGCTTACTGAGCTACTTCATCAGTTTGGGTTCCCCAATTTCCCCGACCAGCTCCCTCACGCTTGAAATCATTTCTACAATCAGAAGTATTTACGATTTAATGTATGATCAAAAGGGAAAATTTTCTGCAGATACTTATGATTATATGAAACTTCTCTGCAATTAAGGCAAAATATATTGACACTGAAAAAACATCAGACCCGTGTACTGTCCCACTTCGGCGTTCAAAGGCACGGCGAGGGCGCTCCCCGTCACCAACTTCTCCATTATTAAAGCCTCCACGGCGACCACTCCGAGGCCCACCATAGCTACGCCTCTCAAAGGGCCTCCTATCTCCATCTTCAGCAGCACCTTGATCTGCAGATGCACCAGCACTGTTGAGAGCATTCTCCCTGTTAAAATCACGACCGTAACCAACACGACCACGGCCATAACCACGTCCACCTCCACGGCCCGTATCATTCTTTGCCTCCCTTACTACATCAGTGAGAGGAGGACATGAAAATTAGCCAGCACCATAGAGATGCTCAAGACTAGAAGAGAAAAGTAAAATGAAATATGACAATGAGCAAAGCAACCAGGTAATATAAGAATTAACTTCATATGAGACTCTTATCGCAAAGTTTCACTTCATTTCCATACATTTCTATTCCACTTGACAAACTTGTCTCCAGCAACATCAAGAGGAGTTAATAACTCTTTTTGTTAATGCAAGTTTGAAAACATCACCAGTAATTAAACAAAACGTCGTTAAGACCACTTGATGCGGCAAAACATCGATAGAAGATGTTCTTGGCAAAAATTCAGGGCAGGCTTCTTTCAAGTATGTAACTGTAAGCCACTCCAAAAATGATTTCTCAAAGCACCGAAAGTATTCTCTCTAATAAATAATTTAATAAAACCCTAACTCAAAGCTGTTCTTGAGTAGTCTAGAGCTCAGAACTAAGGTTTTCTAAGAGGAAACTATACCATTCTTTTTGGATTTTAGGTCCTGGATACGATAAATTCAAGCAAAAATCCGACTAA
Organism: Erythroxylum carthagenense; assembly: GCA_026413575.1. Classification (NCBI taxonomy): domain Eukaryota; kingdom Viridiplantae; phylum Streptophyta; class Magnoliopsida; order Malpighiales; family Erythroxylaceae; genus Erythroxylum; species Erythroxylum carthagenense. Next base: position 51,953,472 of record JANZLD010000009.1, on the reverse strand, counting down.
TTGAGAAATGATTCCAACCACCGGCACTCAATTCCTTTCGGTGGAGTGTGGGCGTACCAGAAACCAAGCTAATACAGACAGACAGATAGACATAAACCTACTCCTTTAAATAACGCCAAAAAAATTGGAATAGAAACGCATCAACATCCAATCAACACACAATGCGAAGAACAGAAAAAGAACGAAAAAGGAAATCAAGTAACTAACCGGCCTGAGCAGGAGGGAGCGGCTTAGACGGAAGCTTAGCCTGGGGCTTGGAAGCCGGAGGTTGAGACTGAGCCGCCGACTTCGACTGAGGCTGTGAAGAAGCTTTCTTAGGCACGGCGACAGCGTTGGCGACCTTCTGCTGATGAGCCGCGATCAAGACAGACGGGTCCTCAGCGTCTTCATCGCCTAACAAGTCGAAAGGGTTCGCGGTCGCCATCTCTCCTAATCAAACCTCCAAAGCCCCTCCCGAGCGAAAACTTTATCCTAACAACACCTCCATCGTCTACAGTTCAGATCTGAAAATAGGTAGAGAGTTCAATGAGGTTCCAGGGAGTAGAGAGAGAGAGACCCTAGCCGCAAGAGACTAATTAGAGAGATAGAGAGAGAGTGAACTGAAACCTAATCAGGAAAGGCTTTTCAATTTATTGTCGTCTTTACTGTTCATTCTAGTGTTGGCGGCTCACTCACTCGTAATAAATTAACTAAAATAGTACTGATAATTCTAAAGGTGCTCCTCGGGTTATCTTGGCTATTTGGGGCTGACTTTCGCTAGATCTACGAATATGCCATTGTGTTTAAAACATAATTTTGAATTTCGAAAATTTATTTTTCCGCCTTACTTTTCTTATACCCGTTCTAAACGGCGTCGCAAAAGTGTCGATTTAGTTCGACTCAACTCAAACTCATAACCGTTTTTGAAATTGAAAATGCAAAAAGGCCTCGATCAGTAAAAGGTCCAGTGAACCCAAGACTGGTCCGTTAACTTCGGACCAGCGGGGCTGGGTCGGGGTCGGACCCATCTCTAGAGAAGTCTTAAATATTTTAGTGTATTGCTTTCACCGGTCAGGAAACTGGTTAGTCATATCCATCTCTAAGCGAGATTTTGGTCCAGAATGGCCCGAGAAGAAGAAGAAGAAGAAGTGAAAATGGAAGCAGAAGCTGTGAGAGCTGTGTACGAAGACGATTGCGTGATTCTTGATTCATTCCCTCCTCATCTTACTGTCCATATCAGGCCTCGAACCGCCGATGTCTCTTCGCAGCAGGTAGAGATCTTTTTGGTTTGTAACGGGATGGTTTGTTTTTCATAGGGGATAATGATCGTTTGGAAGAGTAGTATTGGTCTGATCTCTTGAGATATGAGGTTGCTGTCCAATAGCTTAAAGTTTTGTGCTCTGGGTTGAAATTTGGTCAATTTCCAACAATTGATTGATTTGCTTAATGCATGACTATGATTTGCTTATCTGCAGTTTGTGGAAGCTGTGATTGGCATACAAGCAGGTTCCCAGGTACTCGAAACCATTGACTGTATATAAGTAGTTCTTGCATACTTCATCATCTGCAGTTGCTTAGAACATGTTGTTGAGGTTATGAATTGAAGAACAAATTCATGTGTAAACAACTATGCTTCTGATTTGGTTCTGTTCTAAGTTTGGTCGATTTCTTGTGGTAGTACCCGAAGGAGCCACCCCATATTTATCTTGTTGAATCCAAGGGTCTTGATGAGCGAAGGCAACAACATCTGATCACAATTATACAAGACAAAGCATATGAGTTATCCTCTTGCCTCATGCTGGTAGCTCTTTGTGAGGTATGTAGAACTTTTTTTCACATATTGCTCCTTTATATTTGCATTGTGAATATACGTATATTGTGCTCATATGAGTCTGTGCTTTGAGGGGATTTACTAATTGTTCTACTCCATCTTCTTCAAGTATTTTGCACTGTGTATTGCAAATATTCATAGATAGTTACAGAGTTTAGATGTTCAGCATTGATTCACCCATGAGCCAGCTGAGATAAATGGAGTTAATATTTAAGTTACGAACTTACGACAGGAGTTTGGTGTGAAATTTTAAAAAAGTTAGTTGAAAATCATATTAGTTAAGTATGTTGTGTAGTTGGCAATACTAGGAAAAACCTATGATCATATACTGTTCTTTTTCTAATGGTTGCAGGATTGGAACTGTTGTATGCTCCACAATGCATATGATATTCTAGAATTATAGTGCTTCTATTTGTTTATTCTTCCTCTTTAATTCTTTTTCAAATACTGAAACCCCAACAAACACACAAATTTTCTTGATTAATTCTTAACTGGTGAGATATTTTTTTAGGAAGCAGTAGAAAAGCTCTCTATTTTGAATCACCCTGATGGAGACTGTCCATTGTGCTTGTACCCTTTGGTTCCTGAAGATGAACAGAATGAGACCTCATCGTTTATGAAATTGATGTCTTGTTATCATTGTTTTCACAGGTAGAGTTTTTCATTGTTTCTATTGTAGTTTGTAAGTTGCTAGGTTTACAACTTGGTATGAAACATGATCTTTTTTCCATCCAAATCGTGGCAGTGAATGCATTATAAGATGGTGGAAATGGTTGCATAAAGAGAATAAAAGCAACACTAGCACCTCAACTACCACAATACAGCAGCCAGTCAGCCACATGGAAAGTTGGAATGGTATGTTTGTTTTCATTTAGTGCATATCTAAGTAAAAGATTGATGGGCATACTTCTAGAGCTAGAGCGTTATTTTGGAACATATATTTTTATTTAGGGTGAGTACTACTTTCTAACATGTCTTTATTCGTTTACTATAGAAAATATGAATGAAATCATGGGGGAAAGCATTGGGAATTGCCCTGTCTGCCGTAAGGTTTTCCAGGCAAAAGATATTGAACATGTGCTCGACTTGGTTGGAACAAATTCCTGTAAATTGGTAAGATTCAAAACCGATAGGGATGGTTATGATATTTTTATCTCCTCCGTGAACTTTCAATTATAGCCTTTTGATAAGATCCCCTAATAGTATGAATATTCAATAGGATTAGCCTTGTTTTATGTGTATTCCTTATAAATATGCTGGATGAAATCGCCACTTAAGCCATGAGAGTGTAACTGTGAGGTGTATATCCTATGGGAGATTAGTGACTGAAAGAGGGAAGCTATGGCCTGTAGTCATAAAATTAATACTTATTCACAATTAACATTGTTGTTCTAGTTTTTGCTCCTTTTGATTTTGAGACCACTTTATTTCACTGATTATATGTAATTTATACATGAGTATAATCTATTCTAATACTACTAAGCTACTGGATTTTTCGTATATACTAACTTATCCTATCTATATTATATCTTATCTTATCTATTAGAAGATAAACTTATCTCCTAGAAGGTAATCTCCTAAACTTACCTACGATAATTATCCGACACTCCCTCTCAAGTTGAGGAATAGATATTTATCATTCCCAATGTGCTTAGAATTGTCTCGAACCTAGGGGTAGGCATGATCTTTGTGAAGATATCGGCTTCCTGTGCTTCAGTAGGGACATAGCATAGATCAATGCCCCCTTCTTCTATTTAACATTTGATAAAGCTCCTGTCAATTCTAACATGTTTTGTTCGATCATATTGAACTGGATTCTTCACTATATTAATAGTTGATTTACTATCAATGAAAACTTTGGTGGGAGAGAAAGTGGTGATCTATAGGTCCTATATCAACCTCTCTAACCAAATAATTTCACAAATTCCTTGTGCAATTGCCCTAAACTTTGCTTCTGCACTGCTTCTTGCTACTACAGACTGCTTCTTGCTTCTCTGTGTGACAAGATGCCCCCATAGTTTTGTACAATAACCAGATTTTGACCTATTGTCTTCAATACAACCAGCCCAATCTGCATTTGTGAACCCTTCTATGCTTCTTTTCTCATTTTTCCGAAACATTAATCCTCTACCTAGACTGCCTTTGTGATATCTCATAATATGGTTGATTGCCTCTAAATGTCTTTGAGTTGGAGACTGCATAAATTGGTTAACAATACTCACAGAATAAGCAAAATCTAGTCTGGTTGGAATAATTTTCCTACTTTCTGATAAGGACTTTAGGAGAGCCACACCCCAAAAGCTAGCTTATGAGGGTGGAGAGCCCAAAGTCCTTATAAATCCCA
>JANZLD010000009.1:51935538-51949218 GCA_026413575.1 Erythroxylum carthagenense | reverse complement strand
TAAATCCCATATCAACTTTGTATTTAATCAATATGGGATTCAAGTCCCATACCTTGCAATTAGATCAAACCGTAACACTTTCCTTTGTCAACTGGAGGATCTTCTTCATTTTTCTTGAATTTCCAATTTCTCTCCAGTGGAGTTCCCATAGGTTTGCAACCCATCTTTCCTGTTTCCTCCTGTAAATCAGTAATGTATTTTTGTTGAGATATGAAATTACCTTTCTTATTTCTTGCAATCTCCATTCCAAGAAAGTGTCTTAATGCTCCGACACCTTTTACCCTAAATTCCAGCCTCAATTTTTGTTTAAGATCATTGATCTTACTAGTGTCATCGCCTGTGATTATAATATCGTTCACATACACAATCAAGATGGATTTCTTTCCATTTTTTCCACACTTCACAAACGTTGTGTGATCAGCTTGTCCCTGTTTGTATCCAAACCGGCAAAGAGTGTTTGGAGACTATTTGAGGCCGTATATGTAATTTATTTCTCTAATTATTTGTAATTTATATATTAGTATAATCTATTCTAATATTACTAAACTACTGAATTTTTTGTATATACTAACTTATCCTATTTATGTCTATCTTATCTACTAGAAGATAAACTTATCTCCTGGAATATAATCAATTATCCAACAGATTTCATGTTTAGCGGTTTGATAGGCATGTGTGCAAGCCTGCAAATGAACCACTATCTCACAAAGTATTCCTGTCTATGCAAATAATGGTTGTTACTCTGATTATTTACTCGCAGAACATGTGTTACAGTTTAGCTGAATTGCCAAATTTTCTGAATGTTATCTTGAGAAACAGTTGAATTAATGACCAACTACTCATTTCATTAATGGCAGAGTTCCGAAGAAACTGAGCTTGACGACGATAAGGAGCTCCTGCAGTCGGATTCCGAGAACGCTAGAAGACTGAAATTCGAGTCCATTCTTAAATTACAGGAAGCAAACAGTGGGTTGATCGAACCCAAAAAAGATATAGTGGTTGTGCCTGGAATGTTTCTTCCCCAACCAGTTGCTTTGCCAACCCAGCCATCAAATGAAGAAACTCCTGAGCAACATCAGAGAGTTAACACAGAAGTGAATTCTGGTAGTTCTTCGAATAGACCAGGTAACAATGTGCGGAGAAGTTCTAGTAGAAGAAAGCATAATAGAGTGCAGAACCACAGAAAGCAAGTCAGGCAATGGGTGGTGAAGGAAAATGGCAATGCAAATTGAATAGGTGGAATATTCAATATTCTTATGAGGGTTTTTGTTATATTTGTACACCAAATACACAACTCTACAGGGATAGATAAAAAAGTAGGGATGGCAATGGGCTGACCCATGGGTCAATCTCTACCAAATTTTCAAAATAATTTTTTTTAAATTAAAAATATATAATAAAGAAGCATAGGCTTACTCGAGGACTAACTCTTTTAAATAAGTCAGTTAGAATCTTGGTCAAACTCATAGATCGATCTAAAGAAAACAACTAAATTTAAATTCATGGATCAAAAATTTTCATCCTTACAAAAAGAAAAGTGGCAATGCCTTCAATTGTTTTTTAAAAAATAAAACTTTATGCGTCTAATGTTGATTTCTTTCTTTGCTTTCTTTGAAAATGATGCTTAAGGACTTAAAAATAGCTATCAATTCAAAGAAATTTAGCAAATGAATGGGTTAAAAGTCAAAGCTGTGAGTAATTTTATAATGTATTAGAAATAATTAATATTGATAATATTATTTTAAATAATATTTAAAGTCATAAATAGTATTTTAATTTTTAATTTTTAACTATAATTTGAATTTAAATTTAATGTCTTAATTTATTAAGATTAACATAAACGATATTTTATTTTCTAAATATAATAACCATTAACCAAAAAATTTAAATTTTTAAATTTTTTATTTAGTATTTCAATTATTTTTTATTTATAGTTTTTATTCGATATTTTTTATATTTTTATCTCTATTTTTATTTTTTTATATTAGAGTTGGCAAGAAAAACATAATTATTAATTAAATTTCAAATTTTTATGAACTCAAAGTTGAAACTAATTTAAGAAAATAACATCATTTGATTTTAATTTAAACTTTAATTAAAAAATTAATTCATAAAAATAGATACCCATCAGAGTTTAATCGATTTTAATCCGAATTAACTTGAAACTCTTTTTAATTAATATAAATCGTACAAACTACAAATTTTACAGTACTAGTACAATAATTCGATTCGATCCAACTTATACTTTGTATTGTTTTCTCATTAGTAGAATAAGAATAGTATCATACAAAACACTGGTTAAGACACCAGCCACGTAGTCCTAGAATGAGGCACACAGAAGCCTTGAACACATACGGATACGTGGTCTGATGCAGTTCGTTGGTTTAACACTAAACTAGACTCTCGAGTTTTGGCTCTTTCTGGGTGGCAGTAACCTTTCAAAAAGGTGTTGAATGGACGATTTGGCTTTGCTTTTTATCGACAGTGTGGACATGAAATCGGAGTTGGTATGTAAGTTAATTCGGTAAAGCGAATAAGTGGGACCGATTTGTTGAGATTTTGATCGACATAACTATTAAACCTAAAAGGGTTTGAAACCGAGTTTAGTTTGTTCGGTAAGCTCCTTGTTGTGGGAGATTGAATGTTCATACTCTAGTTTAGTTTAGTTCCCGACACTTCGCAATTTAACTAGTAAAAAGTACGGCATCAAACAACCTTCTTCTTGAAAATTTTTAAAAATCTTGAGCTTAAAAATCAAATATTCAAATTTTTCTTCTCAAAACTTATGGGTTGTGGCTAAGTTGATTATACAGGCTTGGCATATGGAAAGAGCTCCTCGGGTTCGATCCCCATTTAAACACTCGTAGGAAGAGGCGAAGAGCCTTAATTGTGACTAGGTTCTAAACCGGATTAGTCAACCCAATGGGTTCGAATACCAATTGTGTAAACCCAAAAAAAAAAAAATTCTCAAAAATTTGTTATAAATTATGATCGTAATTATTATTATAATTTGTCATAATTATAATTATGTTTTTAACCAATATTTTAAAAATCAGACTTGAAGTTAAACTTGTAAGACAAAAGATTTAAGATTAAAAAAGTTCAACCGGTATTAGATTGTTATAAAACTAATTAATAATTTAAGAAAATTAAATAATTTGAAAAATTGTTGAAAAAATTATTCTTAACTATCGAAGAATTTAAATTTTAATTAAAATTTATTAAATAAATAAAAATATATATATATTTAGTTTATAAAAATCGATTAGTTTATGAAAATTAACTAATAAACTAATAAATTAATCAGATTTTAACAATAAGAGTTATTAAAATAAATCAAACCAAAACGTTTAATATCAAACTAAAAAGTTAATCGGTTTAAAATTTTTATGATTAAACCGGTTGAACTGTGTTAGTTTTTTTATCACTATTTTTTTACAATTAAATTTGAATTTATAATTATGATATAACTTGTATTTTATAATTTAAATATTTATATTTATGAGTGATAATTAAATTTAAATTAATCAAATTCTTACTTAAATTTAAATTTAAAATATTTAAAATTTATAATTAAAATATTAAAACGTTATCATTTTGTTAATGTTCCGTATAAACTTGAGCTCGACGTTAACTGTTTCAAACCCGATTCCATCTAACTTATTGACGGCGACTTAAAGCCTATCTCTGCAACACATGGGAAAACATTCACACGTACTTGCACATCACAAAGTCATTTTCAGGAAGAGCTTAAGAAGTACAAAAACCGAGTCACGAAAATACCAGACCTTAATTCAGGTCGGTCGATCAACACCACATTTTGTGATTGACAAGAAACCTCCGATCAGAGATCTTGATTCGGATCCACCGATCAACACCGCATTTCGTTATTGACAAGATACCTCCGATTACAGATTTACTACCTCAAATGTCTAAAATAGGGGGAACAGAACTGAGCACCAACTACTTTAGGTGGTGGCCGTAGTCTATTATATTAATTGTTAATATCGAGCCTGGAAAATTTTGTTTGGCCAGTAATTTACTTTTTAAGGATTAACATGATGAGATCGGAGATTAGTTTAGATGTGGATGATTTAAAGGTGCCTTTTTAATTAATTAATAATTAACTATATATATATATAGCAATCGAATATAACTAATTAAAATATATTAAAATTTTACGTAAAATAAAAATTTAACAAACTTTTATTTTTTATATTTTAAACAAACAAACTATTATTAATAGTAATGGTAATCATTTTTTTCGTTTTAACAAATCATCATAATTATAATGATTATATCCATTATCATTCCTCATTATATTCATTCTCATTCTTATTATCATTACTCAATTTGAACCAAACGCCCCCCTTAATAACTATCTTTATAAAAGTGCCAAAACCTTACAAATGGTCTCATTTTTTAAAAATTAGACTGAAAGTTAAGTTGATAAGACGATAAGTTTAAGGTTTAAAAAGTTCAATCGCTATTAGACCGTCATAAAATCGGTTATTTTAGTTTATAAAAACTTATTAGTTTGTGAAAATGGACTAATTAGTCAATAAACTAGTAGATTTTTAATAATATAAATTATTAAACTAAATCAAACCAAAAAGTTAAAAAATTGAACTGAAAAATTAGTTATTTCAAAATTTTCATTGTTAAATCGAGTGGACCGATTGAAATTTTAAAACATTGATAAATAATTAAATACCTCCTTATTAACAGGAACAATCATGCAATGTAATGAAGAAAGGTGGTATGACCCTTAATTTAAAGAGCTCCAGTGCCCTTTCCCTTATCTCTACGTTTTCATTTTATATAGTTGTCTTCACAATCATTCCTGAATCTCGACTTGCTTCTTTAATTCTTCCCATCCTTCAGGGAAAACAGTTGCACTCAGATCCGGAGACCATTGGTTATGTGGTTCTTTTAATTATCAGTTTTTACATATTCACATAGGCTAGATGAGTTTCTTATACTTACTTCCATAAAATTTAGATTTGCATATCGTGCCTGTCTCTGTCTCTTTCTTTCAAACCTACTTCATCATTATGTTGGTTCCTTCTCTCCAACCCCTCAAAATCAAAACGAAACAACTTCTACTATCAATTCAGTTCAATGAATTTGCATCACTTGTGTAGTCTTAAATTTGAGGAGGAAATTAATCAAAATACTAATTACAGATTATATAAAGGTAACACTACATAACATATATAAAATCTCACTATTCTCAATCAGTATTATATCGTTATAAAACTGGTTAAAAACTAAATAAAATTAAAGAATTTGAAATATAATTTAAAGAAGTCTTTCTTATTTGTCAAAAAATTTAAAGTTTAATTAAAAAATATTGTTAAATTAAAATTATCTGATTTATTTTAGTTTATAAGAATTTGTTAATTTATAAAAATCAACCGATTGGTTAATAAGTTAAATCTGTAAAATAAGAGGTTTAAAATTTAAAATATTCGACTGATATTATATCGTTATAAAAAATGACTAAAGATTGAATAAAATTAAAGAATTTGAAATATGATTTAAAGAAGTTTTTCTTATTTATCGAAGAATTTAAAGTTTAATTGAAATAAAGATATTGTTAAATTAAAATTAATTTTAATTTATAAGAATTTATTAATTTATAAAAATCAACTTATGATTGATTTTTAACAACAAAAATTATTAAAATAAATAAAACTGAAAATTAGAAATTAAACTAAAAAAATAATTAGTTTAAAGTTTTTTATAATTGAATAGGTTAATTTTTTAAAATTATTGGCACTGGCCAAAGTCTATTTTCTTTTTACACCAAACTTAAGTGTTCCAGATCGAAGCTGTAAAGTTGCAAATACATAATATATGATTTGTGTATTTGCCCACTACGTAAGAGTACATGAAATCGAACCTTAGATACTTCCAATTTAATAAGCACAAAAGAAGATGTTCTACATCGTCGTTCAAAGAGATATATGTGATTTTACAAAATCAAGTACTCTTTTGTCTATGGATACAAAGATATTTTTGTACTGATCCGACCAGTTTATCTTCCACGTTCTCAAACTCATTTCTATCACATGTTATTACCGTAATCAGAGGGCAATATCTTCATGCTGCACCACAGTTTCATGGGACCAATTGCCAAACAAGAACTTGGTATCTATTATCGTGATAAGCTCTTTCTACCGAGGTGTAAATGATTTTAAATTATCTAATTTTTAGGTTTAATTTATTTTGATAATTGTTGTTGTTAAAAATTGAGCAATTTATTAATAAATCGATCAATTTTATTAATTAATAAAATTATATGGACCAAAATAAATCAACATATTTTTATTTAATAATATTTTTTCAACTAAATTTTAAAAAAAATTTGTCAAAGAAACGGGGCAAACGCCCAAAATAAAGAAACTACAGTGCAGTGACGCGGGGCAAGATCACCCCAATAGAGTCAGCAAACAGGAGCGACTATAGACTCGCAACAGGTTCACCAAACCAATGAACACCAACAGGGAGATGATAGCTATAGGTAGCTAACCAATCCACACAGCAGTTGGCTTCCCGAAAAACATGTCACACCCGAACTACCCAATTTCTAGTCAACAACTCTCGGATAGCTGAATGCAATGGATGAACATCCTTCTGTGTTGCACTTGTGAGACTGGACACCACCAACACATAATTGATAGTCAAATCCACTCGATTATAACCATGAAACCACGCCATAGTTAAACCATGGTAAACCACCCAAAATTCAGCCTGTACAGCCGAACAACACCTCAAAAATGCACCAAAGCCGACCAGTCAACGCCCGCCAGCATCTCGGAGAAGACCACCTATCGTCACCAGGTCGGGGTTCCCTTTATCAAAGCCATCCGTGCTCAAATTCACCCAATCTTCGTTGGGCTTCGACCAACAATCGCTTTGAACCGCATTTCAGATTTTTTAAATTTAATTCAATTTTTAGCTAATTTTGTGATGATCTAATACTGGTAAATCTTTTAAATTTTAAATTCCTTATCTTGTAAGTTTAACTTCCGATCTAACTTTTAAAACATTAGTTTAAAACATTTCGAGCTTAATATACTAGTTGTAAAATCATAGAATACCCTCTACGTGACAATGCATGCCTCGTGACATGTTTTGGAATAATGGTGGTCAATCGAAAAGTTGAACAATTAAGCTGTATATGGCTCTTGTTAGGACAAAAATGTGAGATGTTACGAGTGGAACAACATAGGAACATGCTAATGTATCATCAAATGTACGACGTAGTGTTAATACACACGTGCATAAAATCAAAGAAATTGAAGTTGGTCCCACCAAGGATAACTTACGGCAACCTGATTGGTTAAATGAATCATGCAAAAACCTGTGATGGTCCATTTCTGGAACACCACATGTTTGTACTCTTTGGTTGGATGCAACGTAACATATCAGGTTCAGCATTAGCAGCAGAAGTACTTTCTTGAAGAGAACAGGCCTTTTTTTGCAGTAGATGGACGACCCAATGCGGCGTCGTACGGTGTTCAGATCAGTTCTTCATGGTCTTACATTATCGTAGAAAAGAGAGGTGCCAGCTCCAATATGCATCGCAGTTCCAATTTTATCTTGTTTTGTTAATTAATCTTTCCGGTATTATATATGTATTGTATTATATATCTTTATATGTTTAATTATCCATATATTATTGACATTTTGTATTATTATTAATTGAACTACATATGAGTATATCATAAATAACTTCTTTATCATGTAGAGATAAAATTGCATTAAATAAAAGTTAATTTTTACAAAATTAAAACTAATTTCACTTTTTAAAAGTGTTTTTATCCGTATATTAATAGTTCAACTTACTAACAAGTAAAAATTAAAGTAATTAATAATAAACATATATATTTCTTTAGATTTTAATACAATTATTTTCAATGTTTAAAAAAACGAACCGAAATTTAAATTAGTAAGACAAAAATTTTAAGGTTTAAAAGGTTGAACCAGTATTAACTATCATAAAATTGACTAAAGATTAAATAAAATAAAAAAATTTGAAATATGATTGAAAAAGATTACCGTTACTTGACGAAGAATTTAAAGTTTAATTAAAAATAAGTTATTAAATCAGATTAAATGATTTATTTTAGTTTATAAGAATTTATTAATTTATTAAAATTGTTCGATTTTTAACAACATGAGTTATTAAAGTATGTCGAACTGAAAAATTAGACGGTTCAAAGTTTTTAAATTGAATCGATTAAACTAATAGAAAATTTTAATAACTGATTATTTTTACACTAATAAATAAACAAACTTTGTCACAATTATAAGCTAATAAATTTTTTGTTATTATATAAGTCAAGGAAAGGAGAACAAATACTCTATTCTAATTAATCAGTTCCTACCCTATTCTATTAAATCTTATTCACATATTTATGTAAGACTCACATAAATGTATAGTTAAAAGGATTGGAACACCATTTTTGGCACAAAGAATTTGGTGTTCGAGAAAATAGCTTGTGTGGTAGCTGATGCATCAAAGTCTATTATCTCATTCTCAACATCATTTATATTTATCGGTATGTTATTGCATTTGAGCAGCAAAACAGTTGTTTTGACAATTTTAGAAATTTAAGACATGTTTGAGAACACCCAAATTGCTCGATAATTAGTTAAAGCAGCAAATGTGAATTAAAGTGACATTCCACGTCTCTTAATGACCAAAGTACATTGGATCCAAAGGAAGCGACAAGGGACATCTTAACAAAATCACGATTCTAGATATATATTAATTACTACTTGTAAATGTTAAATTAAATAATAATTTTAATTACTATTCATTAAATAATTTATTTAAAATATACAAATTTTACTAGTATGAAAAGAAGAGACAAACAAAGCACAAGGTAGATAGACTCGTTTTCAAAGAACTATATATGAACCTACACTTCATTTCTTCCTTCCATATCTATTTACCAAATAACTTGTTAAAGAGCAAGAAATGTCAAAAATCCTATTGATTTCCCATTATCATAAGGCATATGCATGAATAGGGTATTTTGTAACATCACAATGTAAAAAAGAGTAGGGTATTTATCCACCGACATCTTCTATTTTTTTGAAACCCATGTACTCTTTTAAGTGTCCCACCTTCTACATGGAAAGGAAATTTTGTGAATAAGAAGGGAAATCCATTTTCGTTTCCGTAATAGAAATTATCTTCTTTACGGGTGAGTCTTTGAATAATTGATAAAGTTGTTTGTGATCATGTAGTTACAATTTAAAGTCACAAAAATAGCCTCCTTATAAAAATATAAAGAAAAGTCTGCATAAATTATGACCCTTCTTAGATCCCCACAAATCGAAGTACCTTATGTATTGAGTATGTTGATTTAACTTGAATTGAGAAATTGGCCTTGTTTAGTAGACAACCAATCAACTAAACATCAATTGTTTGACTTTTCAAACAATTATGAAAGTTTTTTGGTGAGTAACTATCTGATTTATTTATTTTTTTAAGTCATGTCTTCGTAAATTATTCTACACATAAATAGTCAATACTAAACGATTAATTTTATCAAATATCTCTAACAAACAGCTAATGCAATCTGTTGATCAAATTATCTAATATAATCAGTCATCAGCTAATAACTAATACAATCAGCTGATTCTTAAACGGGTGATTATTTTATCTAACATGATGGTAAAGTAATTGAAAAAAAAAAGATTTCCCGGGCTATTTGGAACTCAAGAAATGCTACATTTATGTTCTGAACCTTTTCAATTTCTTATCATCTTGGACATGCAAAAAAGTCTCAAAAAGAAGAGAAAAAAATAATTATCTTGTGTTGCATCCTGTTCATGATAATTAAAGCTCGTCCGTTTTACATTTCAAGAACTTGGAGCAATACTTAAAAATAGGAACCAATAGATACCCTGAATTGTAAACCTGAACGACATGTCCTGATTTATAACCATCCGTTATCTGCTTCAATTACTCCTTTTTATCCATTTAAAATAACGATGCCATTCGAAAACCTGTAACGATTGAGAATAGATTCTATTTAGGTCTTCACCTTGGCACTGCGTCATGATCGTGACAGGAGTTCTGGATCATTTCCAGCAATCTCGTATTGAATATGGTTATGTTCATTTTTACCATCAGAAAGCAGACTAATTTGGTTAACCTTTTCTGAATTTTTAGCCTCAAATGTTTGGTTCAAACACACTAGAAACGACATGTCTCGGCTTCCAAACAATACCATCCAACCAGTTGTGTCACGAGCACTGCCCAAAAGTGGAATCCTGCATTGAATTCATACTGCCGATATCAATGGCAAAAGATAAAACATAAAAGAGATATGAAACCAGGAAATTTCAAACGTGCGCTTACAATGAAGGCTGAGAAAAGGATTTGAAGCATGAGCTTAACGTGTGAATGAGCTTAATGTGAGAAACTGTAACTCTTTTTTAAAGTGTAGCTAGTTATACATAAACTAACAAACACAATTTACGAGTGAAGCATGATTTGATACCTTGTTAGGTCCAACAAGTCCCGTGGTCACATGGAGAAGTAAGATCAGCCCTTTTTAGGGTTTAAGCCCCGTCGTCGTCTCTGCTGACTTTGGTTTGCTGGTTATGACATGATACGGTCGGAAAGTGGCGCTTGTCATGTAATTTGGACTTTGGTGTGTACCATTTTGTTTGGCCGTCAAGACTTTCAAGTTTGACAGAAAGTGAATCGTCCGATTTGATTTTGGTCCCACGTTCTTAAACCTTTGATAATGTCATAGATGTTCAACAAACTTGTGGACCCAAGAGCAGTTTTTTCCAGTTATAATTCTTGCCCCCTCCACAAAGCAATGTACGGTACCTACTCCTCTGCTACTATTCTCCTTCTGCTTCTTCTCCTTATTCTCCTTCTGCTTTCTACATGAGAAAATATTTAATACCCTCTTTTTCTTCTTTTCATTAACGTAATACCCACACTTTCTTTCTTCTTTTAATGAGCACCCTCTTACTCTACCATCCTCTTTCTCTATCTTCTTTGCCTACTTCTTCTCTCTAGCTTATAATTCCCAACTTTCTCTGTCTGTCACTTTCATTAAATGTTATGTACCTTTTCTCCCTATAAAAGCCCGTCTGAATCCCATTAGAACCAGAAATCATAAGGCATTGATCGGCACTTTACTATCTCCTTTCTTCTATACTTTCTCTTCAAAGCTTCCTTTCTCTGTCGCTTGTCCCTGTATATAACTCGCAATTGTTGCAGTATATAGTACTCAAGATGAGGGTCTTTGTAGGATTTGCACCGCCATGCACACCAATAAGCAACATGACAGTTCGTTCCTGCACTCTCACTCAACCCTTAAGAGTACTCAAAAAGAAGTTGATAGAGAGCCAACCACAGAAGAATTGGAAACATTTGCTTCAAGACTCCTCATCAGCATTTCGCTCCACTCCTAAACCCCACGTCAAATTAGGGAACAAGTGGATGGAGTATCAGGGTCTCAGGAACTGGGATGGTTTGCTTGACCCTCTTGATGACAACTTACGTGAAGAAATCCTCCGATACGGGGACTTCATTGAAGCCGCTTACAAGTCCTTCGACTTCGAACCCTCGTCACCAACCTACGCCACATGTCGCTTCCCCAAAAGCACACTACTGGACAGGTCCGGTCTGCCGGACACCGGTTACCGTATAACCAAACATCTTCGTGCGACATCTGGCATAAAACTGCCACGATGGATGGATAAAGCGCCAAGCTGGATGTCGACTCAGTCCAGTTGGATTGGTTACGTGGCAGTTTGTCAGAACAAAGAGGAGATCGCGAGATTAGGGCGTAGAGACGTGGTGATTGCTTACAGAGGCACTGCCACTTGCCTTGAATGGCTCGAGAATCTACGCGCCACTCTCGCACCTCTCCCCAACTCCCGTAATGAGTGCTGTCCTATGGTGGAAAGTGGGTTCTTGAGCCTTTACACCTCCGCAACACAAATGGGTCAGAGTCTACGAGACATGGTACGTGAAGAAATCCAAAGACTTCTTCAGTCCTACGGTGACGAGCCTCTTAGCTTAACAATCACCGGTCACAGCCTCGGCGCCGCCCTCGCCACTCTAACTGCGTACGACATCAAAACCACCTTCAACCGTGCACCCCTCGTCACAGTCATGTCCTTCGGGGGCCCTCGTGTGGGTAACCGAAGCTTCCGACAACATCTGGAGAAACAGGGCACAAAGGTTTTGAGAATAGTGAACTCCGATGATCTAATAACTAAAGTACCGGGGTTCGTGATCGATGGAGATAATAACGACGCCGCAAACAACCCAAAAGTCAACTCCGCAGCTAGCATCCTCCCCAGTTGGATTCAAAAGCGCGTAGAGGACACACAATGGGTATACTCAGAAGTGGGAAAAGAACTAAGACTAAGCAGCAAGGACTCACCACACCTAACAAGCTTCAACATCGCAACGTGTCATGAGTTAAAGACGTATCTACACTTGGTCAACGGATTTGTGAGCTCTTCTTGTCCATTTAGAGCCACCGCCAAAAGGGTTCTCAGTAACCACCGTAGCAGACAGAGAGAATTAGCAGGCGCTAGGGCAGGAGCAAACGTGTGCTCCTAGTCCTACCAACAAAATTCACATGTCCGTACAACCCCTGGACTTTAGGACAAAGAATACCCTTTTCGAATGTATGTAAGCTCATCTATTCTTTTCTGTAAGAAACAAACATTTGATCATTTTTCACACATAAGAGGTTAACTAACATGTCCCGTGTCGGACTCCTCCACCTTTTGACTGCGTTTTATTGGGTTAACTCGATCACTCGCCTAACTTAGTTGGACCGTTTTACGTGAGCTCGTACACCAAGTGTATGGTTTACTGACTTCTTGTGTGCTAATGGCTGGCAGGCATCACGTGATTAGGTGTGGTGACGAAATCACCCTTCTTGCCGACAACATTTACGTTATTTTGCCATTAGTCTCTGCCTCAGATCACAACCCCTCAGCAGGCAGTCCTGTAATAAAACAACCACATGCACCGTCCAATCCGACTGGAAATTGACTTTCATTTCAATGTTTTAAGTGATTGCCAACACATAGATGTTTAGAATTTAGAAGTTAGAAAACACGATTCTTTGGTAATTTTGACATTGACTTTCCTATTCAACCTTTTCTTCCGTCCCTTGGGTCAGTGTCTGCAGCCAACACGCAATATTTATGGTTTAACCTATAAGGCTTCGTCAGAATACAGGATCCCAAAACTTATGCCTAAATTAATGGGTCCCTATTCTCCTTTAGGTGAGTGTTTTAAGGGTTGAAGTACAGCTGTTTAATTTAACATTCTAAACGTTAAATCCTTTAATATTTCAACGAGGAAAATTGAATGTTTTGTTTTGATATATTACCTTATGTTTTTAAATGTATGTCGGGATAGGCTTTTGTTAGTAGAACTTTTTCGTGAAGAGTTTTTCTAAGAAGTCAATTGATTATTTGACTATCATTTAAAAAAAACTTTATACGATAGACTGTTTGGTAACAAAGACATAAAAAAATATTTTAAATTTTAAATATATTTTATTTTGTAATAAAATTATTTATGCATATGAATATTATTTAAAATATATTAAACAATATACAAAGCACAATATATTAATTATTATATAATTTTAAACCATATGAAAC
>JANZLD010000009.1:51854880-51877759 GCA_026413575.1 Erythroxylum carthagenense | reverse complement strand
ATATAAGTAATTAAAATATAATTATTCATTAATTAAAATTTTGTAATTAAAATATTATTAATTAGTTATAATATAATCAATTAAAATATAATTCATTTATTAATTAATAATTATATTGTAATTAATTAATTACGATATAATTAATTAATTATAATAAAATTTTATTTCTTAGTATTTTTACAAACCAACCACTGTCAATTATAATGGTAATAATTCATTCCTCTTAACTAACTATCATAATTATAATGATAATATCCATTCATATTCTTTACTATATTTATTTACATTCTTATTACCATTATCATGTACGAATCAACTATACCCTAATATATAAATTTAGTGGGCTACTATGCCTATTATTAATTAGTTTTAGAATAAAATTTTATTTAGACTTACATGTGAGCTAATTTTATTTTTCATGTAGGTCCGTACGTTCAAGTAAATTATAACAAATATCATGATAAGGTGGATCTTAGAGGAATATTGGGTGGACCCACTAAGTGATTATATTAGTCTAAGCAGGTGCACTGTTAGATTTTGTTTCTTTTCTTCAAGTAGACTGCTTGTCTAAACTTTTCATGGATGGGGTTATGGACCCGTTCAAGAATGGAATTGGCCATTTTTAAATTCAAATTTAACATAAACTTAATTTTATTGGATTTAAACTTAATTTATATTTGCTTAAAGTTTATATAAAGCTTGATTAAATTTGAATAATCTAATTTAATTTAATTTTAATTTAATAAAATCTACTTTTTTATTAGAAATATTAACTTGGCTCTAATATAGATCCATATTTAATTTGGATTAATCTTGATATTACAAGATCCTTAAAAAATTTTATATATAAAGATTGAGTCTTTGAGTAATAAATAAAGTTGCTCATTTATGACTATAAGTTTACGACTATAAGGTTAAGACTATAAGGTTACAGGTTTAAGTTATGTTAACTTTTAAAAAAATTTGTATATAAAAGTATAAGAGATGAAAATATAGTATTAAAAATAAACTAGAGTCTATTAAAAAATAATTTTAAAAGAAAATATTTTATTAAATTTTAAATAAAACTTAAAATTTGACAAAAATATTTTTTATTTCGAGTAAGTAGCGGATTTTTTATGTGAGTCATTTAAAAACAATATTTTTACTAGTTAAAGGCAAGACTGCGTATTATTGACCTCTCCTGACCATACATTTCAGCTTAAAATTTTACTGATTGTTGTTGTTATTGTTTTATTAAATTAATTATTTTTTATAAATTAAAATAAAATAATTAATTTTTATTTAATAGTCTCATTTTTTAATTTTAATTTTTTTAAAAATAAGAATAATTTTTTAATAATATTTAAAAATTTTAATTTTAATTTAATTTTACAATAGTATAATATTGATTAGTTTAACGAGGTGAGTGATTAATGAGTTTGACAAGACATCAATTGATAAGGAATGAACAACATTTGGTTAGTTACGTATTGTCATTGCTCAACAAATTTTTGATATCCCACTTTTGTGTACTGCCTTACTAAATATTCGATAAAAATTCCGTTATATTTTGTTGTTAAATAATTCTTAGGGATGGAGTGTTCTACTTCGTTTCTTTATTTGGGTTTTCACCTAGGGTTTCACCCTAAGGATCACTATTCTACTAGCTCTTATTATAGCTGTGTTTGCTTGTTTTTCTCTTTTCATTAAAAATGGTTAGTTCTTGAGGTAACTCTTGTTAAGATAACAATAAGTAAGTTTCTCGGTGTTGTTCTCTCTCTTTCTTGATACTCTTCCTCTCATTCTTCGGTTGGTATTATTATTATATATTTATTGTAATTTTATCTACTTAAATATTTTGTATGTCATTTTTATTTATTTATTCTTTTAATCTGTATAACTATTTTTTCTGTCACATTTGCATATAGGTCTATCGAAAAGAGTCTCTCTATTATGTAAGAATAAGATTATGCATTATCAGACCTTTCCAAATCTCGCTTCACTGTAGGATTTCAAACTAGATGTGATGATAACAATGGTGAGTAACAAACAAATATCTCATGCATGACAAACTGTGTGACATAATACTTACTTTTTTTTTTCTCTTTTTAATTAAATATAATTAATTAAAATATGTTAAAATTTGATGTAAAATAAAATTTAAATAAATTTTATTTCTACAAAACTTAACAAAGTTTTTTTTAATATTTTTAAATAATAATAATCATTTATTTCTTTTAACCAACTACCATAATTATAATATTTTATAATAATTATTTATTTATTTTAACCGACCATTATTTTTGTATCATAGTTTGACTGGACCCATCTACCCGAGGTTGCCTTTGTTTCTTCTGAAATTGTATATTTAATATAGAATGTAACAATTCAAAAGTACCTTTCTATAGTGTTTAGGTGAGTATCTGATCCTCTGTATGTAAAAACATGACCTGATCGCTTATGCCTCTTCTTAACTCAAGGCAGTTACTGATCATCTGCTATCATCTTAGACTTCCTTCCCCTTTCCTTATATTTCACACCCCATAAAAATTTGTTAATTATTTTTAAATAAATATAAATTAAATATTTTTACTGTTATTTTAAATTATATTTTGCATTTATGACATTATTAACAAGAAACTTATTTACATAACTATTAAAACTTACTTCAATTTTTCAATAAATATTGAGGTTCAAATTATTCTTTTAATTAATATTTAAAGTATTTTTAAAATTATATCAACATTTAATTAATATAAATTGCTTAATTGGGATATTATATAATGCTAACTTGATACCTAAATTATTAAAAACTTACAAAAATATATTTTTTTATTAAAAATTAAGATGCTACTACTACTAGTATGATTTTAAAAATATTAAAATATGACATAATATTATAAATAATGATATAAAAATTTTAATTTTTTTTAAAATATTGAAGTGCAATTTAAAATTCATCTTCCTATGTGACTTATATATTAATATAAATAGTAAATTCTTTCAAGAGTCGGTAGATAAATCTTTCAAAAATTGCACCAAAAGTTAAATTAATAAGATAAGAGATTTAAGAATTAAAATATCTAATCGATATTAGACCGTATTAAGTGATTGTTTCACTACAATAGTTTAAGTTATTGCGTGAGGCCAACTTAATTGGTTTTATATATTCACTAACACATTTCCTTAAATAAAAGCCCTTTGAGTTTGGAACCTGCACAAGCTTACTCTACCTTGTGCGGAATAACAGGTAAGTGATAAAATTTGAACTCACAACTACTTGGTCATAAAGGTTCTGTTTCACCATAATAACTTAAACTGTTGTGTAATGCTAACTTAATTGGGTTTATATATTCATTAATAGGTCGTTATAAAACTGGTTTAAAATTGAAAAAAATTAAATAATTAGAAAAATAATTAGAAAAATATCTTTATCCATTGAAATTTTTAAATTTTAATTAAAAAATATTGTTAAATAAAAATTGATCAATTTATTTTAGTTTGTAAAAATTATTTAATTTACAAAAATTAGTTGATTAATTATAAACAATTTTTAACAATAAAAATTATTACACTAAATCAAATTTTAAAATTAAAAATCGAAATAAAAAAATTTATCAATTTAAGGTTGTTGTTATACTAAATTAGTTAGGTTTTTTAAGCATTATTTAAATTGCAATTCATTGCAATTCATTTTATTCTTAAAAGTACATTTAAATTTACAAATCGCTATTTAAACTAAAATTTTGGGATTTAAAAAAAAAAAGCATGAGATAACAAATCCGGTTTCAATAGATTTATAAAGCAAATATTCCATAGAATCTGAAAAGAAAAAGGAATGTTTCGTACAGAAAAAGCACAGAGCTCAAAAGTGACTTTGTCATAATTGAAGGACATGCATAGATTGCCTCGGATCCACCTCATAAGCACCAAATTAGAGAACAAATGATACTTGAAAGCAGATTAACGATGTGCAGCAGGAGTAGTACAAGCAATTCCAGGGAAGAAGATGACAAATTGGTTCAAGACATAAGGAAGGAACAGAATAAGAAGAACACCTGTTAGTTTCTCACATCCTAAGTGTTGAAAGTAGACAAGCCTCAAGGTTCCTGCTCCAAACAGTTAACACAAACAAGTATATCAACCCAAAATGCTGCAACTATTAATTGTCTTCCCTGGATTTTAGATCTTCCAAGCCGAACCCAGAAAAGTTCATAAAGAAACAGAATCAATGGTGTGCAACAATCCACAGAAAATGATGGAATTGTTTTCTTCCCTAAAAGCTAAACGAGAAGTGGACAATTGCTCCAGGAGGACCAACCCGTAAAAGAAAAAGTAGCGACTCTTTCTTCTCTCTTGACTTTATTGATTAAGGGCAAATGTTCCTCTGGTGGACCAAAATCATCACTTTCACCTAAGAGCTTGTCACCTAATTTCCAATCTTTCCTAGATCTAGAAACAGTGGATTTAACTAATAACAACCAAAGTATCGGTGTTCCTTCCTACAACAGAACCACAGTTTTGTGTTGCTCCAGCGTGTGCATTATTCCATGTCCAGAAATATTACCTGAAAGGTAATGAACTTTGAGAAATGCTGACATTTGTTAGGAATGGAGAAGCTGTTTCCACTAAAAGCAGAGAGACGGCCGGTTCAGGCTAAACAATGTAGAATAGAATAATCCGGTTGAAGTGTAACGATCATACATCTGTAATGTATTGTATGTCTCATAATAGGTCTTATTCTTATACCTTTTCTCGGGAGTCGGTGGCTATTCATAACTATTATCTTGACACCAAAAAGAGTTCGACCCAATACTTTATTTCCGACCTAGTTGATCCTGATTCGACATTAAAAGTATATTGATTTTTTCCCAATAACTGAATACTTTTATCTGTAAATACTGCATATTTGATTCCATCCATAAATTTATTTTTTTCCCTATAAGTTCTAGTCTTAATAAGAATGCTAGTTCTTACTATTTATATATTATTATATGAATCTACTACACCAATTCGTTATATATGGATGAAATGAAAGGAATGTTCAAGTTGGAAAAAACTATGTTGGATCTTTCCTAAAACATAATCTAAAATCAGATTTTTCTTATCTAAACAAATATGGAAAATACTATAGCGGACAGAATTTTCTACCGAGAGAAAAAACCTGTCCATTGCCATTTGTAATAAACACCAAGGCTGCTGATTCTTCAGAGTCAAGAATCTCTTGGAACCTCCGTGCTTCTAAGCACATATCGACTTAGCAGTATCTAAATTTTTGTCAAGTATCAGAACACTTAGCCTCAGTAATTCCATGAACTGATTTGAAAGAAGGAAAGATGTGTTATCACAAGAAAACGAAAGGGCAAGAGAAGAAGAGAGAAACTAGAGGGGAAATACATCCAAACGTGAGCAACCATGAAGACGTATTTTCACATGGCAGGGTCCCCACAAACCAATAGATAGGTCTAGTTGCGATTCGTGTCCCACCAGCAAGTTCTAATGCCCAACAGCTAGCAGAAACATGTAAAAGAATCGGCTTTTATGGTGAAACAGTTCAGAGAGAGGCACTCCATCCATTGCAGTCAGATATAGCAGCTGATAGGGTCGAGCCTGCCGTCCATTGCAGTTAGAGATAGCAGCTGATA
Organism: Erythroxylum carthagenense; assembly: GCA_026413575.1. Taxonomy (NCBI): domain Eukaryota; kingdom Viridiplantae; phylum Streptophyta; class Magnoliopsida; order Malpighiales; family Erythroxylaceae; genus Erythroxylum; species Erythroxylum carthagenense. The sequence continues at coordinate 51,872,132 of JANZLD010000009.1, read as the reverse complement.
CGGTCGAGCCCGATTGATAAAATTGGGTGTATAAAAATAATGCTGGATAGATTATCTGCTTCACTTTTAGTATTCCAACAGTATTCTTTTTTTTTTTTTCTATAAAGGAAAAGAAACAAATCAAACAAAATCCATCCTAGCTTGGAGCAAGGGTTTGCGGTACTCATCGCTTTGTTGATCCTGGTGAAGTAACTCCACAATTGTTATCAGAGGCTCGGTAAGCAGATGAATGCCTGGATTGGCCATCGCCGCAATAAAGACAAGTCGATTAGTACACTGGTTCCCTTCTCAACTCACGTATTGTAGCTCTGCCTCCCAGGGCCAGTGTAGTAGGCCTTGAGTACGTGTCACTAAAAAATTATCCTCTATTAAAACTACAATAGAAAAGGAAAGAATGTTTATTACCTCAAGGGAGTCAACTTCTACTATCACGCGATGATACCCTAAATTCATGCGAGATGGTGGCTCAAGTAGACTCTCCATAATTCTGCAGTAACAGGAGATCCGCTGCCAATGCGATGGAGAAATCTATCACACCACCACCTATGGCAGTCCCTAATTAAGCCACCCGCAGTGGTCATATTCGAGCTATATCAAACAATATTTTATCTACACATTTATACGGGACCTATATAAATATATGGATGGAACAATGTTAGAATAGTAAAAGTGAAATAAAATACACCTCTTGTCAATTCCAACATTAGCACTTTTAATACCTAAATTAAATTTTAATTATCGGAAAATATTAGAAAAACAAAAGAATGTTCATTTTTGATTCTACTTTTTTAATTTGGTATTTAATTTTAATTTTAATTTTAGTTTCTATTTTCAAATAGAAATAAAAATCTATTTAATCATTAATGACAATATAATTATATTTGTATTATTGATTATAATTATAAAACTTAATGATAAAATATTTTTAATTAACTAAATTTATTTTAATCTCTTATATAATATTTTAATAAATTGTCAATGAAATTATTTTTTATTAAAATAAATATTTTATAAGTTAAATTTTATTTTAAATATATCTTAATTACTAAATATAATTTATTTATTTTGAAAACATTTTAAATTTAATTATATTTATTAAATTAATTTTATTTAATTTAATTAAAAAATAAAATAAAATGTTTGTTATTCTTATTAATAATTAATATATTTAATTGATAGCAAATCAAATTATAAAAAAATTATAAACAAAAACAAAAAATAAAAACTTTCACTGATTTTTATAAATTTTAAAAATTGAAAAAGACCAAAACTAAAATAAAAAACTTAAGCAAACAAAATTTTTATTAAATTTGAAAATAAATATAAAAAGTTGTAAGTACGAATGATTCCGGCCTTTTGCTTATGTAGGAGTGTGCAAGAAATGACTCATGAACTACTCTTTTACACGTATCCTCAGACTGTTAAGGTATGGGAGACTAAGCAACAAGGATGGATAAGGAAAAGAAGTGTCTTACAAAGACGAAGGCCACGAGATATGAAGGAACAGCTAAGTCTATCAGGAAAAACAATCCGAGTGATGCAGGAGTGGAGACTTATCCTTGCGGTCTATGTTCTGAAATTCGGACCAGTCATTGAATCGGTGACTTTACTGGTTATTGGTTTGACCGGTTCAACCACCGGTCGAACCAGTATGACGTAATAATTATGCAATAATTATATTTAATTATATATAATATTTAAAAAATTTAAAAAAAATTTAAAAAAATAAAAAAATTGCCGAACCGAACTGATCAGACTTGTCAATTGACCAGTTTTGACCGATTCACACCAGGTTAATTGAATACCGATTTTGTGGCATAAACCGGATCGGACTACCGACCAATCACCGGTCGGATCGGTCGAACCGGTCGGTCCGATCCGATTTTTAAAACAGAGCTTGCGGTATTAGAAAAAGACACGTTCATCTGTCAGCAATACATATGTGACTTTTTATATTCCATCGTGCCCATCATATCATAAGGAGATGGAAAAAGCCATACAAGAATTGCCATGAAAGAGGAGTTCAATCACTTTCCTCTTGTTTGATCTATCTTCAGCTTTTCATACAAAAAAGAACTTCGGATAAGAATCTTGAGGAAGAAGGAGAGAGTAGAGAAATTGGATGACAAGACTTACCAGCATGTTAAAGACTCAAAATGATGTTATTTTGGTTAGTTATGTCAAAACGATATCGTTCTAGTTGCTGCCCGAGGGGACTATAGTAAAACACTTCTACTTAAGAGAAAGGACTAATTCACATATGGACATACCAATAAATAGGGATGGTAATTGGCGTGGTTTGATTAGGATATTACTCTACCCATAATTATATTTATTTGTTATGACTCAACATATATCTATATCTATATACCTCGGTTTTTATAATTTATTATTCATATCTAAATCCTTTTAATTATTCAGATTTTTGGATGTCTATCGAATTGTATAATACATAAAAATATAACTTTTAAATAGAAAAATAAAGAGTAAATTTTTGCAAACGCTTCAAATAAAAATTATTTTAATAATAATAAGTCAAGATTTTAATTTGTATGTCTTAAAAAATCATAAAATTAGAACAATAAAAATCATAATGTCTAGTGTAAAGATAACATATATTTTTTACAGTCAAGAACTAGAATAAAGACTTAAATATCCAAAGCTTCAAATTGTCTTTGCATGAACTCCACAATATTCAAAATTTCATCTTCATATCATTTACATTATTATCATCCTATAAGAAAATAAAATATGATAAAAAAAGGTGAGAAGAAAAGTGGAGATTTTAGAGCTGTTTCTTCTACGAAAATATTAATATTTTATTATATTTAACCATAAATATTAAAAAAAACAAAAAATAGAATTAATAAAAAACGGGTAAGGTATAGGTATCTATCTGTTCGAGTTATGACTAGACCCATATCCAAATCCATATCTACATATATTTTTTAACATCTATTTCAAACTCATTTTTTAGTTTCCATGTCTATTTTCGGGTCGGATAGTGCAGATATTAATCAGGTTGAAAATTTACTACCATCCTTACCTATGAATCATTTGATTGCATAAGCCACGAGTAAGTGCTCCAGAAAAGCAGAACTGTGGGACAAAACTTTGGTCAGCATTAATAACAAGAACAGAACAAAGCTCTTGCAACTTCTTTGGATCATTCAGCATGATTGCAATTCAAGAATGCACTCTACGATGCATCCATGAATGCACATTTGGAGCTACTGGCGTCAACAAAATTCATCTCTACTCTTCAAGTCAAAGAATGTGATTTACTTGCCTGCATCATGTCCCATTCTTCGAACTCATCAAACAATTCCAACTGTTGGATGCAAAATACTGAAACAGGCATGTGAAAAAACTCCGAAAGGAAAGAGAAGGCACAGATAATTGCATCTCAAAAATCATGAATTGAAACAGTTTGTTCGTATTTCATCATTTAGTTATAAATTTGCAGCAATTTATCTGAAAATCATAGAACTGTAAGCAGTAGAGAGTGTTGCTTCATGCTAAAAATTTCCAACTCTTGATGTTCATTACTAGACACACAGCTAAAGAACTCTTAAGTTAACTTTGGAATCCTTCTACCGAGTCCATGCCTTTAGGCTCTACAACTTTGGTACTCGGGTGGCAAGTGAATCCCATATCATATTTGACAAAGACGGTTGGTTTCAACCTAAATGTTTGTTTCAGGTACTGAAAACACTGAGGCCAGAAAGATTGTTCTTCCAGCAAACGATTTCCAGAATTGATGCAATCATTTGCTGCCCAAAAGCACCATCCGGATGGATTGGTGAACAACCTCTGCCAAAAAGAAGGGGGAGAGGATCGTGGGAAGGTTTTGGGTTCGAGCCTAGGGAGGAGCAGCCTTTATTTAAGGTAATGTAATCCTCTTGATGGTGGCCCGTCCTTCAGAGCAAGTACTTCTGATACTATCTAGAATCATACCTGAATTTATCTATCTATGAATTTGAGTAGATGACTCATAAGTCCCAAGATAGTCGGGCAAAGTCCAAAATCTGAGTTATAAAAAAAAGAAGAAGATAACATTCAAACTAGAATACCTCCCAAGCTTTTATTTATGTAATCCTCTTGGTGGTGACCCGTCCTTCAGAGCAAGTACCTCTGATACTATCTAGAATCAGACCTGAATTTATCTATCTATGAATTTGAATGGATGACTCATAAGTCCCAAGATAGTCGAGCGAAACTCGAAACCTGAGTTATCAAAAAAAAAAAGAAGATAACATTTAAACTAGAATACGGCAAGAAATTTTGGATCAGCATGTTTGGCAGCTTACCTCCTGAGATAGAGAATGTAGCTCCAACTTTATCCCTCAACTGACCATAGCTCTCAATAATGGCTGCCTTTTCACCAGTCACCTGACTAATAAAGTCTTCATGTTAAGCTCATAGCCGAAAGGAAGCCGATCCACATAAGTTAACATAACATTTCTCAACAGGCAGCATCCAATTAGTTTAAGCCGGAAAATCATGACAGAAACTAACACAGTTCACAAACTAAACGTACGGGATGCTTACGAATGCTTCCCAAACACCTGCATAAACAAGCTCAACATATAAAAAGGTCCTTGCCCATCATCCTGGCATAGAAAAGAACAACAATGACAATCACAACATTAAGCAATCAAGTGCTACAACATTGTTACACAAATTCACAAACACCTAGTAAGCCTGCAACTGAAGAGAGATTGTTCCAAACCTTACTCCAACTGATAATATCTGCTTAAGGGTGCTCATTTTACAATCACAAAACTGAAAAGAGAAGCTTCCTAATAGCAGCTCGAAAGACAAGACAGGTGGGTTATGCAACAATAGCTAAGAATTGACAATGAATCAAATTCTTTTAGCAACAAAACACAGTAATAAATGGATCTACTCATCTTTTTAATACCAAGCAGTAAGCTTCAATCAACATAATATAGCAAATGCCAAGAAGCAGGCAAGTGGGCGATCGAAACTAGGATGCTTACAGCGTACTGGCCGACGCGCCGTCGTTAGTAGCTTGTACACCGCTATATTGCTCCGGGAATCGGCCACCGGATTTGATTGACGGCGATTCTTTGAAGATTTCCCATTTAACGGTTCAATGAATAGAGCAAATTGTTGGTAATTGGCACGATTTTGCATACGAAAGACATTATATATAATAATTTTTTAGAAAATGAAAAATGATCTTCTTATTTAATTATCAAAATTAGAAATTTGCAAAATCTATTTTGTCAATTCAACCAAAGTAACAATAAAGAATTACCAAATTCAGAAGACAACAACTTTAACATAAGTAGCTCCGAAAATATTGAAACCGCTGTTCCAGATAAAGAGGTTCCCTTTGGCACCAACGAATCACGTCCTTCTCACTGGTTTAAAATCTAAGCAATCGAAGAGAAACCCTAATTTCTACTAACTACTTACCAATGCCCAGAGAGCAATAAAGTTGGATTCTTTTTCGTAGTTCTTAAGAATGGATATTGAGCAAAGACAAGCAGAGCTGATCGATCACTTCGTGAAGCAAGCTTCTGCTATGGAGGGCTCAGCACTTGTGTCCGTTGTCGTCGAGGCCACTTCCCATCCCTCTCTATTCGCTTTCTCTGAAATCCTCGCGGTCCCTACGATTGCCCAGGTAAGAATCGCACAACCGTTTGTGGTTTTCTCGTAGTCCAATTGTGTTCACGTCGTTTCTTTGTTTTTGGCTCTTTCTTTGTTTGGTTTTTGCACTTTTGTTTGTTTTGTTGGCTCGTGGGAAAATAAGAAAAATAGGATCTTTGGGTCTTTGGTTAGTGATTTCATGGTCTTTCTAAATCAGAAGTTGACGTTTTGCTTTTTTTTTGGTAATTAACTCATGGGTTTTAACTCGTAAACTTATGCAGCTTGAAGGAACTGAAAATTCTTCGTCTCTGAATGTGCTTCGGTTGTTTGCTCATGGCACTTGGAGTGATTACAAGAGTAAGCATATAGCTTCCGGCTTTGTTTTCTATGAATTGTTTTCCAGGATGAATCCATAAAGGTTGGTGTTGTACTCAAAAGAGGACAGTGTGTAAGAAAGGTGATAAATTATAAAAAGCTCTGCTGAATGTTGATGAGAAAACATCATCTTGTTGTGTGTGACGGAATCATAGGCTACAAACTCTATACTCTGCCATTTTCATATATATCCAATGATGGCTTAGATAATAAATCTCTCACTTTTGTTTCATTCGCCTTGAATCCTAGCATATACTGAAACGAACTTAACTATTGAATCCATTTGTCTACAGATTATGCAAGTATTCTCCCACGGCTGGTTCCTGATCAAGTGCTTAAACTAAAGCAACTCACTGTGCTAACGCTGGCCGAAACAAACAAGGTGTCCTTTTTTTGTATGCAACCTTTAAAAAAAGTTCTGATGAGGTTAAGTTGCATAAAATATTTTCTAAGATGAAATATGGATGTTGAGTAACTAGTGGAATTGGGGAACAAATATGCTTGCTTAATGTTGTACTTGTAAAATGCATTACAAAGAGAAGTGATTTGTTTTCAGGTTTTTGTATGTGTGAACTGATATTTATGAGATGTACCTGTATTCTGTATATTTTGTTGATTGTTTTGACATTTACTGTAAGTAAAAATTGTGTTGACCTTTTTTTTTAATCTTTTTTGTCTTTAAGACTGAGTGTTTCCACTGGCTGCTTCCCTCTATGGCTCTTGGTTTGATGCATTTTCTCAGGTATTACCCTATGATGAGCTAATGCGAGAGCTAGATATCACAAACGTCCGTGAACTTGAGGATTTTCTTATCAATGAGTGCATGTATACGGTGGGTCTTTCTCCAATTTGGAATTTATTCGTGATTGAACTTTTGTTTCTGTTTATATGTAAAGCTTGCTTTTGCCATGAACCGAATAATCCATGTGATGTGATGGTGGTAAAAAATCATTCTTGATCTGAGTTTGGAAAAAGTATGGTTCTAAACACGCACTACTAAGGTGCTTAAACAAAAGGAATGGATATGATGAATACTGATTGTTGACTATGATCCTTTCCTCTATTAGGGAATGGTTAGAGGAAAGTTGGATCAATTGCGAAGGTGCTTTGAGGTCCGAAAATTTTGGTTACATTATCTTGTGTTGTTTGGCATTTCCCCTTTAATTTTCACCATCTGTCAGGGCTGTTGAAGCTTATTGATATTCTTTGGAGGACAGGTCCAATTTGCCGCTGGTAGAGATCTGAGGCCTGGACAACTTACTAACATGATACAAACACTATCCAGCTGGTAAAAACTTGTTTATTTCATCCTTTGTTGTAGGTCAACTGTTAATTCAAATCACTTTAAGTCCACTTTTTATTCTGTATCTTGCTCAAAATTTTGAAGCTCTTCCCTGTTCATTGAGCTTTCTATTTGCGTCTACCATACCTGACTTTGTTCCTATGCATGGATAGGTTGGCTTCCTCTGACAACTTACTTGTCTCGATCCAAGAAAAGATCAAATGGGCTGATACTACGAGTGAATTGGACAAGAAGCACCAAAAAGATGTCAAGGACAGGGTGGAAGATGTAAAGAAATCACTCACACTCAAGGTCTGTTTGAAATCAAATCTTATTTGCAGGAATAGATAATTAACTATATCTTGAAAGAATCAACTTTATACTCCAAAAAGATGTAATTGTCACCTTTCTATATGTATAAATATTTACTTATGTATGTATATTTAGTTGTGACTTGTGACTTGGAACGCATGTATGATAGTTTTATAGCAAGTGTAGATATTTTAACTGCTGCAGTGATGCTAGTAATCGAATGTCAAAAGGACGCTGCTTCTAATTTGGTTGAAGGTCAATTATATCAGTAATATATTAGACTGCTGGGATATGTCAGTCGATGTGTCTTACTTACGTTATGGCAGAAGTTACACACTCTAAGCAGGCCGACATTGAGTTCCGGGAGAACGAGGTGAACTATGCTGAACCTGGTGAAATGATGGATTATGAGGAAGACCGAAGCCGATCAAAGAGGTACCCTGATGCAGTTTCTTATCTTGTATACAGAACCCACCGTTAATGCAGTTATCACTTAATTGTTCGGATAAACATTTTTGTTGGTGTGATCTTGTTGAGACCTTAATATTTCGATTTTATGAATATTTGATGTCAATTATGTGGATAAATGCAGGAGGCGGCATCCGCTATCTTGAAGTCATAACAGATCATTTTAATCATTGGATGGTGTTTACAAAACTTGCCCCATTTTTTGTTCACGGCATTCCAACTTGAAGGTTATGTATGCTTTTTTGGGTGCTATGGTGCATCTTTGAAGTTGTCGGCCCGATCGACATTTTCAGAATCGTTAATCGGCATTTTCAGAACCGTTACCTTGTATTCTACTTGAATGTCACTTTGCCTGTTGAGTTGGAAAGATGATATCAGATCCGGTTCGGCAAAAGGGTCCTGAGAGGGTCAAAGCAGAACATCGGAACATGCATATGATTCCTTTCATTGTACTCTCACTTATTTTCCTTAAATGTGCAGAATGAAAACTAGGATTATATAGGTGATGGTCTTCATCTGCTTCCATATCAACACTTACTTTCCTTCAGTTTACAGATGAAAAAGTAGCTGTTAGTGATGGTTTTTATCAGCTTTTCTATATCAGAACTTGACAATTCCTTCACGTGGGGACAAACTTCCTGTTTTCTTGGAAACCTTGGAAATGTAATACCGCCGTTATTTTCCCAGCTATTATTATATTATTAAATTTTCATAAAAATAATATTTTTATTATTATAACAGTGACACGAAAACATTCACTTGAACAAACTAAAATGTACTATAAGTTCGGGCAAGTCAGCTAGTCAAACTCAAACTCTAATCCAGTGACCGTGGGTCAATCCGCTTGGTCGAGCCAGCACCCGACAACGTCGTGGGCTCAGAAAACTGCCGTTTGGGACTCACTCTCACCGGTTCATAGTCGGTAAAACCGATCAGGTGAGGAAAGTTAAGCTTAGCCTTGGACCCGCGCATCTCGAAAGCGGCTCGGTCATAAGCCACGGCCGCATCCTCCGCCGTTTCATAAGTCCCCAGCCACACCCTAGCGCCGTTCTTCTTCGGGTCCCTAATCTCCGCCGCGTACTTCCCCCACGGTCTTCTCCTCACCCCCCTATATTGCAAACCCCGGGACGGCGCTTTCCCCTCACTCGCTACCGACACGTCCTTTAACTCGGGATCAACGTCTGTTACTTCCGGTTTAGTAACGTCATCGCTGAAGCATGGACTGCTTTCGCAACAGTCCTCCGTTGCTGGAGTCGAACTCAACAGGGTTTCTACATTGTCGGCGAGGATATGTTGGGGAACAGATTCAAGAAAAACTAAGTCATCCCACTCTGAGCTACTTCCTCCCCACATACTGCTTCGAGTTTGAGGTTCTTCTTCGTTTCAAAAATGGTAATCAATTGCTCTTGTGTGGGATATATATATATATATATATATATATATGGTATTCGAAGTTTCCATGAAAGAGCATGGTCGATGAGCTTTTTGTTTACTTTCTCGTGGTTTATTCATTTGCGTTCTCTTTTTATTACAAACGTGGTATATATAGTATGTCACCTTTGGAGTTATTGGATATGGAGAGATACGTAGAAGTAGACAGTCTAATAAAGACAACTACGGGTTAACTACTCCGGTGCATATAGCAAACTTCAGCAATCAGCATAGATACTTCAACAATTATATGATAGAAACTGTTTATGTGATTTAAACGTCTGTCTGTCGGGACCAATTACAAAGCTACCGCAATAAAGTCCTTTGACTCCTTTCTGCTACTGGTCCCTGGTCAGGATTTCTGCAAGACGCAATCAATGACTATAAATCCACCATCGATTACTTTTATGTACTTTTTTTTTTTAATAAAGGGAAGAAAGAAACAGTTTACAAAACGAGTTAGGAGAAACTAACCCCGACTAATCTTCAAAGAAGGTAGAATGGCACCCACTGGGTGTAATATATAAATAAATAAGCCCAAGGTCGAACTGCACCGCATAACTTGCTAGTCAATCCGCGCAACGGTTACTCTCCCGGTATATATGATGATGCACAATTGTCCAGTTTTGAGTAAACATCTCCCGGATCCCCTGAACGATCGGATTGAGGACGGTGGACCGACTCGCCTGGGAAGAGAGTAGGGTGATCACCGCGATCGAGTCCACTTCGAGTTCGATCCGACGATAACCAAAATCCCAGGCAAGGGTAAGACCTGAAAGCACGCCCCAGAGTTCCGCAATCACTGGGGTACACCATCTGAGATTGTGGATAAAACCGCCAAGCTAATTGCCGGAACTATCCCGTAGGAGTCCTCCCGCAGTGGCTGACAAGGAGGAAGGTGTGCACGAGCCATCTGTGTTGAGTTTGACCCATCTGACAGGCGGTGTGCCCCAACCAATCAATTGCTCATGTCGAGGCCTATGTCCCAAAATAGCTTGTTGCCGCCAAACTGCAGCTTGCTGGATTTGACCTACAAAAGACACAATAAGAGAAATGGGTGAGGAAGGCCAATTGAACTGAGGATCAAATATGCTCAAATTCCGCCAATTCCACAAGAGCCAACAAGTGACTCCAAAATGCAGCGACCAATCCTGGCCAAAAACGCGCGTGTGAGTCCTGATGAGATTGGTGGTGAGCCACTGACTAGTTGGCGAAGAGAAGAACTCGATAGGAACGACGCGAGGGGGAAAGGAATCCCACACTTGGCGAGCTTTATTGCAGTCGCGTAGGGTGTGCAACGCGAGTTCTTCAAGACCACAATGGTAACAAGATCCGTCTGGAGTAAGGTTCCGACTCAGTCGATGGTGGTTGGTGAGTAACCGATCGTGTGCTAGAAGCCAAAGAAAGGTGCGAATATGTTGGGGCCCTATCCATTGCCAAATTAATTGCCAGCAGGTATCCATCGCGGTGTCCTCCTGGTCTAATATTATGGAGTAGGTGGAGGCAATCGTGAAGTGCCCAATCTCAGAACGGCCCCAGATGACCTTGTCCTGTCCTAGGAAGGGTCACGCGGGAAATGTGCTGGCGATGAGACGACAAAGCGAAGGCGGGAGACAATCTTGAAAAGCAGGCCAGTGCTAGTCCCCAACTTTGTCCACAAACTGATTGATCCGGAGTGTGCGCAAGTGAGGAGGAATGTTGGAGATGGCATGATTGATAAAAGGGCCTACGCCAGCAAGCCAAGGGTCCAACCAGAATCTAATCTTATCACCGTCGACAATCATCCATTTCATGTCCTGTAGCACCAAAGGCCACGTCGCCTTTATGCTCTACCAGATCATCGAGCCTCCAGTGGTGGCAATGGAGGTGGGCAGATGGTTGACATCAAAGTTGTATTTGGCAGTAAGGACTTGAGCCCATAAGGCATGAGGTTTAGTCACCATAGTCCATCCTAATTTAGCTAGGAAAGCGTCATTAGTTGCCTGGACTTTGCGAATGTCAAGACCCCCTCGGTCTTTAGGCAGACAGATAGTCTCTCAATTGACAAGGTGAATCCGCTTGTGGCCCGCAGAAGAAATCCACAGAAACTAACGCAGGATTTTTTCAATGGCATCACAAAGGCTCAGGGGCAAGCAGACAATCTGCATCGTGTAACTAGGTAAAGCTGCGAGCGCCGATTGGGTGAGAGTGATGCGACCGGCAAAGGAAAAGAATTTAGTAGACCATCCAGTTAATCATTGATGAACCTTGTCAAGAATGTACTGGTAGGTGTGTTTGTTCACGCAGTCGTGTAGAAGCGGGACGCCAAGATATCGGCCAAGGTCTTGCGTACGCATGAATCCCAGGGCACTAGCTAATACAGTAGCCATCGACGGAGAAATGTTCTTTGAGAAGTAGCACCTAGATTTGGCCTGACTTACCCGTTGCCCAGAAGCGACGCAAAACGTATCTAGGGTTTCACGAATGATGGTGGCGAAGCTATAGAGAAGAGTATAAGATCATATCTAGGGTTTCACTTGGTCAAGGGAAGCTATAGAGAAGAGTATAAGATCATCGGCGAAGAACAGATGAGATAGTGGCGGGCCATTACGACTTAACTTGATAGGGTGCTAGCAACCTTGATCCACGGCGTGGGAGATGGATTGTCCGAGTCTTTCCATACAAAGGATGAACAGGTAAGGCGATAGGGGGTCTCCTTGATGAATGCCACGCGAAGGACGGAAGGCCTCACTAAGCTCCCCTTGCCACCGAATTTGCAGGGATACCAAAGTGATACATTTCATAATAAGGCTAATCAGAGAATCGGGTAGTCCTACGTCAAGTAAGGTGTCTTGAATGAAGCCCCAGGACAAACGATCATAAGCTTTCTCGAGGTCGATCTTCAAGGCCATTATGCCCTTCTGCCCAGATTTCCTTTTCATGGTGTAAATAACTTCCTGGACAATGATAATATTGTCAGTAATCAGACACCCAGGAACGAAACTGCATTGAGTTGGAGCAACAAGCTTATCCAGGTAGGGTTTAAGCCTATTGACGATGATCTTGGTAAGGGCTTTGTAAACTATAGTGCAAAGGGCGATGGGCCTAAATTGAGTGATCGTAGTAGGAGACGGGATCTTCGGAATGAGGACCATGATGGTGCGGTTTAAGGTCGAATCCCAAGCGTCATGCCGGAAGATGCGTTGAAAGAACAGAGTCAGGGAAGGGCCCACAATGTCCCATTGGGATTAATAGAATAAAGAGGGTAGGCCATCAAATCCCGGGGACTTGTTAAGGGCCATGGCAAAGAATGCCGATTTGAGTTCATCGGAATGGAGAGGCCTAACAAGATCCTTTGGAGCGTGAGGACGAAAGGGGGATATTGACCACGGAGTATGCGGATACTAGGGTGCGCCCAATCAGTCGAATAAAGTGCCGCGAGGAAGTTCTGAGCAAGCTTACAAATGTTTCGAGGGCCAGAGGAATGAGTCCCATGTTCATCTTTTAGGGACGCGATCTATGCGGGCTTGCGTTTAGCCATGGCGATGGTATGATAGTATTTCGTATTACGGTCACCTTAACTGATCCATTGACTCTGGGATTGTTGGTGCCAGTATAACTCTTCTTGGAAAGGACCTCTTCTAACTCCGTCCGTAGATGCTTCTCAAGTCTTCGGAGTGAGAGTGTGGTGCCCACTTCCAATTTTTGTTGGATGCCATCAAGTCTGGCTAGGAGACGTTTCTTCCTGTGAAATATATTCCCAAAAGTGGTAGAATTCCATTGTTGGAGCTTAATCGAGAAAGCTTGAATAGCAGTGCTAATATCGGAGTCAGTAAGTGTTTAATTGGCCACGACAGATTGCCTGAAGTCAACATGAGTCACCTAAGCCCATTGGAAGCAGAAGGAACCAGGGGGAGGAGGGACCCGAGGTTGGTTTTGGAGGGACACTAAGAGAGGGCGGTGGTCAGATTTGAGGAAAGGCAGGTGATAGACCGTGGTGTCGTTGAAGGCAGAGTGCCAAGAGATAGAACAAAAAACCCGGTCTAGCCTTGCCAGAATAGGGCCCCTCCTTCAGGTGAACCTAAGGCCTAAGAATCCTAGGTCCTGGAGTTGGCAATTCTGGATGCAATCCCGAAAGTGAGGGTTAACGATAGGTTGTAAGCGGGAGTCGCCACGTTTGTCAAAGCTCTCCAATTTGGCATTGAAATCGCCACCCAGCAGCCAAGGCTTAACAGTGATGCGGGCGATTTGTTGGAGAGACTACCATAAATAATGTTGAAGAGAGTAAGTAAGGCTGACATAAATAGCTGTAAAGTCAAAGGCCACGTGGTTCCACACTATGCTGGTGTGCACAAATTGGCGGTGGGTTATAAGAATCCTGACATCAATATCCTCGTGCCAAAGGATCCAGATACCACCCGAGTAGCCCATGGCTTCTATGCGAAAGGATTGCATAAATCCTAAGCTCCGAATAACTTTCGTTGCTTGAGTTCCACTAATACGAGGTTCGACCAGAACCAGAAGACGCGATTTATGAATGCGGAGGTAATTTTTGAGAACGGATTTGAAGGTCCGACCTCCAGCCCCTTGACAATTCCATATGAGAATCGACATAAAAATCATTAACTAGAAAAGGAGGGAGTCAAGGAGCTACCTGCAGTGACAGACTGCTCCGGGGCCAGAACGACCATTTGTGTCGGTGGAGTCTCCTCCATGGTAGTATCCGGGTCTAGAAGCAAGGAGGGACCTATGGTGGACAGAGGTCTCGGATCTGGCAGCCGGGGAGGAGATAGTGGGGGAGTTGGGGAGTCCCCGGCTGGATCAGAAGTAGGGTGTTGATCCTCCTCCATGGCCCCGGAGTCGAAATTGTCTGGGTTGGGGAGATGGAGGGATGGGTCTTGAATAATAATCTCAGAGTGAGAGGGGATGGACAGGGTCACATGGCCCGTTGTGGTGTTGGGTTGAGCTGGAAGTGAGGGCTTGGGAGTGGGCTGGGCTATAAGGATCTGGACTTGGCATGTAGGGACTGTTGGGGTGGGGGTAGGCTGAGTGCTGGGCTGAAGGGGGGACTGGTGGGCCTGTCCAGAGGAAAGGCCCATGCGGGGTTGAGGTTGGCCATTAAAAGACGACGACGTTTTGGGATTGTGATTAACTGAGGTGTTACGGCCAGACGACGTCCCCTTCTTCAGTCTGGTGGCTTTAAACGGCAGTGGAATTAGGGCAAGAGGAAGTATCCGTTGGTTCGATGGTGAAGAGTTGGTAACGTGGTAAGGTGTCACCTCAGGTGATTGAGGAGCAGCGCCGTTTTTCTCCAACGAATGGATTTCTGTCAGAGTCATGAAACGCGAGCCCTTCGAGCCTGTGGGAAGGGACTGGTGTGGCCGTCTGTGAGTTTCACCGAGCAGGTGGGCTGCTGCTAGCGAGGACGCCGCGTCACTTGCATCCATTCGCCAAATTCCTTACATGGGAGCGATGCCGAGGAGGAAGTCACGGAGGAGGCAAGAGGATTAGCCACCGTCTGGCCTTCAGTGGGTGGCGCATTGGGGGCCGAAGTAATCGGTTTGTCGGGGCAAGATTGAGTACCATGCCCGACCCGCCCCCAGGAGTAGCAAATCTGAGGGAGGCCTTCGTAGACCACCTTGATGCACTCCCCGTCAAGCTCCACTATTGAGCAAAGAGGAGCGCTCAGGTCCACATCCATCGTCACACAAGCAAATTTGCCCCAGTGGGTAAGTTGAGTTGTGCTGTCGATTTTCACCGCGCATCCTACCAGATTCCCAAGCGCAGTGAGAACGGAGGGGTGGTAGCGGATGACTGGGAGATCTGGAAATCGCACCTAGGCGACCACGTGGGAAATCTTCCCGGAGGAAGGGCGGAACTCAGGATACCATGGCTGCACAGACAAGGCATGGCCGGCGATTATCCACGGGCCTTGGGTAAGTGTTCGAACATAGTCATCCTCTTCAACAAAATTAACTAGAAAGAAATCATTTTTGAGGTCCACCACTTTCATGGGGCCTTTTGGTTTCCAGAAAGCAGTCACTCTTGATTTGAGCAGGTTGAAGCCTATCGTTTTGCCCAATAGTTTGATAACTACGACATTAGCCCAGAGTTTATCCAATTTGCCCTTGAAGGAGGTCGAGAGTTCAATGCCCAAGCCATATTTGCCTTGAATAATGGTAATGTCACCCTCCATGATGTCAATGGGGTCCTCCACCGGCGTATTGTCATTTTGGTTAGAAACCGCAGCACTATAACTGATTGCATTGGTTTGATTGGCAGGGGATTAAGAGGGGGATCTTCCTCCCTGTCCCGGAGTTGAACTTTCTTGGATGCATGACGATTAGTGTTATTTGGATTAGGCGGAGTTGGTGAAGAAAACATGATGCAGGGGCGAGTGACGGTAGTTGGTGAAGGCGAATTACTGTAGCAGTTAATTCCCTTGAAGGAAAGTTAGACAGTGGGAACCAAGGCAATGGAGAGTTAGTAAGAAATTCCTCTAGCTTAAGTGAGGTTGTAGGTTTGAATCTTCTTATATATGCAACTGTTTAAAATTTAGGATCAGAGCTTTATCTCTTATAAAGGATCTACCTGACTCGAGAAGGAATTAGTCTGAATATGGATAGCTTAAAGGTACCTTTTCATAATTGAGACTCGCCTAGGATACCTCGTGGGCAACCAAAAAAAAAGTTAGACAGTGGGATACGAGTTTAAGTCAACAAAATGATATCATTTTAATTGAAAAAGTTAAATTTTAAATAAGCTTGAACTTGGATAACAAATTTAGATCCAATTGAAAAAATATATTATCTTGTATTTTTAATATTTTAAAAAATTAGTAGGAATGACTCATTGTTATCTCTAATTTATAAATTTTTAACAGATTAAATTAAATTTCAATGTGAGTTTTATTAAATTAAATTTGATTTATTATTTTAAACTAATTTAAATCTAAAAGATGGGTAAGAAGAAGACAATAGTGTATTGTAAGCTTGGATTTGATCAATCTTAATGATAAATAAAGAATGTAGAGTATAACTTGAAGAACGTGTGGGTCAAAAGAAGTAAGATATACATATACTAGACAAACTACTATTGGCAAGAGCATGTAACGTCAGGAAAGCTTCTTTTGTATTGTATTTGTCGTATTGTGTGTTGGTCCCTTAGATTAAACGTGTGTAAATAACAAGTTCCTGGAAATAGGTGGTCCTGACTCATCCGCAGCTCAGGTTGCTGTCTCAGTCTGACCTGGTTTTGTCTCTCTTACTTTGCGTGTTGACCTAGGGTAGTATCGATTAATTGCTATTTAGATGAAATTTTAAAAGGTTAATAAGTATTTTTAAAAAAAATAAAAAGTTATTTGAAAAAAAGTATTTAATTGTAAAATAAAAAAGTACATCTTTAATATATACGATATTTTTTAGTTAAAATATAACTTTTTAAAAAACTCAAATTTGGAACGTCTCAAAAAGACATTTTTTCAGGTAAATTTTTTAGATCAATTAATTAACTTATTTTTTAGTTTCTTTTGCCCGTATGTTTTACACATAATTCTCACAACATCCACAAACTCATCTTCACGTTTATTTTAGAAGTTATATAATATTATTTAACTTTTTAAATATGTTTTAATATTTATTTTTATATTAGTTTTATTTATGTTATAATCCATATTAAAGAATTAGTTAGACATATTTTTATTTATGTTCTATATGATTTAAAATTATATAATAATTAATATATTATGCTTTGCATATTGTTTAATATACTTTAAATAATATTTATA
>JANZLD010000009.1:51843303-51854780 GCA_026413575.1 Erythroxylum carthagenense | reverse complement strand
GATTTAAAATTATATAATAATTAATATATTATGCTTTGCATATTGTTTAATATACTTTAAATAATATTTATATTCATAAATCATTTTTATTACAAAATAAAATATAGTTAAAATTAAAAATATTTTTTATTTTTATGTTGTCAAATAATCTATTGTATGAAGTTCTTTTAAAAAAACTCTTTTTAAAATGACAACGAAACAGTCAATTGGTTTCTTAGAAAAGTTCTTTTCAGAAAATCTCTACAGATAAAAGCTCCACTATTATAAAATATAAATTCAATCAAACATAGGCTAAGTATAGGTATAATCATGGCTGAGTTGGACCGAGTATATTGGTCCTGTTAATTTGAACTTTCTCATAAGGTAGAATAAGTTAAATTTAAATTTAAATTTTGTTAAATAATATAACTATAAACTTTATATAAAATCATTTTTTCATCTTAAATTTATTAAATCTATAAATTATAATAACATTATTTTAAGAACAAAGTAATTCTATTTAAATCAGGTCACGGACTTACTCTCATTTTCAATTATGATCTAAAACTCAATGAGTTTAAATTTAATTTGTTTATTTTGATTAATCCTGTCTAAATAAAAAAATTTTGAATTCTAATTAATTATTATAAAATTCTTATTGTAATGTTCCTTTAATTTTTAAAATTAATGCAATTTTTTAAATTTTAATATTATGAAAATTATTTCCTTAAACTCATTTCATTACTTTTTTGGCTAGTGAGACTAATATCACTTTATTAATATTATTTAAGGTGTTCTTAATTAAGTTTTAACAACATTAATCATGAAATATATAATATACTAATCAATATTTATTTAAATTTAATTTTTAAAAAGGCAAGAAGTATGACATAGTTGTAATTTCATGGCAAATATTCCAATAGTTTCAAGTGTAATAGAATGTAAAATCTTAAAATATATTAAAGCATGATAAAAATAAAATAAAATAACTTAAACTAGTTCATGAAATAAACATGTAATCTTATTTGTATGGTAAGCTAATTTTTTAAATTCTAATTTCTTTATTCTATGCGTGTATGTATATATATATATATAAAGTTAAATAAATAAATTAATAAAAAGAGAACAGTAAGGTTCATAATCTTTAAATTTTAGTTATATTTCAAAGAAGTAAAAAATAATTAAAAAATTCAATAAGTAATTTAACTGTAAAAACCTTAAATCATTTTTACGTATCTCGAATCGAATGTGAAAAGGTAAAAAATAAAAAAATGTAAAAATATTTTATTTTAGTCTCCGCAACTTTAAGCGAGTTTTCCAATAATAAAACGAGTGTGAATTCACTATCGTCTTTACAGAAACTCCTCTCCTAGATATGGATAAAGTCTTTCTACAATTTTCTTAAAATGTAAGATCTCTTAACAGATTATAAAGAGTTCTTATGTTCACGATTGATATGTGAGCAACTGTAAGAGACCTTAACCTTTATATATAGCTTCTATATCGGGTTTCTTTATTACAAGGTCGATAAGAGTCCGATCCATACTAATTGGGATCTATTTTTCATCCGAACTTTACCTCATTAATTTATATCATTTATCGAATTACTTTATTATCTTTATTTGTATTAAATTAGGCAAATTAACCAATAATTTATTAAAAATAAAAAATGCAATTAGAAAAACAAAATTGTCGAACAAAATTCGCCTGTCACTTGTCCAGCTCGGCTCTTCGCTTCGGTTTTAGAGACATGTTATCGAACTCCAACGACGAAGACGACGAGCAAGACGGTCCCAGCAAGCGGCGCTTATTAGTGACTCTAACCGGCTCATAGACACTGGACCCGATCAAATGTGGAAAGTTTAACTTAGCTTTTGAGCCCCGCATATTAAAAGCGGCTCTGTCATAAGCCAAAGCTGCGACCTCCGGTGTCTCGTACGTTCCAAGCCAAACTCTCGCGCCATTTTTCTTAGGATCTCTTACCTCCGCCGCGAAACTCCCCCACGGCCACTTCCTCACTCCCATGTATCGCCTCCCTCTAGACGGGGGCGGTGCTTTAGACGCAATCGCCGCCGCTTCCTCCGAGTCAAAGGTGACAGTTTTTGCCGTAGGATCATCTTGCGAGTCGATGAACGAAGCCGTCGAACCTTCACACGACGTGGTTGGACTCATATTGTCAACTAATAACAACAGATCGCTCCAGTTTTCCGTCGTCAAGAGATGGTTAAAGTCGGAGTCCCTGTGATAATCAACGGACGACGTCGTTGGGTCCTTAGACGACGTAGTTTTATTGATATTGTCGGCGGAAAATAAGAGGAGAACAGTCCAGTTGTTGCCAGAGTAAGTCATAAAGAGATCGTTACAGCTGGAGTTCCCGTAATATAACGGCGAATTGCCGTCGTTAATCTCCGTTAAATCATCTTCTAGAAGGTGCCTGCGAATGGACTCCAAGAGAGCACTGTCTGATTCAGCCATTTTTTCCGACACGCGAAGTTCCAGTAGATGTACTGCAGAGTGTGGATTGTTTTGAATGTGACTTCTGATGTGGACAAGTAGAGTACTTACTATTTATAGGTCGAGACAGGAAACCTGAAAGCATGCAAAATCAGGCATTTTTACGTTTTTTATTATTAATTATTCGTTTCCTTGAAGCTTCCTTTTGAGCATGTTTGGTTTCAATTTGCGTCGCATGGTTTTTTAATGCTATATAAATAGTAATATTTTATATGCATGTTAATCTCATGATGCAGGTGAGTCAGTAAGGGATTCTCTTAATTTAAATGAGGCCACAGGCTCGATTTCTCTTCATGTATGTAGCCGTTTAAAACTTAAGGTCAGATCTTTGCCTCTCTCAAGGGACTTATCCGGTTCAAGCAGAGATTAGTCTGGGTGTGGATAGCTTAAAGGTGTCTTCTTATAATTAGAGCCCGCCTATGACACTTTGTAAGCAACTAAAAAAAATATTTTATATGCATGTTTAAATTTTAAATTTTAACAAAATAATTAATAATGTTTGAGTTAATCAATCCATCTTAAGAGCATAATAACATAAGAGATAATATATTGAAAAGTGTATATTATTTAAAATTTTTTAATTTAGTGCAAGGCCTTTTACAATTTTTAATTTGATAACTAATCTTTTCAAATTTATATAAAATCAAGTTAAAAGGTTATTTTTTGTTAATTTGGCGTATTTACTAAATGTCAAGTGAATTTCACCTTGATGACTTGTCAAATAATTTATTTATATTATACGATTTTTAATTATGCACCTAACAATTTATTCAATACACACTTAATAATTGTACTTCCAGTGATATAAAAGATCAGAAAAATAGATGCTTATGAGTAGGGATGTTACCTTTGGCCTAGTCCTAACCGATTTTAGTTCGGATTGATTGGATTACGAGTCAAAAGTGGTCCGAGCTGACTTATCAAAAACAATGTTATTTTTATTTTTTATTAAAAAATATAAGATGAGCCGGATTTAAAATAATTAATTAACTAAATTAGTTTATATATATACAAATTAAATTAGATTAATGCTTTAAAGTTTTAATTTGAAGTGTAGTATTAAAGACCGTGAGTCTCTTCCCTCAACAGCCCGTATTGAAGATCTCCCATGATAATTAATGTATTACGATTTAATTAGTTTATTGTTTTTTTTATTATCAAGTGTTTAATTGTTAAATATATCCTTAAATAATTGATTACTTATTTCTTTACTAAACACGTGCCTAATTATTTGTAAAAGCCAGTCCAAATTTGGGAAATTACATACAATATGCAACCTAAACATTAATGAAATAGCCTTTGATAAAGCAAATGATGATACTTGTTTCAACGTTTCTTTCCTAAAGCAGATTCTACGATCCTTCTATATGAAAATGCACGTTCTGGCTTTAGACAATTTAATAATTATTATTCTGATGTCAAATATATGGATAATTTATAATATTTATTTTTGTTTGTATATGTGATAAAATTAATGCTTTAAAAACTGAAATAAAAGTTAAACCGGTAAGATAAAGTAGTTTAAAGTATAAAAGATTCAACCAATATTAAATCGTTGAAATATGATTAAAAAAAATTGAAGAAGAATTGAAGTTTAATTAAAAAAATTATTAAATATAAGTTATTTAATTTATTTTAGTTTATAACAACTTATTAATTTATTGTTGGTTAGTTTTTAACAATAAAAATTATTAAAATAAATTGAATTAAAAATTTAAAAGGTTCAAAGTTTTACGGTTAATTCAGTATTGGTTAAATTTTTGAGTGAATATAAAAAATTACTGATTATATTTTAAATAAATTAACTATTTATTGTAAAATAAAATAAAAGTTTAATTTGCTAATAAACCAAAATTTTTTTAGAATAATCTTAAAAAGTAACATTCGTTAAATTCAATCTTTAATTCATTACTAAATTAATGTTATTTTTAAAAATTATTTGTAATTATTTAATTAATCTATATTCATTACGCCATGATTAGTATGGTATTTACTGATAAGCACAAACTGTAGTTAATTAATAATTTAAATTATCCATCAGAGTTGAGTTCTATTTTTATTAAATTAAAAAATTTCATATTCGTATATTGTAGAACTGAATAATTTTTAATTTTTAAATATAATTTATTCTAACGTAAAAATGGAAAAAGTTTCGTTTCCATGCATAGATGCATGCACGTCAAATACTCCAACCAGGGATGGAAATAGCTAGGATTTACTTCGAGGATTATTTTACCCATATTTATATTAATTGGTTTATACAATTTACTACTCATATCTAAATTCATTAAATTGTTCGAGCTTTTTTGATATTTATCAGATTGTATAATATATAAAAATATAACTTTTAAATAGAAAATATAAAAAACATATTTTTGTGAATATTCTAAATTAAAATTACTTTAATAATAATAAGTCAAGATTTTGATTTATATGTCTTAAAATTTTATAGAATTGGAATAATAAAAATCATAATCTCTGTTGCAAAGATGACATATTTTTTACAATTAAAAGCTAAAATAAAAATTGAAATATCCAAAATTTTAAATTGTCTTTGTGTGAACTCCACAACATTCAAAACTCCATCTCTATATCATTTGTATTATTATCATTCTATAAGAAAATAAAATATGATGAAAAATGTGAAAAGTGAAAAATAAGGTGAGAATTTTAAAGTTGTTTCTTCTAAAAAATATTAATATTTTTTAGATTTAACCATAAATATTAAAAAACAGAAAAAATAGAGTTAACAAAAACGGATAGAATATGTCAATATGAGTATTCATCGGTTCAGTTATTACTAGACTCATATCTAAATCCATATCTACGTCCATTTTTTTAGCATCCATTTAAAATATATTTTTCAGCCTTCATGTCTATTTTTTCGAGTCAGGTAGTGTAGATATTAATCGGGCTGAAAACTCACTGTCATCTCTACTCATGAGTTTGGTCCAGTCTAAATTAAAAATATAAAATAATGTTATTTTTTAGAATAATCAGACAATGGGTTGGATCGAGTCGGGTCGGGAGAGTTCAAGCTTGGGGCTGCTGAACTTGGGCCGGGCCCTTTAGCTAACTCTTATAACTAACCACTTTGGAACGCGATAAGGGTCCTTTTAGGCTATGGCGTAGCAGAGACGGTCGTCAGTCGTCACCAAAAACTGGCAAACACCCTCGAAAACTGTAAGCATTAAGAAAGTGTTGTCCAAAAGCTTATCCTCTATACTATTTAAGGTTAAGAACTAACATGTTATGGCAGAGAAGAATCCAAAACAGCGTAACTAATACTGTTACTCCACTAGTAGTGTTATCCGATGATCCACATTGAGGTTTCGATGATATGATCCATTTCCCAGAGGCTATATATACCCTTTTACAGTCATCAGCTCCATTCATCGAGAGAGGAAGCACAAAGAAAGTAGAGTGACTACAAAAATCTACAAAAAAATGAAGGGGGTGATCATTTCGGTGGCGGTTATGGTAGCTATGGTTCAGTTCATGGCGGAACCAACAGTGGCAGTGACTTGTGGGCAAGTGGACTCGTATTTGGCCGGTTGCATTCCCTTTCTGACGGCAGGAGGATCTCCATCAACAGCATGTTGCAATGGAGTGAAAAGTTTGGAGGCAAACACTCCGACAACCGCTGACAGAAGAGCCGCATGCGCATGCGTTAAGGCGGCCGCCGCTCAGTACCCCAACATAAAGGAAGATGCTGCCGCCTCTCTCCCTCAAAAATGCGGGATTGCAATGAACATTCCAATTTCCAAGAACACCAACTGTCAAAAGTTAGTATTCGGATGTTAATGTTTTACGTTGTCTTAAGATTCTTATGTACAGTTTACTAACGTTGTTTTCTGTTTTGTCTTTTGTCTGCGTGTTCTTGGCGCCAGCATTAACTGAGATGAAGGAGCGAGCTCGTGCAATCAGAAACTGAATAAATGTTGTGGTTTCGAGTTGATTGAATAAATGCTGTTCTTGTTCTATTACAGGATCACGGATGTGATTTGATCGAGCTTGGTCTTGTACTGTTTTGTGCGATCTTATTTTAATTTGCTATAAACTTTCCATTTTTGTTACAGTTTGATCATTACTATGTCTCCGATTTCTCCAAAAAAAAAAAACTATGATTTTGGTATTATAATTTCTCACAAAATAGAGGGATGATTTTAATTATGATTTATATTAAATTAATTCACGTTAAATATTTTAATAAAATTATATAAAAATACAAAATTTTATATCAAATTTTACAACAAAACCTAGTATAAATCCTGTTGGAACGTGGGGTTTAGGGAAGTTCTATAATATTACTAACTAATAGAGAGACTATTTTCAAATGACTTTTATGTATGAACGAAAAATAAAAATAAAAAATACAAATAAAAAAGAATACAAATATAAATATAAATAAATAAACAACTATAAAATTAGGAAAGAAAATAAATAAATAAAATTACTAGGAAAAAAGATAAAAACAAATATATAAAATATATAATACTGAAAGAAATAAAAGAGATAAAATAAAATAAAAAATTATTAGAAGTAAAAATCGTAATAACATTAATAATCATGGACATAATGATACTAATACCACACAAAAAGAACCAAATATTCTAATAATAAAACTAATGATTATAACAACAACAACAACAACAACAATAATAATAATAATAATAATGCGAGAAATAAGTAATTACTACATAGGCTAATTACTATAGGCAATGGGTAAAAGATATAGAACTTTTTAATCAAGAATCTTTTACTTGAATTATAGCATGTCAAAGTTTTTTATTGTGAGTCATATTTTCGATAAGTTCTAATATTAACAAATCATTTTTTATCACCTTCCTCCGATTCTCCTTAACCTTTTTTAATTTTCTCTTACAATTTTTAATTATGATCCTCTTGTATCTTTTCACTAATCAAAATCTTTTCACTAATCAAAATTTGAGTATCTCCTCTTCACATGTCAAATTATTTTTTTAAGTACGATCCTCTCTTATTTTCTCACTGAGACGTCTCCTCTTAATATTTCATCACAAAATTCTCTTTTCTTCTATTTGTTAGTGTTCTACTTGAAAAAGGATTAACTGATATACTGTAATTTCACAAGTTATGCATGCCTCTAAATTCAGTTTCCTACTCAGAAAAGGATTAAGTGATTCAATATAAATTTACAAACTGGCAACATTGAACACTAATCCTTCTCTGATTACCTATCAAGCAAGAAAAAGCTTCATCATGATAGAAAGTCGGGAACTATTTGAAGTTAAAGTTGTCACAGTTCTCAGAATACATGAGATTATGGACGGAATTGATTTTCCAACCAGGCTGTTACCGGTGGACCTTTCCTTCATCATCTACTACTCGGCAACACACAAGTTCTATCGCCCAACGTCAAGCGGGAGGAGAATTCTTATTCGCGAAATACAAGTGGAATCACGTGAGTTGGAGTTTGACACAGACTCATGCCACTTCGAGAACGACTTTGCTTCTATGAAGAAAGAAGAGAGAAAATATCTAATTCTCGATTATAGTGATAAGCTCACAAAAGAGCTTTTTAAATACAATGTCAGTCTGTCAGTCTATACAAGTAAAGTAACTGTACAGTCTGTCAGTCTATACAAGTAAAGTAACTGTACAAGGCAAATTTATTCACTAACTAATAACCCGAATATAAAATAAAACAATGTATAATCTATAAATCTGTACAGCTTCCAACCTTGACGAACTTCGAGATAATCCAGAGGGAACAAAAACAACGATTAAGAATGAGGATACGTATGTTGACATGGTTGAGGCTTTAATAAATGAGACTCGCAAGTTTGTTTTCGGGGTCTCGGAGAAACACCATTACTTGCACCTATGTTGTCAGATAGCTCAGGTTCAGGAGGTTGTGTTCGAGGAAACGGTCCTGTTCTACCGTTATGTATATAATGAGGCGGATCTAATAGACCAAACTGTTAGAAAGGCAGTTCTGAAACTTGAGAGAATCAATTCACAGATGATATTGTTCGGCTATTTTATATCCTATGTTACTTATAAATTTGAGTCCAATAAAAACACCCAAGATAATAGTTATTGGATATTATAGAATGGATCTCAAATGGGTCAAAGACCCTTTTTCTCTCTCTTTCAATTACCAAAGGATATGTCCGTTGGTGATGCTATATAAGTTGAACAAACTTATAGAATTAAAACATTCATTCTGAACCATTGAAGAATTCGATAAAAGAAGAAGACGAGAGGAAATAAAAAGTTTTCCACAACAAATACGATATCATAGATATAGGTACGCAAAATCATTCGATCCAATAAATGATTTACAATTGGTATCAAAGCCTTGTATTGCATGATCTGTTTTATACCGTTTCGGGATGATTATGTTTCTGATTGTTTTCGTATGAATTGAGTGTTTTTCTTCATATACAACATGGATATAACAGATAACGATTGGATGTTGTTATTGAAACTGGATTGTTTAAAAGTTTCATAATAGAATATGAACTTTCGGTGATAATTGATTGTTTAAAAGTTTCCGAATTGAATATGAATTTTTGGTGATGATTTGCATTGTGTATGGGTTCTGTATTTGCTCTCCAATAAACGAAAATCGAAACGACAACCTATTATTCAAATTTCTGTTATGGTTTAGAGTAAGAATAATATACGGTAGAAAGAATACAATAATGGTTACATCGATCCTCCATGAATGCTCTTAGTAAAGGCTTGGGATAGTTTTCATTTTGAAAAGAAACCTTCGTCTGTGTTTGTGATATGAAGCATAACGTAGGAAGAGCAATCAAAGAATTGAAGAAACCCATGAAAAGAAACGAAATAAGAGAAAAAAAAAAGACACGAACTAGAAACTAGGGTGCACGCGTCTAAGGAAGAAGATGGATACACCTAGAAACGGCGCAGCATCTAGTGCGTGCAGTGCACGAGTCAGACGCTGCTGGTGATGGGAAATGCTAGCGCGTGCAGTGCACGCGCCAGACACAGCCCTTACTCTTTCAGGCGTTGGCGCTCCATATTAGGCTTCTAGGCCCAAAACTCAGCTTCTGGACTGATTTTGGGCCTTTGGGCCATTAATGGATAGCATTTTGAATTAGTAAATAAGTATGGACTTTAAACCCAAAGAAATAATAATAATAATAATAATAATAATAATAATAATAATAATAATAATAATAATAATTTTAGGACAGAACATAAAGGATTATTTAATTCATAATTGATTTATACATAATATAATTTTAAAAATTAGTGTCATATTATATATTTGTTTGGTACTTTGAATATTTTATATTATGTATTAGTTGGAATGAAATTTTCCTAGTATATGTTGAATGTGATACATTACATTATGGACATTTAAAATAGTTTGTTTGTCACCAAAGTGACCAAACTAGTTAAATTAAATTTTGTCATGTATAATAATTGTCCAATTAAATGCTTATTGCACGGAAAGCTTGCTAGTCACTAATGTGGCCTAGCTTGAAAATTTTAATCATTTAATTATGATTTATTTCAATTGTTCAATATGATATGACGCTAAAATGACATAAAAGTTGAACTGAACATTTGAGATTATTAATTATAACGCTAGGAGGTCACCCAAAGGTGGACCATTGCTTTTAATTAATGACATTAAAGGGACTTTATCAACATATTAAGTTAATATAATTGTATATCTAAAGATAACATCCATATTGACTGTAATATGATTGATTGTCCATTACAGTATTATATATGCATCATAATAGGTTACTTCTGTGTATTTAAATTTCACCCAAAGGAGAATTTAAATCCATAATTAATGTTTATTAGTTAGTTTGAATCCATTTAGGTTTACTCAAAGCATTAATGTGGACTATATGTTGTATGTGCAGCATCTACTAGTTTATTCACCTTAAGCAATGGCTTGATTAAGTTCAATGGTCTGAACTATGAGGATTGGTCCGAACAAATCCAGTACCAACTGGGTGTAATGGATTTGGACTTGGCTATAGTTTTAGACGTAAGGCCTACAGCCATAAATGAGACAAGTTCTGAAGCTGACAAGTCTTATTATGAGGCTTGGGAATGGTGTAATAGGCTGAGTTTGAATTTGATGTGAATGACAATCGTAGAAAATGTAAAGCCATCAATGCCTAAGACGGATAATGCAAAGGAGTTCATGTTAAAGCTTAAGGAATACTCCCAATCAGATATAACTGACAAGTCCATAGTAGGGACTTTAATGAGTGAGCTAACGACCAAGAAGTTTGAATGGTCATAGCCCATTCACGATCATATAACTCATATGTCAAACCTAGCTGCAAAGTTGAAATCTATGGGTATGGATGTGAGTGAGTCCTTTCTGGTACAGTTTATAATCAACTCACTTCCTCTAGAATTTGGTCAATTCTAAGTGAATTATAGCACTATTAAAGAAAAATGGAACCTTCAAGAAATTAAAGCTATGTTAATTATGAAGGAAGGGAGATTGAAGAAAATAAAGGATCACTCCGTTCATCTCACGTTTCATCAAGGTGCTAGTAGCAGCAAGAATAAACCACAACAAAAAGGCAAAAATAAGGAAAAAGCTCTCAACAAAGTTAATGAGGGTCGAATCACGAAAGATAAGAGATGCCACTTCTATAAGAAGCCTGGTCACTTTTAGAAAGATTGTCCGAAAAGAAAGGCTTGGTTCAAAAAGAAAGGTGTATACTATGTCTCAGTATGTTTTGAATCAAATCTTATTGATGTGCCTAAAAATACCTGGTGGTTAGATTTTGGTGCAACTACTCATGTGTCACATGTTAAACAGGGATTCCTTTCAATCCAGATCATAAACAGAACTGAAAAGTTCTTGTATATAGAGAACAGAATGAAGGCATGAATAGAGGGCTTTGGGACGTACAAATTGATCTTGGACACTGGATGTTACCTAGATCTAGAAAAGTGTCTTTATGTTCCTGAATGTGCTAGAAATTTAGTTT
>JANZLD010000009.1:51787289-51813324 GCA_026413575.1 Erythroxylum carthagenense | reverse complement strand
GTACAACTGTATAATATAACAATTAACTATATTGTAATTTTAAAAAAAGATTCAAGGACTATTTAATAAATTTAAAAAATTACTCAAAACGGTATTCGGTATTAACCGATACCAGTACAGTACTACACCAAAATCTAATCCGGTACCAAATCCGGTACGTTATTCGTAATATTGGTAGCAAGCCATTTTATTTCTTTGTTTATATTTATTAGTTCTTTTAACAATATATATTTTATACACCAAGTCATATATGATTTTAACTATACTTTTACAAGAGTGGTGACAAAAGGAATCTACCATTAAAACAACAACAATAATTTGGTAAAAATCTAGTTAATACACGGGTCTAGAAAAGTTCAGTAATACACAATCTTACTTCTAACTAACTGAGAGACTGTTTTGAAATGGAATCGACTACTTTTGTCTTTAATTTATAGTTGAATCATGATATTCCATATCATAGTCCCATCTCATGTAGAAGAGAAGATGAAATTTAAAATATTGCTAAGCAAAATGCCATATCTTGTCTATCTCATTTTTTAAATTGTGATAAAAACAAAGCACACTAAAATCTGTATTATGAGATTAGTATATTTTCAATATGATCATCCAAATAAAGTAAAGATGTTGACATTGTAAAATGTACGGAAAGATTTCCGACACATTGAAGTAGATTAGTTAGTTGTAATAAGGCGGCAAAGTTCGGTATCTTCCTCAGGAATATGATTTTGGATGTGACTCGACAGTTGTTCTTCCTTGGGTTGAACTCGAGCTGTAATTCCACTTCTATTCCAACATCCACCATTACCTTTTTTTTTCTTTTTTGTTTCTGTTTCTGTGAATGATCTGTTTTTGTTGGATCTTTCTCATTGCTATTGACAGGAATATTATGTGATTTCTTGACTGTAACGTTGTCCACTTCCTAACTAGTAGTCATTTCAAAGTTCTGCGATGGATTTATAAATTCTCTCCCAACGTCAGGGAGGAAGCCATTGAAGTTAAGTGTTCTTTATATTATCATACAAGTTCCAGTTCTTGGTATTCAACTTTTCTTGGTTGATCAGCTAAAGTTTCTACAATTATATGTTCTGTTGTTTGTTTAACATGGAAAGAACCTGATACTGATCATGTTTCTTGAGCATTAACAAATTTGTTTCACTGCTATGAGCAAATTTCGAGTGTTTTTGACATGAACTAATGCAGGAATTCTTACAAGTACGAGGATCTAGAGCTGTTGGAGAGTGAAATGGTTGTGGAGTCAGGTGATCTGGATGCTGTGCTTAAGGAGTCTGTTGATCTCGTAAGTTCTGTTGATGATTACAGGATTTTTAGTTGCTGGATGCATAAATGGTAGAACTTAAATTTTCGGTCTGTGCAGGAGAAAATTCCGCTTGAAGAAGTTTTCAACCATCTGAAATGTACAAGAGAGGGTTTAAACTCCGATGCAGTTAGAAAGCGATTAGATTTATTTGGATACAACAAACTTGAAGAGAAAAAGGTTAGAACGTATTCTTAGATTCATACCCTCCAGAGTCAGATTTAACTCGTCAGTTTTTTCTCTTCAGGAAAGCAAAATACTGAAATTTCTGGGATTCATGTGGAATCCTCTATCATGGGTAATGGAAGCTGCAGCTATCATGGCCATTGCTCTTGCAAATGGAGGGGTAATCTGTATCTTATTCCCTGAATTGTCTTTTCAACATTCCCGAACATGGCACTAAAATGACGTGATCATAACTATGTGCCTGATAAAGTTGAGAAGATCAAGACCCTATTCAGTTTTCAATTAGAAAAAGATGCTAATCGCACCTTATTCTGCTGCAGGGCAAGGGACCAGACTACCAAGATTTTGTTGGCATTCTGATCTTACTTATAATAAATTCCACCATCAGTTTCATAGAGGAGAACAATGCCGGTAATGCTGCAGCAGCACTTATGGCTCGGTTGGCCCCGAAAGCCAAGGTTCTACGTGGTGGAACCTGGAACGAGGAAGATGCTGCGATGTTGGTCCCTGGAGACATTATCAGTGTTAAGCTTGGTGATATAATTCCTGCTGATGCACGCCTGCTAGAGGGAGATCCACTGAAGATTGATCAGGTAATGATCTGATACAACATTTAAGAAATCTTAAGAATCCAACTTGGATGTGTGTGGGTATAATTCGCTTTGAACTTTACAAATTCGGTTTGTTTTTCAGTCTGCGCTTACCGGAGAATCACTTCCTGTAACAAAACATCCCGGGGAAGGAGTTTACTCAGGTTCAACATGCAAGCAAGGTGAAATTGAAGCCGTTGTAATTGCAACTGGAGTTCACACGTTCTTTGGGAAAGCAGCTCATCTTGTGGAAAGCACCACTCATGTCGGACATTTTCAGAAGGTTCTGAGATCATCCTTTTGCATTCCTTGCCTATAATCAAATTTAGTTCTCCAAAAACCTCGCTTTGGAACAAGCCAACAAGTTTGTTTCATGCTTCCAGGTTTTAACAGCAATCGGGAACTTCTGCATTTGCTCTATTGCAGCTGGGATTCTCATCGAAATTATAGTGATTTATGGTGTTCAGAAGAGGAAATACAGAGTTGGCATTGACAACTTACTTGTCCTATTGATTGGTGGGATCCCAATTGCAATGCCAACTGTTCTCTCCGTTACAATGGCCATCGGTTCGCACCGATTATCTCAGCAGGTTTGTGCAGTCAAAAGAAAAATGTCCTTGAAACTGTTGAATTGACAAAGTCTCTCCTGATTAAGCACAAGAAATCTGTTGATTCAAAATCATTCATGTAATCATCATGTGTTCTTTTCAGGGTGCCATAACAAAAAGAATGACTGCTATAGAGGAAATGGCAGGAATGGATGTCCTTTGTAGTGACAAAACTGGCACACTGACGCTTAACAAGCTTACAGTAGACAAAAATTTGATTGAGGTCCTACTCTTTCTTTCTCTATTCCTCCGTCGGCAATCTCATTGATGAAATTGGACGAATGCCTCAATAAGAGAGAAAACTAATTCTCAGATTTATAACCATAGACTTTCCTGGATATATAAACTCTCTCCAATTTGCTTCCACTGCAAGAATATCTGCAGTGTAGTGGCCAAAGAAGGAAAACAAGGACCTGAATCCACTTTATAAGAAAACCAAAAGCTATAATGAATTTGCATGTGATTCTGAACAACTTTTCAAGTCAAAATTAAAGGAGTAGCTCATGGTATTGCAGGTTCTAGCCAAAGGTGTTGATAAGGACATGGTAGTGCTTATGGCTGCAAGAGCATCAAGGTTAGAAAACCAAGATGCTATTGATGCTGCAATTGTTTCAATGTTGGCAGATCCTAAAGAGGTATTTGATTCAAGAGTTTGAATTTTATACCACTCATTTATGGGATACTTGTCTATCTTATCTCGGCTTAATTTCGACTTAGGACAGTTATCTAATCTTACTATGATCTTCTTCCAAAGGCACGGGCTGGGATTAGGGAAGTTCATTTCCTCCCATTTAATCCAACTGACAAAAGGACTGCACTGACATACATAGATTCTGCTGGCAAAATGCACAGAGTCAGCAAAGGTGCACCAGAGCAGGTACAATATGTACAATAACATAGACCAACCGACGTTTAACCACAATAGCTTAGCGCCTATTCTTGTATGCAGATTCTCAATCTGGCACATAATAAATCTGCAATCCAGAAGAAGGTGCATTCTTTAATTGACAAATTTGCAGATCGCGGATTAAGATCCCTTGGAGTCGCCCGACAGGTTAATCAATGGACTACTATACATGTACCATTAGATGATCTGCCTGGAAATTCTGTAAAAGAAAAACATACATCTCTGCAGGAAGTACCTTCTGGTAATAAAGACAGTCATGGTGATCCTTGGGAACTTGTTGGGCTTCTTCCTCTCTTTGATCCTCCACGACATGACAGTGCTGAAACAATCAGAAGAGCCTTGGATCTTGGTGTTAGTGTTAAAATGATCACAGGTATGTCTCGTTTCCATTATCATTTGTTGATCAAAATGCAATTGGTTCCTAGTACTCAGAAGTCTAAAATGACTAATAAACTGTCTTTTCCAGGTGACCAACTTGCAATTGCCAAGGAAACAGGAAGAAGGCTCGGAATGGGAACAAACATGTACCCATCTTCATCTCTTCTAGGTGAAAACAGAGATGGAGGACTTCCAATTGACGAGCTCATTGAGAAAGCTGACGGGTTCGCTGGTGTCTTCCCTGGTAAAAGCTTGTCGTCTGTTGTGAAAAAACCGTCAGGATCAACATTTTCTCGCCTGATTCTTCTACATTTTCTAATCTGCAGAGCATAAGTACGAGATTGTCAACCGACTGCAAGGTAGAAAGCACATATGTGGAATGACTGGTGATGGAGTGAACGATGCTCCTGCCTTAAAGAAAGCCGACATAGGAATTGCTGTAGCAGATTCTACAGATGCTGCTCGTAGTGCTTCTGATATAGTCCTCACAGAACCTGGGCTGAGCGTAATCATCAGTGCCGTCCTAACAAGCCGAGCAATCTTCCAGAGGATGAAAAATTACACTGTAATTCCAAAGCAGCCAAATGATTTATGAACATATGAAGCTATTACCACAAGCTTAAACGCATAACTAACTTCACTGTATTTTGACAGATATATGCCGTATCTATCACAATTCGTATTGTGGTAAGCTTTCCCTAGCATATGGTGAAATTCCCTGATCATAATTTAGAACTTGCTCACCAATATCAGTCTTAACGACACTTTTCTAACCAATGCTTTTGTATAACAGCTAGGGTTTATGTTGCTGACCGTGTTCTGGAAGTTTGATTTCCCACCTTTCATGGTTCTTGTCATTGCCATTCTTAATGATGGTCAGCTCTTTTCCATATTGCTATTGTTATGGGTGCAGGATAGCTTCAAGCTTTTAACAATGGCTGCTGATAGCTAACCATTTGGGATCTTTACAGGTACTATAATGACCATATCCAAAGACAAAGTCAAACCATCTCCACTCCCTGACAGTTGGAAACTCCGGGAGATTTTCGCAACTGGTGTTGTGCTTGGCAGTTACATGGCATTAATGACTGTCGTGTTCTTCTGGGTTGCTTACGAGACTGACTTCTTTCCTGTAAAACTTCCTTCTCGATTTTCTGCTTCATTAGGAGTGATTTTTTAGCTAGTGACTTAGCCTTTTCTGTTTGTAGAAACACTTCCATGTAAGTAGCTTCCACAAGCGCCATTTTCAAGGAGATATCACTCAATTGACACAACAGTTAGCTTCTGCTGTTTACCTTCAAGTTAGCACCATTAGTCAGGCATTGATCTTTGTGACTCGATCCAGAAGCTGGTCATTCACCGAGCGTCCTGGTTTTCTGCTTCTTTTCGCCTTCATCGTCGCACAACTGGTACGCAATTCTACAAAAACTTTGATACCTTTTAGGCATTTTGTAGCTAGTTTCAGTCACTAAAAACTTTTTCCATGTCTATGACTCTGAGTGGTTTGGTATAAGCAGATTGCTTCTGCCATAACAGCACTCGCAAACTGGGAATTTGCTGGGATCAGAAGCGTTGGATGGAGGTGGACAGGTGTTATTTGGGTGTTCAACATAGTGACTTACTTGTTACTTGATCCTCTGAAATTTGTTGTTCGATATGCTCTCAGCGGAAGAGCCTGGAATCTGGTGGTCGACCAAAGGGTAAGTAAGCTAAATTCTGAAACTCCATTGTTATGACGAGTTAAGCTTTACAAGTTCTCTGTAACCCCATTGTCAAAAGTGAGTTGATTTTTGTTTTTGGAACTTAAAAACAGACTCCATTGTCAAGCAAAAAGGACTTTGGTAAAGAAGAACGTGAAGCTGCCTGGGTAATAGAGCAGAGATCATTACATGGGCTCCAATCTGGAGAGTACAGAAGATCCACTGATAGGAGAAGCAGTGCTGGAGAAGCCAATAACATGGCTGAAGAAGCCAGAAGACGTGCAGAAATTGCAAGGTTAGGTCTTTCTACTCCTTTCTTCATCATTATTTTTATGTAACTTAAGTCAGAAAGCATCAACCAATGCGGATTGCGGATTATATTTCGATCGGAATGATTGCAATAATCACGGTTTGGATTGCAGAAACACAATCTAAACCCATGAACTTTCACCATAAATTGAAAGAACTCTAACGAGAATATGTTTTGTGGTGATTCAGGTTGACGGAGCTTCACACCCTGAAAGGGAAGGTTGAAAATGCTGCCAAGCTAAGGGGTTTGGACATTGAAGCAATGAGCACGCATTACACTCTTTAAGTCCCGGAGGAGAAAGAACCCTAAATAACATAATAATCCTGAAGAAGACACATACCTGTCATTGAATATTTAATCCTTAATAACTTTTAAAAAAGAACAAATTTTGTTTTGTTTTTCCTCGTACGATTTTGATTATGCGACTTGGGATCCATTCTTTTCTTCCATTTTTCACCTCATTTTCGCAATTGTATCGATCTGCTCAAGCTTGGAACTTGGTGAATTATTCATTTACTCCTTTTGCAATAATAGTTAATAAGTTCTTGATCATTGTTCCTATATGTAATCGCAGGATTCGACCATTCTCCTATTTAGATCTTCGATTTAAGATCCACGGCTCCTAATCTATGGTCTTTGATCTAACCAAGAGAGAATGTGAAAATAAGTCGAGAACCAGAAAAAAAAAAAGGGACTTTCCAATTTTCAAGGAGTTATGTTACATATGCACACTGCGGACAGTGATGAAAAAAGCACATATATGTATATATATCGTGAAAACGTGTACGAGTTATAAAAAGGAAAAGAAAATTATCCACAAGTTACTCGTCCGGCACGCCCTTTAGGACGGGTAGTTGGCTTATAGCTCCACTCTGTCACTGAAGGCCAACTACTTTTCTCGTTGCCCCAACCTTATTAAGTGCATAAATTTCCTGTTGTCATCTAAAAAATTCAAAATTTTTCCCATTTGCCAAAACTTTTGTTTTGGTCTGTCAACAGGTTCTAGTGCTGGTCGGGAAGTTGATGAAAGTTTAAGTTTGTTGTTGCGTTTGAAGGAAGATAGAAGAAAAACAAATGGGTTCTCTTCCGAAAACAGCAACTACGCTTCTGGTCGTTTTGTTGGTCGTTACTTGCATTCTTGTCAAAGTCACGCTCTCTGTTCCCTTTATTGTTTTGCATGGTAATTTCTGTTTTCTTCTGTTCAAAGATCTTGGATCGTTCTTCACTTTCTTCTTCTCCCTTTTGTTTCTTTTAATATGAGCTGGTGCTTTCTGTTTACGCTACATATCTTTGTTTGTTGGTGGATGATTGAACCACACTTTTAACCATCTGACTATTGATGGTTTTGGCTAGTCTTTTTAGAGAAAGAAAATGGTTTCTTGAACTTCTTGGGTTTCTATTTCTGATTTCGGTGGGTTCTTTGTACTAGTTCTCTTTGTTTCTTGTCCCTTTCTTGGTTGATGTCGTGAATTTCTATAGAAGATGGAACTTTTAGTAGGTGGTGGTCTTGATTTTGATCCTTTTCTATTGGGTCAAGAAGAAGAAGAAGAAGAAAAAACCCTGTTATTTGGCCATTCTCTTTCCTACCAAAACCCAGAGAATGTCCATGAAGATTTCAATATCCTTCAAATGTTTTTGAGGCCTAGGATTCTGTTACTTTTTCTGATTCATTGCAATGCCCAGTGATGAAGGCAGGTTCCTTGTGGCAACTGTTCTAGGGAATTCATTACAGTCCAGGTTGTTTTTCTAGTTCATTCTTTCCCTTTTGGACAAAAGTTTACCTCTGACTCTTTTTCTGGATTTCGATCAAGAAAATTTGGAAAAAGGAGCTCGTCTGTGAATTTGGAGGTGTCATTTTTGGAGTAGATTAACTTTTCTTTCCAGAAATTGCTAATTTCAAGTTTCTACTGCCTTTTCACCAGATATCATGGTATACTTTTTTTGATTGTATGAACTAGCTATCTAATCTTCCTGACATATATTTTGCGTCGTGTTTCAGGGATTAGTGACAAATGCAGCAACCATGGAGTTACACGCTTCACCAAGCTTTTAGACAAGTGGTCTGGCTCCGACGGATATTGCTTGTAAGTTATTCTGCCGTATTTCAGTTGCTGTGGCTACAACTTAGTTTAGTTTATTTGGTAATCTGCTCTGCTTAGGCTGTATCGTTGTGCAGTGCAGACTTCTGGGCCACTGAGTTTAACTTTTCTATTCTTTATCTTGAGCATGTGAAAGATGGTTGGAAGTTAGTTAACAACCTTTGTTCTTAAGCAGTCCTTCCTGTGTCAGAGAGTAGTATTGTTTACTTTAAAATTTTAATAATGTCTGTAAAATTTCTTCCTGCTTATGGTTATATCCATGGCAATATGAATAATACATGTTTTTATTTCCATCTTTAGAGAATCATGTAATTTCTTTTCCTTCATTCAGGGAAATCGGAGATGGATCATGGGATTCTTGGACGATGCCCCTTTTCGAACAGGTGATTCCTGAACTGATAGTTCAAGAAGTACTTAGTAATTACTTTGTGATATCACATAATTAATAGTTTCTGTTGTGCTTTTGATTGCAGACAGCAATTGCTTGCGAGAAGGTGGTAAAGTTAATGGGAAAAATATGTTCCTCACTTCCTATTTCTGCAAATAGAATTTCATTTACATCCTAAACAATATTTTATGGCTCTACAGGTGAAGAATACGAGTGAATTGAGCAATGGTTACAATATAGTGGGACTATCTCAGGTACTTCTGAAGTTGGAAGTTCATTTTGCACTGTGTTTAACATTATCTGATTGCTAAGATCTCGCTTAGATGTTCCATCTCATATATTCAATAATGCCTTGATGATCATCTAAACTTCTGTATTTCCATCTATGTTTATGTGTTCATTTTGCATTCGTTAACTGTGAGCTGAGTGCGTGGTCGTAGAGACTGCCTTAACCACTTGAAGTTAGACATTGCTCTGAACTTAAATGTTCTTGCTCTGTTATAATCTTCTTTTCAAATTGTTCACTTTTCAGAGGTTTTGCATGTTATTTAATACTGTCAACAATCTTTCTACTTTGCAGGGAAACATGATCGCTCGAGGACTTATTGAATTTTGTGATGGAGGACCTCCTGTAAGGATATTGTATAGGAGCACTAACATTGCACATTCTGCATCTCATGGATTAGATTTGTGATGTTTTTGAGATACTTCTTCTGAGATTATCCGGGTTTTAGTTAGGTTGCATATAGAAGCTTCTTAGGAAAGTACTGAACTTCATTTTAATGAGAATACTAAAATCAGTTTGAAGATAATCTCCTAAAGCCAAACCTCAGAAACTATGATCAATGCTGAGGTAGTTTCCATATGCTTTATTTTAGCATAATATCTGAAAGTTAGTGCTTTGTCACTTCATGTCAATTACTGAAGAATAAGTGTCTCTAAGGTTATTATTGAAATGCCAAAGTTAGTACATCATCTGCTCTCTTCCTGCACTTCCTCTCCCCTCAGATTATGAATCCTGTAATCCATCGGATGGTGGTGGGTGGTACATAAGGACCTGTCTCTCCCTGCTAATTTCCAAATGCCCTATTTCAGTTGCAATGTCTTATATACATGGCTATGTTTCCTTTGTAGATAAGATATGCTCCTTGTCTTTGTATGAAACAGGTTAAGAACTACATATCATTGGCTGGTCCTCATGCTGGTACTGCTTCAGTACCATTCTGTGGGGTAAGTACTTTTTGTTGTCTATTATATATGATTCCCTTTAATACTATCCTGATGTTATTAACTAAGTAATCTGGATCACTATGTGGTAATTTTTGCAGGACGGCCTGATTTGCATTCTCATTGATGCTCTGATGAAACTAGAGGTCTACAGTAGCTATGTCCAGGTATGATATGTATTGTCACTTTTCAGTGAATTGATAGGTGACATGAAATGTTCCATTCATTAGGTTTGATTTCTGGCATTTTCGGTTTGACTTACCTTAGGACATATGACGTCATTGATCTGCACTATTTTAGTCTCTTTTCCAAAAAAAACACAAATTCAATTACCTGTAATCTGTGATAAAATTGCAGGAACACTTGGCTCCAAGTGGTTACATCAAGATCCCAACTGTGAGTTTATACTTTTGTTGTGCTTGTACTCCTCTAGGTTCTTATTTCGAAATTTTTGCCTGGCACCTTGATGATCGCTTGATTAGATTTCGGGTTGGATTATAGTTAACATGACTTTTTTGTGCCATTCGGATTTTTTTTTCACATCAGTGCATTTATTTCAATTATTCCCTTGAAACTTGGAATTGTTTGAATTTCTAGGACATTGCTGGTT
Organism: Erythroxylum carthagenense; assembly: GCA_026413575.1. Classification (NCBI taxonomy): domain Eukaryota; kingdom Viridiplantae; phylum Streptophyta; class Magnoliopsida; order Malpighiales; family Erythroxylaceae; genus Erythroxylum; species Erythroxylum carthagenense. The sequence goes on along the minus strand of JANZLD010000009.1, from coordinate 51,803,003 downwards.
ACTTGGAAGGATGTAGGTTTCTCCCCAAGCTGAACAATGAGAAAAAAGGTGAAAGAAATTCTACTTACAAGGAACGGTTCAGTAGCTTAGACAACTTGGTGCTTATCATGGTCTGTTGATTCATGATTTGTTCGCAGCATTACTTTATTTACTCCAGGTTATCTAGTTGACTGATTCACCTGTTGGTTGGTGATTCTTGTCAGTTTGAGCAGGATACTGTGTTAATACCAAAGGAAACCTCCTGGTTCGGGTATTATCCAGACGGGGCCTTTGATCCGATTTTATCACCAAATCAAGTATTCTTCCATTTCTAATACCTAAGTCTTACCCCAGAGCTTATGTTGTTGGCAACCGCATTCAACATTTCTGGCTAACCTTATCATTTTGCAGACCATGCTCTACATCCAAGACTGGATCGGTTTGAAGACCTTGGATGAAGCTGGAAAAGTTCGATACATTAACGTGTCCGGTAATCATCTCCAGATCTCCAAGAAAGACATGAGGAAGTACATAGTTCCTTACCTGACAGACCAAACATCAGGGAAGGATATAATGACAGGACCTTCCTCTTATTCATGGCTGACACCAATCAGGAATTTCTTTATGGAACTATTTGGTCTGAAGGATGATTTACCTTTGCTCCATAATCTGCAGTAAACTCAATAGTTCCTACAATTAATTGTTCACACTCTTTGAACTCCTTACTTTACCCTCCTTTTTCTGTTTGTTTGATGTCCACAGGAGACCGCGGTTACATGTAATGTTCCTGTCAAGTTGCATGTAATGTCTTAACAGTAAAACGTTGATTTGAGACTAGGAATAATTAAAATTTTTTAGTTTATCTTTAAATGAGAATAAGAGAAGTTTACATAGAATGGTTGTGTAATGCAAAACTTTTACTAGTTGTACAAATAAAGATTCCCTTTAATTGTTAAAATATTAAAATTTTAATTAAAAAATTGTTAAATAAAAATAATTGATTTATTTTAATTTTTAAAAATTGATTAATTTATAAAAATTGACTGATTAATTAATAAACTGATTAATTTTTAATAACAAAAATTATTAAATTAAGTTAAATCAATTGAAGTCTAAGGTATAAAAAAATAATTTTAAATATTAGAATATTTTGAAAATTTTTAATTGAACTCTGAAATTAATTCTTGATCAATCCCTGCAAAAGAATGATTATATACTTGTTTCCCAGATCAATTTCTGCAGAAAAAGAAGTGCAGTTGAAATGCTAAGTGAATGTTACAAATGGGCTGAAAATCAAACCCCAAACCAAAGCTACCTGTGGATACCTAGTGAACAAATTTAAAAAAAAGAAGTAAAATTATATGGAGCAAAAGTTGCTTGAGCACATCCTTTTGTTTCCTTTTTATAGAGATTACATAGCAGAGAGTGCAAGCTTATATTCACCAGCTACACAAAGAAGTTCCAAGATTAATGTATGGTAGACCTCCATCCTCCATCCTCCATCCTGCCTCAGGTCAACCCGAAACAAATCCGTCTTTATATTGAAGGTTCCATCTTGTGGTGCTCGAGGTTGCGAAGTACGATTCTTGCGAAAATTTTGGCTTCGACCGGTGCAGTTGCTGCTGCAGCAGCAGAACGTAGGACCCGTGCAGCTCCAGAACTTTGAATGAGGCTTGCGTGGTGCACGGCATGCCGGCCACCAGGAATCGTAAACTGCATTTTAAGAATCACATAAAATGCATCCACACAGGTAATATTATATCTACCTAGAAATTTAGAAAGAGAGATTGAAAGTACTACCTGGAGAAGAGCAAATGCAGCACAAGCCTTCAGTATAGAAGAAGGATTTCGCAGCATGGCAACAAATCTTCCAATTTCAGACCCACTGTGACCAGAAAGATATATCCTCAGCCAAAAAGGTAATGCATGTAAAATAGCCTCAGTTTTAGGATAAGATATGGCCATAATACTATCATGCATAGCAGATCTTATGGAATTAGCATATAAACCTAACTTCAGAAAACTTCGCCAATTGAGAAAGATGGTCCTTTTGTTAGTATTATATTTTTATTCTGTTGAAGGTTGACATGGAAGGGAGGAGTTGACGAACCTGCATCTCAAATGTCCTGCTTCCTGAATACGAGCTCTTTCTGTTACTTGTGCTAGTGCTCCAGAAGCTGAAGACGCAGCAGCAGCAGCAAATGCAGGAGGATCAGAGAATTTAAGCACAAAAGCTTCAATGTGCTTCAGTGCCATCCTTCTAGCCCCATCCAAATTTACACTCTTAGAACCACTCTCTGATGAAGTTCCAATTAATGCAAATTCATCCATTCTGAAAAAATATAGTAATTACTATAGTTACAAAGAAACTAATGCAGACCTTGACAATTGGAGGACTTAGACACAAACTAATGATGGCCTTCCAAGATTTTTGGAAACAGAAAAAATGTGGAATTTCTGTCAAGTGTGAATAATATAGGAGGCAAAGAGAAAACAGAAATTTTTAGGTACTTTGGACAGATCAAGCACCTCCCATCAAACATGTATGCTAATGCCAATGCAGCCATAAAGCGTGCCATCTTTGACCCTGATGAAGAACACAGGTGAACAAGTGCAGGAACTCCCCCTTCTTCAACTATGCGAAGGGCATTACCCGGGTTGAAGGCAAGATTCCAAAGTGCTCCTGCAGCAGTCTCGTGAACATCCTGAAAAAAAGATGCCAAAACTAAGTTCATATTCTAAGCAGGATGCAGGCTGGAAAAAAAAAGTCCTGCAGTAGAATTGATACTATAAAGGTAGAAGGATGAAAGGCTAAATCAACTAGAAAATAAACAAACTTAGGGAGACTCCTAGTTGAGAAGGAAACTATGAACTCAAACTATGAAGTCACAGTTGAGTTAGTATTTCATCTTAATGCATTGCAATGATCACTGCTTTAAGTCTGAAACAACACTTCATAAAAAGATTGGAACTTCAGAGACAAAAATTTGTTTTAAGAGATACAACTGCTAACCTCGGCCTCAGAACGTGCAAGTGCAATGAGAGGTGCAACACCACCTTCTCGTCCAATAGCAATGCTGATAGACAACAAAAAAGTTGGCATTAACATCAATGGCCAAAATGAAGCTTACACCAGGTTTTATGGAAAAAGGAATGAAAAAAAACATTTCTGCAGTCAAAGTGTGTAACAGAAAGTGTGTGCTTTTATATTCATAATTACTAACACTACTGCCTTTTTGAGAATATGCACAAATATAATAGGTAATCCAGGCCCACCACAGATCCTCTCGAAATCCATAAACAAAACGAAATGAACCGAAAAATTTAACAATTAACCAAAGAATTTTAAGGGACAAAATCCATCTACCTATTGGCTTCTGATACTGACAATCCCCAAAGAGCTCCAGCAGCTCTCTCTTGAAGACCTGGCGATGCATGTGAACAGGCTTGTGCAAGAGCAACCTAAATAGCCAGATAGGAACAAACACTCAATACTTAGCAGAACCAACCATATGGATCATTTTACAATCAAGCAAGAGTGATACTAACTCCACCTTAATCAAGAGAATCTTTCTTCCTTAAGTGTAGTCTAAAATTTAGTAGAGTATTTTATATTTTGAGCATTACTTGGGTTTTCCTACTCTTTCAACAAGGAAGAACAGTATAGCCTCATTTAAGAACAAACCTTTTCTCATCATTTAAGTCGGAGCTAACTGATTTCAAAATAAAAGTATATCAACTTCGACAAAAAAAATTGTCATGTTTCATATAGTCATCATTCCAAGTGTTGTCTACAAAAAGTGCACTTGAAACATGCAAAATTAGCGGCAACATGGAAGAGGATAAAATAAACCAAGATAAGTAAAGGGATAATAAATTAACAGAAGAAACACTTGATTAGCTTTTCTGCCACAAGTCCAGCCGAAATTTGTTATTCGGTTGTGTAAAAATTGCATTCTACGACGCATTCCCATTGAAGTACATCCTACTGCATAGTCATATCATACCAGTATATACATCCAGATTCAGCAAGTAAACATAATCATACCAAGGCCTCAACACCACCAGCAGCAGCAATTGCTTCACGATTTCTGTCATCAAATGACAAGTTCCATAATGCGCCAGCAGCTTCCTGTCTGCTTTATGAACAATAAAATAGTGATAAATCAAATCTTAATCACATGGAATTTCCAAACATGGTAATTGAATTGTCTTCATAATGGTATGCATTTGAGAAAAATCGAGTTTTAGAAGCATAACAATCTTAAGACCATGAACTTCTGTGCAGGTCAGAAGTGATGGCAAATTCGAGTTTTAGAAGCATAACAATCTCAAGACCATGAACTTCTATGCAGGTGAGAAGTGATGGTAAAAACTTAAGAAAGCAGATAAATAGTTAAGTTGTGTGTAGCAATGGGATTATATATGCAATAAGGCTTTTCATCCTCTTGTTTAGAAGGGTAATTAATAGAAGCATCATTATGCCAATTCAAATCCAGGGACAGAACAAAACAACAAACAGTATGCAGAAATGAAAGGAACTACACTTAATTTTGAAGCACTGGAGAAAATTTCTTCTTGGGGTCATGCTTACAGAAACACAATCATCCAAGAGCTTAGTAGCTGGAGAATGAGAAATGATCAAGGAGAGGATAGAAATTAAGAGGACAAGTCAAATTACCTGACACCTTCATGAGGTGAACGAGTAAGTTGAACAAGGGCTTCAAGAGCTCCTGCTTCTTGTCCCACAGCAGCATTGTTAGTGTTGCTATCTCCATGAGCAGCCAAGTTAGCTAAGGCACGAGCAGCCTGGCATTATCCAGTGTAACATAAGTTGATATGCAGCAGATCAATCATATATAAACAAACAAACAGAAAAGCAGAACGCGACAGCAAAAAGGTTGAAATAAGGAGCGGGTAATCTGGTTTCCAATTCGAAAAATTATGTTCTTGTTTTATTTTTTATTTTTGGTGAGTGAATTCTTGTTATATTGGATAGAAGAATAGAAAAGTTTGAGGCAATTAAACATATCCTATGAAAGAAATTGCCTGTAGGATTAACTTGTAACTGGCAAAATCAAAGAAACCATTGCAACATATTGAGGTATTGATATCAATTACATTTCTAAAATCTGGTCTGTGAGATGCTTTTACTTGATGGATATTGTTATACGAATCACAGTAAGCAACCTATCCTTTACCAACAGAATTCCACTAGAAATACATAATAGCACACCTGTTCTTGAACTCCCTCAAATTTGCAGTTACGAGCAAGCATCACCAAAGCATGCACACCACCTGCTAGTGCAACCTCCATGCTACACTTGTCATCAGCTGCCAAATTTGCCAAGGCACCAGCTGCACGTTCCTGACCACCACAGGGACCAACATTTTTACAATATCAGGCAATGAAATAATGTGCAAGAGAAGATGATGATAGGATTCCAGGTAAGTAAAATTCCAACCAGAACTCCATCACCCCCAGATGACCATTTGAATATAAGATCAACTAAAGCATTTACTCCACCAGCCTCAGCAATAGCACCCTGAAATGTATTTTCACAATATCACTGTTAGAAAATTCGAGGATATGTTCCTCGCCAAGGAAAAATAAATGTGAAAATTCAACCTTGTGCTCTTCCCCTACTGAAAGATTCCAAAGTCCTCCAGCAGCTTCTTCAGCAACTAGCCTGTTCATGGATCTTGCCAGCCCAGCTAGGATATCAATTCCTCCTTCTTCTGCAACTGCTTTTGCAACATTTGCATTCACAGACAAGTTCGCTATTGCCTATATGATTTGAAATGGAAATCTTTCATCATATCCAAATTGAAGTTTAAGTGAGAGATAATCATCAAACAGAATAGAATTGCAAACTAATCAATATGGTTAGTCCCCATATAAACAGATAGATCATAAGTGTTGCTAATTTATATCCACGTAAGAAATATGAACCTTAGCTGCCTCTGACTGAAGACCTTCTCTCCAGGAATTTGCAAGGTCTAGAAGGAGGCGTATACCACCATCCCGCATAATTGCTTCTGCTCTTTTACAGTCTATGCTAGCATTTTCATCATCGATAACCACAAAAGTTGCAAGTCCTGTTGCTGCCCTTTCTTGAACTTCCTCCTGAGAGCTCTGCATTAAACTGAGCAATATTGCTGCACCTTGCTTGAGCCAGAAATCATCCAAACCTTGTGGATTGCTCTCAGCAGTACGTAGAAGTGTATGGGACAGGATCCACTCGAGCCAAATCATTATGTCATCTATGTTTTTATCCTTCATTGCTGAATTCCTCCAATCCAAAAGCACATTTTTTCCTTTCTTTGTAGTATCGACAAATAAAGAAGCAAGGGTTTCAAAGATGTCAGTGAAAAGGGCAAGTAACAGTTTTCCTTTGTATCTATTTGTGCTAAAGCTAGCATCTTCTTCAAGAACTGGGCAGCTCAATGCACACAGCACCTTCAAGCTAGGGGATGATGACAACAACCTAGAAACAGCAGCTGAATCAATATCAGTCCTTGAAACATCTAAACCGATCAGCTTGGGCAGCTTATGCCAAAGATGCGAAACCACATTCCACTTCATGCTTGATGTTCCTGCAATTGATAGATATCGAACTGATGGTACATTGCCCAGTGCTACTTCACTGACATTCAAACAGTCCAAGAACCCAATATCAAACAAATATGGACAATATTTAGCCAAAGTGTTGATTGCATCAGCAGAGACATCCCTAATTCCAGATAGCCGAAGTTTCTTTAGGTTAGGACAGCAAAAAGCTATTGCTTTTATAGCATCACTAGTTATTCTTTCAGAAAAATCTGGCCCAAGCTGGAGGCTTTCAAGTAGTTCATGGCGAGCGACAATTACAGAAAGAGTCGCATCCGTTATTTTCCTGCAATAATCTCCACTTATTTCACGTAAGTTCCTGGCTTGTAAATGTATTATTGCTTCAGCAGACTCTGCTCCACGAAATCTAAGCTTCCGAAGATTTGCACATCTAGAACTCAGTGAACTTGCCATGGTAGCATCACATTTGTGAGCACGAAAATCCAATGAACTCCACAAGCATGGAGAAGCACCTAGAACCCTCCATGTCCTACATGTTGATGCCAAGCTCGCGCGATCACGATAATTTAAACATGAAAACAATTGTATTACTGTGTCATCGGGCAAGCTGGTCCAATCAACAAGTTCAATTCTACCAGCAGCCAAAACCCCGTCCTCAATTTCGGGGTAGCTAGGCAAAACCACCTTCTCCTTACCCTTTTTAGCCACTTTGCGCCGTACCCTACGACTCATGACTTGTCTAAATCACAAACAGCCAAGTCCTTCTAACAATTTAGGACCCCAAGCATAATTCTATAGCCAGTGAAGCAACACAATAAGACCCATTACCATATGTCCACAATACTCAAAATCCCAATGGGAGCACAAACAGTCCAATAAATCAAACTCGCTTTAAACTCAGAAACCCTAATCCTCAGACAAGTTAATGAATTGGGTACCTAAGCCAAGACAGAATTAAAAATTTGCAATCATAAACAACCCAAGCCAAGGCCACCAATACCAACAGCCCAATAGAACAATCCTCGTAAGTTCACAGTATGAATGATAATCAACGGTTCCTCCAAACCTTGAAACCCGCAAAGCTGGCGTGCAAAACCCTTAAAGGTTGAAGCTTTGAGCGTTAAATCAGTTGCCCTTTGAGAGGCTGCATTGAAGAAGAGCCAATGGACCTGAAATGGACCCAAAACAAAAACAAGAACAAGAACAACCGGAGGAAGAGTTGCAGATAGACAATTCAGGTCTAGAGAGAGGGAGAGAGATATGGAGAAACCCTCAAAGCATGTGTCTACTCTCTCTCCCCAAATTTTCCCTTCCTTTGTTATTCGGCAACAAATGTGAGAGAGAGGAGCAAATTGTGTCTGTATCTATGGAAGATGGACGAAAAATAAAGGAAAATCAAATAAAAAGAAAACTAATTTAAAAAAAAACATATTTTTAAGGATTGAGATTGAACTAGCACAGCATTAAGGTTGGAATGGTCAGACAATTGGTGTTTGGAAACTATAGCACGTTTGTTACCATCTCTGTCAAACGAAAGCTCAATCAAATTCCAGTGCACAAACAACAACATAAGTAATTGAGTCTTCCTCTTTCTGAAAATTCAATCTTTCCAAGTAACACTTAACAAAGAATCAAGAAATCTAACCAATGTTTGAATTAAACTTGGTATGTTTATGAAATTTGAGTTACTTACTAAATGTAAATATTGAAACAAAAATAACTAAATAAGTTACTAAAAAGTTTCAAACTTTTATTTTAGTATTCAATTTTTAAATTTTTTAATTAAATAACTAATTTTTTAAATCAAATAAATCATCTAAATATGAGTTTTGTTATCAAATTTGTATCCATTTTGAGTCTTTAAGAATTAAATACAAATCATTTTATTCTTTTAGCCGTCGACTTTCTGAAATTAAATAGGAATAATTTAAATCAGTAAAATAAGAAATGTAAAGTTTAAAAGATTCAATCAGTCATAAAACTAGTTAAAGATTAATAAAATTAAACAATTGGAAATATGATTGAAAGAGATTGTTATCATCTTTTGAAGAATTTGATGTTTAATTGAAAAAATTGATTGTTAATCAAAAATTAATTAATTTATTTTGATTTATAAGAACTTATTAATTTATAAAAATTAATAGATTAATTTAGTGTCATTTTTGTATGTGAATCTCCCTCTGTATCCATGTTCTTCCTTCGATTTCGGATATGCAAAATGGGGATTGTTTCTGTAGATGGAAGTGTTAGTGACAATTGCCCACCTTCCGTAGACAACAGTACATTGTTGTTATTGATGAAGAAAGGGAGGGAGAGAGGGAGGGCTTTGTGTGTTTCGAAAGCAAGGCATTTATTACCCTTCTATAGAAAAACGCTTTTCTAACTTTGGTAATTTGCCAAATCTACATTTAGGGATACCACCAATACAGCGCTGTCTACTCCTTCCCTTGTTTGTTTTAATATGGATTGGACTTCTCACCTCAGTCTTTTCTGCTTATCGTTTTAATTGGCAAATTCTATTTTTTATCGTTATTTAATTTTATTGCTATTTTATTATGTATTAATTTTTTAATTATTTTTAGTTCCATATATTTCTAGCATTATTATTATTATTCTTATTATTATTATTATTACAATTTAAATTGCCTTTTTACGTATTTATTTCATGCTAGTTTGCCTTTTCTCTCTCAAATTTGCATCATTCTTATATTATCTCATTTGCATATAAATCTATCAGAAACAACCTCTTTACAATGTAGAGATAATAATGCGTACTATCAGATCTTTCTAAACCCTGCTTTATTGTGAAACTTTAGAGTGAATAATGATAATGATGATAAATTAATTAATAAATTAATCAAGTTTTTAACAATAAAATTTATCAAAGTAAATCGAGCAGGAAAGTTGAAAAATTCAAAAGTTTTACAGTTGAAACGGCCAAATTAGTTAAGTTTTTTAATCATTAGGGATAACAATTAAACTATATTTCATCTTAACTTGATTTTAAAATAAAAATTATAACTTAATTTAATTCAATTTAAGTCAAATTTAAAAAAAAAGAAACAAATTCCTCCGTGATCACCTTCCGATTACACCATCAACTTGACTGTAATATATAACAAATCTACTCCCCTTGAGTGGCTTAAGATAGAAGAAGATGGTCAGTACCATCCCTAAAGTCGGAAAAAACAAAGGATAGCCAACATAACACCACCAACATCAATTGCATACAAAATCAGAGTAGAATCCTATAGTTCTCCTTTTACAGTCCTGAACGCTGAGAAGTTCCACATCAAAAACTTCAAACTGTTTCGAGCTGAAAAATGTAGAAGGTCCCACCTGAAACGTAACAATTTCAGGCTTTTTGTAAGAACTGAGCAACCGAATCTACGAAAAAGAATTAAGTGCTAAAGAAAACGGACTTTCTACTCAGTCCCGAGAAAATTCTAACATGATTATCAAACTCTAAGAGGGAAAGGAAACAATGATGCAGTTGTATCCATCTGAAACACACACAGGTTAGGAAAACTGAAGAGGAGCAAGTAAATAAATCCATGTCAATGAGCAATGCACTAGAAACTCAAGTGTTCGTTCAATTCTCGACTAGTAGATGATTAGTGAGATTTCTATGATTTCAGAAGAATGCATCGATGCAAAACATAATTCTGATTAGTTGCATTCTAATGTGTGCATGGTCAATCGAGGAAGGTGATCATTCCTGAAAAGGGAAGTGAGGAATAGCAAAGATACAGCGTTTTCATGCTGGACTGGACATTGTTTCAAAGACAACATGGAAGAACAAACTGAACAGACATCTCACAACATCGACCTACCAAGGACAATCTGTTCTCTCTAAAAGCACATGTAAATCATGACAAATGTAACATTAGAAGAGAAATGAACAAGAATGCAAAGGAGGAAGAGGTAAAGTGATCTAGCATAAAAAGAAAATTTTGAGACTGACCGGTGGACCGAGCTCAGGAGGAATGATTATCCTTCTCTTTCCCCCCGGTTTCATATCCCGAATTCCCTCCTCAAATCCTGCATAACTTATCCACTTTAGCTATTTTTTTAACTCAACCTTCCTTCATAAGATAGAAACACGAAGACTGGATCAGCGTTCAAGATGGCACAGCTCCTTATCATAAATCCAGAACTAAGGTATGAAATTTCAGTGTCCCCTAAAACTTTGAGCTTTTACCTGGAACAAGGGCATTAGTTCCCACGCGAATTCTAGCAGGAGTACCCTGTAAGTAAGTGCTATCAATGCGGCGTCCCGACTCGTTATAGCCAACATAGTGGAAAATTACCTACCAAGAATCACACAAATCAATTTTGAGTCTACAGCTCTCAACTGCAGCTCATAAGTGTCATTGTAAACTGGTACAGACACATACAATCACGATATCGATACATTATTCATCGATTCATTCATTTATACCGCTTCATGACTCACACATCTCAGACCGGCTTGCCAGACAGGTTAATCATGTTGAGATTCACAATAATCAACTTACATAGCAAACATTGTAAAAGCATTTCTGCTGCTTTGATCAAACTCAACCAGCAATGCAAATCTAGGTTAAAGTTTACATCGAATATACCTAGTACAAGAAAGGAAACAAATTCTGTATTGGACCATAACAATATGCAACAACATTTACTGTTATGGGATAATGCATTGTCACCAATCTTAAGAAAGCAAAACACTTAATTAAGTTTAAAGCTATGATAATAATAGGAAAGGACCTTAGACTTGGAAATGGAAAACAAAGAAAAACCTGCTGACCAGCCTTTGGGCAATCACCTTTACCAACTTCATAATCCCGGTAAATAAGCCCCGAGTCGCGCTTTACGTAATTCTCTGATGTCACCACACGTACCTCAAAACCTGAATCACATTACAAGACATGATTCATGGTTTCAACAAACTCTTCTTAAAACATTATGCATCAACAAATATGAGTTATGAAGCGAACCTTCTCTAATAAAATTTGGGAAATCCTGAGGTGCATTGTTCTCTTTTTGTATCCTCTTGTTTTGCTCTAACAGGCGCTTTTCGTCATATGGGTTCTTAGCCTTTGTCTTTCCCCAAGAAGGCAGGGTAGGGCAGAAGACTGCTGAGAAAGAACAGAGAAGAAGAAACCTGCGGTGCCATTGCTGTTCAAACTGTAACGCATGACCCTCCTGCGTTCTGATCATTATCACATTAAACACGTACGGAACTTGCAAAAAATTGTTCAAAAAACGTGACAAATAAAGGATATTACCACCGGACCAGAACCTCACCCATTATCATTCAACCTTTGGCAGTAATACGTAACATGGTTCTTCACATCAAACAGAGTTCCAGAAGTTGGACTAGTTGTAATGGTTTTATCTGCCAAAACGAAGAAGTACGTTACGTTCATATCACCTAAACAAGTTCAAATTGCTTAAATTTCATGTGTTGCTAAAACCCCACTTAGAAACACCCATAGGACACACATAAAAATTAAATAAACTGGTAGATTGTAACCAAGAGTCGGATTGATTTATCCAAATTAAAGACAAGTAGGAAGAATTTTTTTAAAAAAAAAGAACCACTTTCGATGATTCCGGTACCAAGTACGAGAATTTAGGAACAGACAGAGAGTGAACTTACAAAGAAGAGATGGCTTAAGAGGGAAGAACAGAGAGGAAGATGATGATGAAATAGCCATGAACATGGCTTATGCTCTGGTTTTGTATGTGAAAAAGAGCAGAGAAAGCCGTTTCCTTCTACACCTCTGTTCGTTATCTACTCACGAACTGGTAATAAACTCACGTGTTTCTAATCCAACTTGTCTTCGATCAGTTGAAGATTACTGAGATACAGAGAACGGTACTTGTAGATATGAGTGTAGAGGATTATCAGGGAGTGTAGAGGACTATCAGGGAAGCGGCGTCGTTCGATAAACTTTAATTATTATTTATTTCCTCAAAAACTTATCGAGTGTATGTAGCTCTAGAGTAAAATTTTTATTAAATTTTATTTTAAAAAGTAAGTTACGATTAAATAACGAATTGTTTTAAAAAGAAATTTAAAAATATTTATTATTAATTTTGTATAAATAAATAAGGATAACAATGAGTCAGCTCATGGTCCAGATTTATGTGTTTTCAATGAGCCGACCCAGGCTCTAATAAGTTTGATGTTGAATTTTTCTAATCAAAGTGACATTATTTTGATCAAAAGAGTTGAATATTGAACAAACCTGGGTTTGAGTAATCCAAACTCAAACCTAATTAAAAAAAGACATTTTATATTTTTAAAAAAATTAATAGAATTGACTCATGGGCTGACTCATTGTCATCCCCATAAATAAAAAAATTATGTGCAGAGAGGTTGGTTTGTTAAAGGGGCGCTTAGTTCATAGATGGCAATGGGAATGAGAATAAGAATGAATATAGTGAGGAATGAGAATGAATATAATCATTATAATTATGATGATTGGTTAAGATGAAAGAATGATTACCATTACTATTGATGATGGTCGAGTTGTTAAAAATCTTGAGAAATAAAATTTTGTTAAAATTTTGTTTTATATCAAATTTTAATTATATTATATTTAATTAGATTTTATGCACCCTATTTATAATGACAGAATGTTTAAAATCAAGTATATCGCGGTATTTCATTTCCAATAGCTCTTGAAGAAAAAAAAACTTTAGTATTTTCTTGCATCAACATATCATTAGTTACATAATATCCTCAAAATATAGTTTAATAGTCCAAAATATTGTACAATTCATCGACATAACCATAATATCCACCATTCCATTATTATAGTAAAATCAAGGAACATAGTTTAATACAATTTATATTTCTCTGATAATGCAAATGATGTAAAATATATGCATATGTATAATACTTTAACCAAAAGCCTTCAATCGATGCAAATTAACCAGGTTAACACTATAAACATTGTTTGCATCACAATTACAAGAGACCCAAGTAATACAAAATATCTTCGTTAGGCAATATCAATTGCATCATAAGTTTGTAATACTTACAAAAATATTAACATGCTTCCTCGAATGATTCATAGACTAGAAGATGGACAGAGTAATTCAAGTACAAAAGATTTTTTTAAATGACTTGACAAAGCGAACAAAACCTGAACTTTAGCAAGATTATTGCATAATAACACAACAGCCTTACCAACATTCATTTGAGATATGTCAATATTAAGAAGATCACTGATGAGCTCTTGCATCTTCTCATTAGTTAGGGAACCAAATTTAGACTTCGCAATCAAAGCATTTGTAACAGCTACATATTGTAAGGTCATTTGTTCACAAATAGACTAAAGCTTAACCGTGAAACTGTCTAACCTTGACTTAATAGTATTTTGAATTGTTGCTGGTCTTTTTTTCTTATAAGAACTTTCTTTTTTTGGTGACATGTTTTTTTGCCTTTTTAGTCCATGGCTGCTTGAAGGAATAATCGAGGATCCTCGCATACTAGATACCATAATAAGTTCATCTTCACAATCTGATGAAGAACACACTGTCATATTTTTTGAGCTATTAGCCTTAGCACTTGCTTCAGTATCCTCAGCTTTGAGTCTCGTCGCTCTATCTTTACCCCACACCATGTCCAGTTTTTGCAAATATGGGAATTTAAAGTTCCACATTCCAATTGCATTCTTGTGATTTTGTAAAAAAGAATTATAAGAAGAAGAAGATTAAAAGCTTAATAACAAGAAAATGTTATAATTATGGGAAAAGAAACTACTAAAATAAGAGTTCAATCAACTTTTGAGTTAGATGTCTTTACCAAGCACCGTTCATCAGACCATTATTTCTCACAATTGATCTTATGCTCAACATCATCCCATTGATAGCCATTTTGCATACACATTTCAGAAATTGGATTGTACTTATTTCTTAGCCATTTAATCTTAGAGTCAATATGGGGATCGACATCCTTATCAAAATTGTTAGCAACATCTTGCGCACTTCAACCATATAATTGTTCTTAAATCTCCCATCTACTTTCCATAAAGGATCGCAAGCTAGTTCTTGTAAACCATCGACTAAAGCTTCAACCTTATCATCCTTTCAATACTGCTTATTCTTTCCCCTCCCACGGGCAGCCGTAGTCATTCCTAATAAAAGAACGACAATGTAAGAGTTATCAAAGAAATAACATATAACAAAAATAACTTTGTTGAAAAAATTAAAGCATGCATATGTAATCTAATAACTCACAAATACATAGTCAAACAAACAGAGATGTTCACATAGGTGCATTAAAAAATAATCCAATAACTAACAGTTACATATTACTAATAGTAAACAAACAGAGAAGTTTAACATTCAGGTAATTAATCGAAATCAAAACATTTCAACAATCTAATAAGCATATGAAACAAACATATCTTAAATTACTAAGATACATCATTGTCAGTGGATCTAGTTGTCCATATATTATACATGTTGGTTGCCATATTATTCCTAAATGTCAATCACCCATCAGTTGAACTAATTTGTGTAATGTATTCCATTTCATCATGTTCTCACTCTCATCTTCCTCATTCTCCTCTTCATCTTCAGTGATTGATTCTTATGGATCAAAGCTCATAAACTCAAGAATCAAGTTGTGTAAAAGGGAACAAGCCATTATAATGCGAACTTGGGTTTCAATTGAGAAAAATGAAGGGAATGTAAGGATCTTCCATCTTCTTTTCCACAATCCAAAACATCTCTCAATAGCATTCTTTGTTTTGGAATGTTTCATATTAAATTATTCGACACGGAGCAAGAAATTCATTTGCATTGCAATATCCAAAGTCAACAAAGTAATAACTTCCTTCATAATTAAACAATAAGTTATGATTGAGCAGCATAATCTAATGAGAAACAAAATTAGATATTGTAATAGAAATTTACCTCGAGGGACTCCTAGACCATGAGGCATTGAGATCGCATCTCAAAGCATGCGATTATCGTGTGCAGGGCCCTCCCAACCAGGTAATACATATACGAATTGCATGTTTGGGCAACAAATGTAGCACCCCACTCCCACAAGACCCGAACCCGATATCGATGGTGATATCCGAATCCGTATCTCACGAGGGTGGTATGCTAGGGCAATCAAACAGTTTCAAAACTCAGTAATACATTTTTCTTTTTGAAAA
>JANZLD010000009.1:51714295-51734239 GCA_026413575.1 Erythroxylum carthagenense | reverse complement strand
CCAGAAGCGTAAATAAATGGAAAAAGCAGTGGCAATACGGGGAAAAGGCGAATACCATCCAATGTAACTGCTGCTTTCCTTTCTCTCTCGTGCGCTTAAAAAAAGTCAAGTCATGCTCTCTTTCTCCCTCCTCCTCCTCCCTCCATTTCCAAGTCATTAAAGCTTCTTTTTGTTATTTTCTTCTGCGGCCGTGTTTGGGGCTTTAAAGACTCCTTTGTTTATATTTAAATTTTATCACTTTTGCCTTCAATTCTCTCTTCTTCCCAGGCTTCCATTTCAACCATTTAACCCTACATTAATTCCTATTTGGCTTGTTTGTTTGTTTCTTTGTTTGATCAATTCTCACTTCTCTTAATCTTATACTCACAAGAAGGGACATGGCATTTCCTCCTGATCCAGAGAGCCAAGCGCAATCGAACTTGACAATGGATCCTCCTACCAACGTCAAGCCTCCTCCCCAACCGCTCCACAACTTCACTTTCAAAGGTCTCAAATGGTCGAGCAACTCCGCCAACCACCAGCACTACCACCGCGTTCGGAAGCCCGGCGGAGAGTCCTCCCGCAAGCCTCCGCTTCCGCCGAGGAACTCGGGCTCTGGTGAGAGGAGTGAGAAGCTGGGGAAGGAGAAGAGTTTGAATGGTGTTTCTGGTGAGGAGAGTGAGAGGTTGGAGAAGGAGAGGAGATTGAGAGCTGTTTCTGGTGAGAAGAGTGAGAAGTTGGAGAATGAGAGGAGATTGAATGCTGTTTCTGGTGAGAAGAGTGAGAAGTTGGAGAAGGAGAGGAGATTGAATGCTGTTTCTGGTGAGAAGAGTGAGAAGTTGGAGAAGGAGAGGAGATTGAATGCTGTTTCTCGTGTGAAGAGTGAGAAGTCGGAGAAGGAGAAGAGATTGAATGCTGTTTCTGGTGAGAAGAGCGAGAAGTCGGAGAAGGAGAAGAGATTGAATGCTGTTTCTGGTGAGAAGAGCGAGAAATCGGAGAAGGAGAAGAAGGTGAATAACTTCTCTGATCAGAAGAGTGAGAAATTGGAGAAGAAGAAGTTGAGTGATGCTTCGGATGAGAAGAGTGGGAAACTGGAGAAGAAGAAGAACAAGTTGAATGATGCTTCGGATGGGAAGAGTGAGAAATTGGCGAAGAAGAGGAACAAGTTGAATGATACTTCGGATGAGATGAATGAGAAATTGGAGAAAAAGAAGAAGATGTCGAATGATGCTTCGGATGAGAAGAGTGAGAGATTGGAGAAAGAGAAGAAACCGAATGGTGATGATGTTGTTGTTGAGGATGCTGACAAAAAGTCGAAGCTGTTCATTCGCATTCGTGCGAAGAGCAAGGACACTGATGTTAGTGATAATGCTGACGATAAGGTTCCGGGTGCGGAAGATTCCTTTGAACAGGAGCACAAGGTGTGGAACCTGAGGCCAAGAGAATTGGTTTCCAAGAAGAAGCGTAATGCTAATGCAGTGAGTGGCGGTGCGAACACTGGGAGTGAGAAGAAAAGTGGCGGAGCAGTAAATATAGGCCGCGGAGCAGCGGTGACCCCGGAGACAAAAGATGGGTCTGAGAAAAAAGGGAAAGGAAAAGGGAAGGGAAAAGAGAAGATTGCTGATTTCACGATCTCGCTTAACAAAGACGAGATTGCAGAAGATATCTATGCTCTAACTGGGTCAAAGCCCTCCAGGAAGCCCAAGAAGAGGGCTAAGCTTGTGCAGAATCAGCTTGATGTAAGCCAAGTTTTGATTGTTTTACCTTCGATACATGCTTGCTGAGTTTGTTTCTTTGGTATCTGAGAAATTTGCTGTCTTTTTGGTGGGTTTTTGCAGTGTTTGTTTCCAGGGATGTGGTTATCATCAATCACTTCTGAGACATACAAGGTTAATGAGTCCAATCAGAATATGAAGGTTTGACATTTGGTATATCGAGGCTTTTTCCTCACCTTTGATAGCTAATTGGATCAATGGAATGAAGAAAGAGATTTAGTTTGTGGTTTCAGAGTTGGTGAATTGCTTATCTTCTATCCTAGACGGGAAGAAGAGGCTGGAGACCTTTTGCCCACATATTGTATATTTGCAATTCATTTTGCTTTACTTAATTCTGGGCTGAACTTGTTTCATGCTTATTTATAGGGTTGAGGATATGACATTGCTGTTTCATAAGGTCGACGGCCACCTGAAGTAATTTGGAAGCCTGGAAGTGATGATGACTGGTGAACTTGACTTCAGCTGTTCGTTAACAAGCCATGAGCTTGTACAACGAAAGGGTAATAAATAAGACTTGTTTTAGTTTGTTCTTTCCTTTCAACAAGGACCTTGATGGAACTGTTAATGTTATAGTTCCTGTTTATATGCAGCTGGAATTGTAAACGGAAACTATCAGTTTAATAAGTAAATATTTTAAAACTTCTATATTTTTCTGTTGATATGAGATTAAAGCACTTACCCTAGATTCTTTTGGCACGCTTGCTAGTTCATGTCATTACCTATCGGCGTAATGCATTAAACATGTTTTCAAACTCAAATAGTTGGTACAACAGCCTTATGATGTATATTCTTATGTCTTCAGTGATCACAAAAGCCATAATATGGAAAGTACAACATTACTGTTCTTAATCAATTCCAGGAATTTCAATTTGTATCATCAGTCATGTATTCGTAATGTGCTTTGCTTGTATTGTTTGAAGAGTGAATAAACCGTGCATGTTATTGTTGCTTATGGAGTAATGCACGAGCTATCTACGTTATTGTCTTTGGTTATCTGTATGCGCCATGCACGTAATTGTCGTTTCATTAACTGTCCATGCATTGCTCTCAATGGTAAGACACGTGCTTGGAATAAATCTGTTATTTGCATCACATTTATACTTGTTTTTGAGAACGTCATGCTTAGCCCAATCAGATCCAAATATTTGGTAGATCCAACCGCTTAAATGTGTGGCCTCATGATTGAGTTACACGTTTCACAGGTGGATTGTTTTCCTTTCTTAATAACATCGATTGGAGTAGCCTTTAGGTCATCTATGACAAGTGTGAATCTTTGATGGTTTATTTTAAGTTTGTCGCATTTGTGTTCCGGTAGAAAAGTGAATGAGCTGTCTTTGTTGACATTTGCACGAGCTTTTGTGTTTGTAATTGATTGTTTTTTCTGGGATCTTGTTTTTCATGCTATTTTGTGTTAGAGCGTACTCGACAGTCTAAGAAGTTGGATACTTCACGTACAGTCTAGTGATTGGCTTGCTTGTTTCATATCTGCAGTGTTTTGATTTGTTTTTTCGATTGCTGAAATATGTAAAAATTCGAGCAGCCCATTAAAGGTTTATATCTTGTTCTTCAATTCAAGGTAGCCAGAACTTTTTATGATTAGTGTTTTGTCTTTGTGTTAACATATTTGACGTATCAATTAGCTAAAGCATGTTTAGTGGATTACATTTTAGAACTGCATGAATCCATAGTTATAGGCAAGAGAGCCATGCAACTATAGGTTGCATGTCTGTGTAGTTAACTGCAAGAATCATTAAATGACTTGGCTATTTATTGTGAAAAAAATTCTTTACCACGGCGATTTAAGGCATCACGATTAAATTAATTATTGGATCTTATGAAAGATGCATATACCTTATTTGGAGATAGTTAATAATGTAATCCACATAGAAACATCATTCAAATTTGCTAGTGATCCATTACTTAAACACTGAAAATGGATTCTAATAAATGCAACTTCTAAGCATCCAAACATGTTTCTGAGTTCCTATTGATATGTGCAACTTGTAGAAAAATATCAAGAGATTCTTTTGAGATTGACCAATCCATGGCGAGAAAGAGTTAATTCAAACTTCCCTCCTTTAATATGATCATCCGAAGCAGCTTCAGAGCCTTCACTTGTTTACACAGTCCTCCATTTGATAAAAACCTATCATCCCTTAGTTGAAATGGGACTGGAAATACGAAAACAATGGTTTGTGAATCCCATTTCCATTGGCAGGGTAGATGCAATTGACTTATATATGCCTATTTTGTTACATTACTATGGCAGAATCATAAGCCTCCCTCCAATTATTTTTATTTTTATTTTATTAGCATTTTCCTACCTGTCTTTCCTTATTTCGTATGTTGCCGGTAACAAGCTTGTTGTGACTGACGAGTACGAAAGAAACCTGTAATCCAAAGCTATGTTAACTAAACTCATAAACTAGAGCATAGGGGTGAACTGAAGTCGAACTGTACTGGAAACTCTCCTATGTCATACCCTTTTCGACTAGCCTTAGACAATTACTGAATTGGGCATGAGAGAACTAAGTAAATCTGGCAGATAATGAGGGTGAAGTAACTTTTTCGTGCATACTTCTTGCAACTTTAGAGTTGTCATTATGTGACTCCTAAAGCAATTGGTGATATGTTTTTGGCACTTGCCATATTAAGATAATAACTTATTTTGTTGACATGTGTAAATTAGTATTCTGTGATAAACATTAAATATTTTTCCATTCCAAGAATGTCCACATGTCATTTTCTGACAGGATCTAGAAAAGTAATACACTGGAGTGTTGAAGTCTAGGATTTGCCTTGAACAGTTGGAGATAGATTAGTGGTCTGTCTGTTATTCATCTTATAACACAATGAAGCTAGTTATTTGCAGTAACTTATTTTGGGGTGATTTTGTAGTAAACGAATCCCCAATGCCAAAGATGAGTCGAACCCCAACATGCACACTGAGAATAAGTCAGCTATTATCACGCATATTATTATGATCATTGCCATAATCACATTGCCTGCCTTGTTTGCAGATTGACGTTGTAAGAACGGTTTGGTCTTTACAGTAATTTTATGATTGCTCATGTAGACTGTTTTATGATCTTTGTTTTGATTTTTGTTGGTGGTGTAGATATTTACGGTAGTGTTTCAAGCATATAATTGTGTCAATGCGGCAAATCCAGTTTATTGTGTATCTTTTTTACTTCGTTAGAAAAGAAATGATTTTGATTGCTTTATGGTTATTATGTTGTCACAGAGAGCTCGGGGTGGCCTCGTCTGTAGAGGAGTCAGTGAAAACTTTAGCTTCTTCTCTTCCAGTTCCTGGTTATATGTTTCAGGATTGTCACCGAGGCAAATTGACCGCACCTGCACCGGTTTTGTGGAGAAGTATGAGGTGCCTGAGGTTTTTGGAAGTGCATTCAGTGGCAGACTTGTCCTTTTCTTCAAGGTTTGGATCCTACCATGAGCACATCTAAAAGTTATACGTGGCATTTGAAGACTCTCTGTCCTTATCTTCAACAACAAAACTGACCCCGATGCTTTTATGGTTATTTATTGAAGTTTGAGAAACTTTCCCCATGTTGATGCCGTAGGTCCTGGTTGAATCGTGGAAATTTTATCTCCAGTGATGTGTGCGGAATGGCTGGTAGCTGTTGAGCCGACTGTAAGTGTTCATGTTGTTCTTGATCATACCTGAATCAACTCAAGTTACATACTCATTTCTCATGCCTTGAGATACTGCTCTTTCATTAAGAACGAAATGGATGGATGATCTTAGTTGGTGATCCCTTCCGTTAGAACTATGAAGAGCAAAGTAGTGTTCTTCGTCCTTTTCTTCTTCTTCTTTTCTTTGGTTTTCCTGTCAAACATGCGAGAACTTTAATAGTATTCATACAAGAAGAAGTGCTCTATGTAGGGGGCCTGACCCGTTTAAACTATGCCGTTTTGGGTAAACGGGTAAACAGGGCAAAATGACATCGTTTTAAGCTGACAGTCGGGTTGGTCGGCCTGATCTCAATCTCATCCCTCAAGTCCGAACCCTATCTGAATCCCATTTCCAACTGCCATAGCTATATGCCATTTTGGTATTATTTTAAGGAGTAAATAGTTAATCATTTTGCTTTTCCCATTAGTAATTTGAGTTTGTAATCCAAGCTTAACTAGGATTCCCTTTTTTACTAATCCAAGCTTGACTAGAATTCCCTTTGATAGTCATCTCTTATTCCTCACTCGTAACATGGGATAGGATAAGTTAGGATAGGATAAGTTGAGATCAGTTTGTTTAATTTGGCAAATAATTTATTTACTTAAAACTTTATTAAAAAATAGTTAATCTGAATTGATTATTAATGTGATAAATAATTTATTTATTTATAATTTTTAAAAAATGATTAATGGATATGAAGTTCCAGAAAATAAATAAAATACTTGGAAAACGGAGTCCAACTTACTATCTACCTTCCCAGCGTCCTATTTATCTTTTGCAAATCTTACTCACACTCTCTACGTCTCTTTGCCTCTGCAGTTTTATTTTTTAGATTCCCAACATTCCCTCTCATCGCCTTCATAGCAACTCTAGCACTGATCCATAGTAAGCCTAACCACCTTCCCCAGTCGGTGTTGGGAAAAGAACATGAATCCAAAGGCATCAGGTGTTGAGGTTTTGGTACCAAAACCAATACCCAAGATCGTGATCAAGTTCAGTGACGATAAACTGATCATCAAAGAAAACCCAAGTGATCAAAACCCGGTCATCTCGAAAGCTCTTGGCAAGAACTCGCCGACCACCGAGAGTGAGAAGGAGATAAAAAGACTAGAGACACGTGAAAAGAAGTCTAAATCCCAAGTTGAAAGGAAGAGGAACGTGTCGCCGGAGGCTGAGAAATCGAAGTCCAAGAAGCGAAGGACGATGGTATCACTTGAACTCTCGGAAGAATGGATTATTGCCGATGTACTTGCTATGACAGAAGGGAAGCCGCTGAAAAGACCCAAGAAGGACAAGAGCTCGGTGGGTATGATAAACAATCACTTCACTCCCGGTGCGATGTTCGCTTCCAAGAAAGAGTTTCATCCTCACTCGTTTCCACAGTTTATGGATACATTCTTACACGATGCCGGTGATGAGTGATTCATTGTGTCTTAGCCTTTTTTTTTTCCGACCAATGTACGGTACCTGGTGTATTTTAGCTGCCTTGTTAATCTGGTTTCTGCAATTTTGTATGCTTTTCATTGATATTCTTAGATAATTATTCTTGGATTTATTAAAATTAGAAGCAACAAATAAAAACAATAATCAAAATTTAATTAATCATTAATTTATCAATTAGTTTACTTGTTAAAATTTTATGTACTATTTAACATTAATAGACTTAACTTATTTTGATATTTATCAGCATTTGCTTTATTAATATTAACGAAATGAAAATTTTATGTACTTAATTAATATTTTTATATTTTAACTAATATTATACATTTTTTAAAATTTTAAATATAATTTGTCCACTAAATTTACGAATGATTAGCAACATTAACAATGTAGTAGACCGGATCCAAACTTTATTCTAAAACTTTTAAATAAATATAAAAATTTCAAATCAAATCAAATGAAATATTTTAGACTTTAAAAGTTTTTTACATGTTAATTTTTATTTATTTATTTTAAAATTTTAAATCGAGTCTAGGACTAAAATGAGAGCTTTCGTTTTGTGTTCAAACAAGGAACAATAATAGACCGGAACGGGCTTAGGTTTGATCCCTACAATCTTGGACCCAAGGCTGCCCAAGTTGAGCCCCCAGCTTGAGCTAAGGCCCAACTTAGCTCAAAATTTTAAAAAATTCAAAATAACCTCATGAGGCCCAAAAATCGAACCCAACGCCCAACCAACTAAGGCCCAGCTCAGGACCAATTGCCAATCCTAGTTCAAACCACTGCAGTTTGTGCATTTTGAAGCATTGGAAAGTATTGCTTTTCGAAAACAAATGTTATACGAAAGAAAATGTCAAAATTGGATCTTTCATCTTATAGAAACCAAAAATTGGAATCTTATATAAAAAAATTGGGGATAATTTATCAATCAAAAAGTAATGTAAAAACTACTGCAAAGGCAAAATTCGTCTAATCCTGAAATCCCTGTTATTACATGGCTTATTAGGCAGCAACTTGCGCTGGTGCTGGCATATATGATTCCAGTATCAACTGTGTTTGAGAAGGTTGCATGAATTGGACGATTAGATAAGTGTATTTCCATTCCTTGTCCACTTTGTCTTTGAACATCTCAGCAAAAACTTTCCCAGCTCCATGAGGTCCACGAATATAAAAACTTATCTACACTCAACCAAAAGAAAAATCAAGTCACATGTAAATTCCAAGTTAGTTATACAATTCCTGCAAGTCCAGTTTCCTGTCAGGATGTTTTGGTAATGTTTGGATTAACCCTGAAACTTGGGGAGTACTTGCATTACATGAGGGAAAGAGTTACTCATAATGAACCCTTTTGTTTCAGATGTTACCTGGACGTGCTCTACACCGTCTTCATCGGTGAAGACTTTGTTGGAAATTCGTTGACGAGCTGCACGATTTCTACTTTCCTGACCGTAACCTGTAATCGGGGATCCAATCCTCACCCTGACCTGATACAATGAAATAGAATCCTATATGAGCTGCAAAATAGTTATAAGAATGTTAAAAGGTACAAAAAGATCCAATGGAGTTTGTCTGACATAGCCATGTTCCTTTTAAAAGAAAAGCGTGAAATGGTGGCAAACCATCCCATATCAGCACATAGTAACAAATAACAGTTGTTGCTTAGAATTTAACATTTTGAATAATATTCTAGCTACGAACCACCTATTTTCACGCACAGCAGTCACAGACAAGAAGTAGATGGCAAATATTGGTCCATCTATTTCATCATACGAATTTATATGTACCATACCCCACAGCTTACAAAAACATATTTCCTATACCAAAAGCTTTGATCTCAAGAATCTTCTGTGGGGGTGAAAATCAACTATTCATCAAAACCACTTGCATTTATGTAGTTCCCTAACACTATCACTTCTTTAACTGAGTTTCTTGGTTAATGGAACTGCATTTAATGGAATGCATTCCTTCACCAACCTGGCTGTCATCTTGAACCCTTTTCAGGGCCTTGTTGAAAATCTTGTATCTACAATAGAACACAGGTTTTTATATCAGTTGAACAAAGGAATCCGAATGTTCAAATATCAAAGTTTGAAAAATATAACTTGATTAGAAGTCAAATCTTACTCTTTTGGTTCAAATATGAGCTCCTTAAATACAGCATAACCTGCAGCGGCCGCAACTCCGAGTCCAGCAAGAATTATAACACTGTAGGAAGCTCCCTCTGTAAATGTCACAGGCTTCTCGGGGATATTATACGTAGGAGCATCAAAAGGATCCTCAACAGTAGATACGTCTTTTCTGGCCTGTATGTGGAAGTAGGGTAAAATTAGAATGACTGCTAGAAATAAAATCTAGCATAAGCTATCTTAGATCACATAGACCTAGTTTGAAGGATGTGATTTGATTCTCACCTAAAATAAACTCTAAATTATTTGCACAAATTCACATAAATCAAAAAACTTCAAATTCAAACCTCAGATGGAGTTTCACCGTCTTTCTTTGAAGCTTTTGATGCAAAGGATCTAGCAAAGGAAGGATTTGTGTTGCTTGATGTATGCTTCTCCACGTGTTCAAACAGTGATCTAGATCTAACGATGCAGTCCCTACCAAACTCCCCACCAGATGGAGCATCAATTCCTGCCAAAATATTTCAGTAATCGATCATTATAGACGAAATTCACCAGGAGAAAGTATAGAGCTAATGTTTGGGGCATCTCAACATGTGTTGTAGCAATACACATATATCTTGCAGAAACTACCACCTACTAGTCCATTACTCCATCTTAACCTAATTCCATTGGGATTTTCATTCGAACTCCCCAAGCAATCACATCCCATAACGTTCATCTGAATACATCCTTTAAGAAACCTCAATAGCTGCATCTAAAGATGACTCCTTGCATCAAGCAACAGGAATAAGCTAACTGCAACAAAGTTTCTCAATAACAAGAAGCAACTTTTGGGGCTGCAAACCAAATTAGAGAGCCATAGGAAGCAAAGTTGCGTAGAATCACTAACCATTAACTCGAACCATTTCCTGCAAAGCAAAAGAAGAAATTGACAACAAGAGGAGTTATTGACTCAACTCTTTATGTAAGCAGACGACAACAAGAGGAGTTATTGACTCAACTCTTTATGTAAACATACACAACAATATACTAAACAAAACGTACCCTTCGAACCGAATTGGCGATTGCAGTTCTCTGTATGGTTGCCAGTGATGAAAACGCAGCCAAACCCGAGTCAGATTCTGCCTTTAAACCACTTTGGGACCTCAGAAAACCAATAAAATTGATCCTGAGGGACATTGTTGATCTTCTAATGTTGCTCGTCATCAAGTGAGCTAAAGAACAATATACACGTATGCAAATGAATCTCCAACAGGAAGTGAGTTATTATATGAAGATTGTCAAAGTAATGAAAATGATAAAACCCCAGATGGTAGAATTGGGAGTTTCTTCAACTACGCTACAGAGAGACCAAGAAAGAGAAGAGTCGACGATGCCGTTAACCCAAAAACCCAAATTGGGGTTTCATCCCAGACACGTGCCATTGCAGGTCTCAGGTACAAGAAACCCGAGAACCCAATTGGCAAGATGGGCTGTTTACAATTGGGTTGGGTTCTTGAAGCCCAAGTTAAATTACACCCGCATGTGTTTGTTGTATTGCCCCACTGAAACGTAAGAGGTGTTTAGCTGCTAGAGATTAGAAGCGAGAGGGGCGAAGAAATCGCAGCCAAAACACAAGCAAACCTCTCTCACACACACACAGATAGAAGAGCAACGGAAGAAGAGAAGAGAAAAGAAGGAATTTTGTTGAACCTTTGTATTGTTTGCTTACTGCTTCGTCTCGTGTCGACGCTGCCTTCTTCTTGCAGCTGCTTATTTAACTTCCTTTCCTGTAAGTGCTCTATCTCTTCATAGCTCACTCAACACACATATAATTAACACAGCACGCTTCTGTAACGAATAGGCTGTGACTTGTTATGGGAACAGAGAATATAGCTTTGTTCTTTAGATTCAAGGCGCCAAATATCAGAGACGCGAGAAAAGTGGAAACCATTGAGACGCCACTTGTTTTGCTTAGTCGAAAGTGGCATTTTTATTTTGCTTGGAAATGTTCAAATACGAAGGAGTGATGTGATTGTTATTCCCATCTTTTCTTTTGCATTCTCAGACTCTAGAGTGTTTGTTGAGAGGCTGTATACTTACTGGATTCTTTTTTTCCCTGTTTCTGTTTGTTTTATCTTCAATTGATGTCTTGTAGCCTGTTTTATAGGTTGGGAGTTTACTTGGCAACATGTTAGTTATTCTGTTAAGCTGATTGTCAATGACTTAGTTGTAATTTGGTTCTTGTTCTGATTGTTTCTTTGGAATTCTTTTATGTTCCATTGCAGATGGCCAGATGGGATGAGATTCTGTCCCTTCCAGTGCAGAATCCTCCATCTCTGGAATTTTCTGCAGCTGATCTTGTGTGGTCCAAGGTTGAGGGCTGGCGTGATAATATCGATAGACTCGCTCTTATCCCCTTTGCTAGGGTGGATGATTTTGTAAGGGGTGAATCGGCAAATAGAGACTGCCCAACAAGATTTCACGTTGAAGCAAGGCGACGCCGTCCTCCAAAGGCACCTTACAAACAAAAAGTTGATGGCATCCTCGAGTACATTTTGTAAGTTGCAAATTGTGTTATTTTGTAGCCCTCTATCTAACACTCTGGGATCCTAAACTTCAAGTGATATAACCAGTTTATGTGCATCTCTAGGTATTGGTGTTCTTTTGGTCCTGATGATCATAGAAAAGGTGGGATAGTACGACCTAGTAGGACAACCTATGTACCAAAGAAGAAAAATGCCGGTCGACCAAATACTAAGAGAGGTTGTACCTGCCACTTTATTGTTAAACGTTTGATTGCTGAACCATCTGTAGCTTTGATCATCTATAATCAGGACAAGCATGTGGATAAAAAAGGGTTACCATGCCATGGACCACAGGACAAGAAGGCTGAAGGAACGCGTGCAATGTTTGCCCCCTATATTTCAGAGGATCTGCGTTTGCGTGTTTTGTCTTTACTACATGTTGGAGTCTCTGTGGAAACTATAATGCAGAGACACAATGAATCAGTAGAGAAACAAGGTGGCCCATGTAATCGGGATGATCTTTTGACTCATAGGTATGTGCGGAGGCAGGAAAGGAGCATCCGTCGGTCTACTTATGAACTGGATGAAGATGATGCAGTTAGTGTTAGCTTATGGGTGGAAACCCACCAAAGTAATGTATTCTTTTATGAGGATTTCTCAGATTCAGATCCTTTGACTTTGGGAATTCAAACAGAGTGGCAGTTGCAACAGATGATTCGGTTTGGCAATCGTAGTCTCATGGCCTCGGATTCAAGGTTTGGAACAAATAAATTGAAGGTTTGTCATTTTGGTGGAAATATCTAACACTTGTAAATGTCATCATAGTTTCTAGCCTCTATAAGCATGGCAAGAGCTAACTTTTTTCTTTGGTTTCATTTAGTATCCCATTTACAGTCTTCTGGTCTTCAACTCAGACAACAAGGCCATCCCAGTGGCTTGGATAATAACGCCAAGCTTTGCAGATTCAAATGCTCATAGATGGATGAGGGCACTCTATAACCGAGTTTGTAATAAGGATCCTACATGGAATCTGGCTGGATTCATCGTGGACGATCCTTCAACAGACATCCTTACTATCAGGTTCTTGATTAGCCCTTTTATGTAATATGATTTCAAGGCCTCTAAGCTTGCATAATGCTCTCCACTCTTATTTTCCCTTCTTTCCTTTTATATGATACTTGACTATCCTTTTTAGAGCCATTAGGGTTCAAGTTTTGGTTGTGACTATATAATGTGTTCATTATATTTAGCGATTGGCAGTGTGCAGCAATGGCTAAGTAAGCGGTTGAGGCTGCTTCTCGAATTTTTTTTTATAATAGAGTTGCTAACTTTTCTGCCTAAATAATCCTTGTACTTTTCATCTTTCTTTTTCCTTTCATTTCAATGTGAAGTCAAGAGTTGCTTATTGCCATTGGTAGTTCTAAGATCTCAATTTTGCTCCATTTGGATTTGGCCAGTTCAGGGATGTTGGCTGATTTATGCAGTTCACTAGATTATGTTGATTAGATTCTAAAGCTTCATCCATTTTAATCTTTTCATTCTTCTCAGGGATGTTTTTCAGTGCTCTGTACTAATATCATTTTGGCGGGTCCGCCATCTGTGGCATAAGAACTTAGTAAAGAGATGCCCAGAAATAGAGATGCGCGCCCAAATGTCAAATCGACTTGCACTTGCATTTGATGATATATGTACAGGACAAGGATCTGTGAATTTATTTGAGGCTTTTGTTGAAGATTTTGTTGATAGCTTTGATTTTGTAGATTACTTCAAGGCAATCTGGCATCCTAGAATAGGTGGGTCACCTTTCGATTCATCTTCTTTTCAAGTTAGTTTACTTTGTCCTAAAAGCAGACACCCAGATTTTTTCTTTTTCCTCTATGGACGTCATTATCAAGTACCTGAGTACAACTAAATGATGTGAATTGTTCTTTTGTGGTGAACCATATCTGTGAATGAAATTGATTTGCTTCCTAGTTTAACCTGTCATATGAGATTTTCCATCTTTAGAAATGTAACATTAAGAATCATATTTCTTTTTTTTCAGGGAGTTGGGTTACTGCATTAAAAACTCTGCCCTTGGCAAGTCAAGAAATGTGTGCAGCAATAGAATTTTATCACAATCAATTGAAGGTCAGGTTGTTGAATGAGAAAGATCCCAGTGTTTACCAACGTTTGGATTGGCTGGTTTACAAGTTGGGTACAAAAGTACACTCCTATTTCTGGCTTGATGAGTACTCTGACAGAGATGATTTTGCAAGATACTGGAAAGACGAATGGGTGACTGGCTTAACATCTTGGCGCAAGGCATTGGAAATTGCAGACTCGGATGTCATTGTAGAAAATAGATTTGCACAGGTTACCAACCAGGTCAATCGAGATAAACTTCACATGGTTTGGAACCCGGGATCGGAGTTTGGTATTTGTGACTGCAGTTGGGCAGAAATGGGCAACTTGTGTGAACATGTGTTTAAAGTTATTAGATTATATCGCCAAAAGGGCTTTCGGAAGCCATCTATTAGCCTAATTCAGTACAACAAGGCCTTGATCGATATGCTACTCTGTCCACCACGTGACTCTCTGATTCGTGATCATGCTGTTTCTCTCTCAGTTGCTGTGCAAAAGCAATTGAATGCTCTAGTTAGTTTAGATATCTGTGGGACAGCTGAAGATATCAATCAAAAGCAAGCAGTTAATCTTGGTGAGTGTGAGATAGGTAGGTCAGATTCTGCACATGAAGATAGAGAGTTTCCAAGTAAATCTCTTCCCACAAATGAGGATCCTTTACTTTGTGATGAGAACAGACCTGAGGCTCTTGAAGGTGCTAATGGTTATCTTGACCATGAAAGAAAAATCATCGACTCAGAGATGGACATTGATCCACCATCCATCTATAGTTCTCCTGTTTTAGATTCTGTTAACAAGGTCACATCTGATGCTGCCTTCCCAGCAGATGGGAACAGGACCACTGATGATGTAGCTGCCTACGTGAGTTTAACTCTAACCTCGGAAGACAGTATTTTGACTGATCAAGTCGGAGTAGCACAAGGCAGTGCAATGGATGTGGAGCCATTTTCAAGCCCTCGAGCACAAGGTACTCATAGCGCAATGGATGTCGAACCACTTTCAGCAGGAGATACTCGTGAAGAATGCACAACTATTAACAGGGATATTACTTCAAACAATAACCTAGAGGCATTGGCAATTGCTAGCATGGCAGATGCCAGTACTGTGTGTGATACCTCTCTTTCTGCACCCATTTCCATTGAATCACAAAGGATCGATACTGCTGGAACTTGCGATACAAGCAGAGAGAATAGTTTGACAGAATCAGATCGTCAGAATGAACAAATGGAGAACAATTGTTCTACCAACAATGCCAATAACAATGAGACGAATCCTGATTCTGAATCAACTTCAGTCGACACATTGAAGGATGCAGAACTATTGTCGAATTTGTCATCTACATCGAGTCACGGTGATAACCCACCTCTGGTTAAGGTAGCAGATGAAGAAAATGGATGCTTACAGAAGCCATCTTTAATTGATAAATCAACTTTGACTAGATGTACAATTCAGGAGGGTCTTGTAGGTGGCAAAATTGAGAATGATTCAACCAATGCAGTAGAATCTGATAAAGACGGTGTTGCAGCCAGAGATTGCTAACATTTACTGATTTTCCTTTTAATGTATACCCTTCAGTGATATACCTTGCACTTGTTGAAATAATCTTATGTACATCAGATAGCTTCAATTTCTCAATGAATCGTCTATTTCTTCTTAGGAACAAATTTTATCTCATGGGAAAGTCTTTCTGGGGCAGAAAATTTAAGACTAGAAATAAATAACCAAAATTAGTCATAATAATAAGTCGGGTTTAATTGGTCGTTAAAACGATGTCGTTTTAGTCATATTAATTAGTGAATAAAATGCAACTTCAATCTCATTCGGCTAGGTTAGAATGACCCTCTCAAATTTAAAATTCGTTGACTTCTAGCCAATTTATTGTGTTATTGACTTTTGACCGGGCTTAGCTCAAACCAAAATGCGAACGTGAAATTTAATAAAGTCGCACGAAAAATTGGAAAAGTCACATTGTTATCTAAGTATTATTAAACCCTATTTAAGGCCCAATATAAATAATTAGAGTTGACAAAGTTTGCCTGATTCAGTTCAAATTTAACCGATAGCTTCAAGTTAGGCTCAATTTTTTTTTTAATTTCAAACTTTAGGTTGGAATTGATTTCAAGCAACCTAGTCCGAAGCTCTAAATTTTTAAAGAAATGAAATTGTTTTTATTTTTAGTTAAGTCCCGATTCAATTTAAAACTTGATTGGGTCTTGGACTCTCGTTCTAAGCTCGATCAATTTTTTGTTGCTTAAAATTTGATTAAATCTAATTGAATATATTTTTATTTTAATCATCATGGAATTCATCCCGTTGAATTTCTAGATGTTCTATGGGATTCAATCCCGAGTTATTGCGATGTAAAAAAACGAAAAGATAAGATTATGGAAGTAAATATTCTCTTATTTATTGCTACAGCATTATTCATTTTAGTTCCTACTGCAAAAATAAAAATATATTTAATCAAATCTAATCAAAATTTAAACAACACAAAATTGATCGAGCTTAGAACGAGAACTAAGACCCAATCAAGTTTTAAATTGAATCGGGACTTAACTACAAACTTTTGGGTCAGATTTATGCCCGGGTGAGCTCACCCAAGCTTGAGCCCGGCCCGACCTAACTCATTACTATATGCTTTAGCAGATAAAGGGCAGGAAGGTAACTTTAGACTAATTTGAATTTAGAGAGTGGGTATGTTAGTGGAGGGTAGTGCGGGTAACCGCCTTAACCGTCAATACTCGTAAAAAAAGAAACACGAAAACATTCAACGAGAAGGATCAGAGAAAACAGACTTAATGTGCAGTGTCTGCGAATCAAATTATTAGGGTTTCGGAATCGAAATGGAAGTGAGAAGAGAGGAGATAAGGAAAGGTCCATGGAAAGCAGAGGAAGATGAGGTGTTAATAAACCACGTGAAGAAATATGGCCCTCGAGATTGGAGCTCCATTCGATCCAAAGGCCTCTTGCAGCGAACTGGCAAATCTTGTCGTCTTCGTTGGGTCAATAAACTTAGACCCAACTTGAAGATGTAACGACTGAATTCCTTTTCTTCTCTCACTAGTGCGAACAAAATGCTCATTCATGGCGATTCTTTGATTGTTCTTGCTTTTGTGTAGTGGATGCAAGTTTTCAGCGGAGGAAGAGAGGGTGGTGATAGAGTTGCAGGGGCAATTCGGGAACAAATGGGCAAAGATCGCGACGTATTTGCCTGGTAGAACTGATAATGATGTGAAGAATTTCTGGAGTAGCAGACAGAAGAGGTTGGCTAGGATTCTGCATAGTAACGCAACACCATCTTGTTCTAGTTCTACCAAATCTTGGAAGATTAAAAAGGAAGGTCTTGCCTTTCATGATGTTCACACTTTAGAGGTAAACAAACATTTCACGCTTTGATTAAAGGGGTTTCTTTATTCTTTGGTCTGCAAAAAATTCCTAGTCATTGTCATTTCTGGAGCGTAAAATTATGGATGTGACGTTACAATCGAAGGAAAAGAAATGGTGGGGAAGGATTTGTTCTTTCGAAGTATTTTCTTGAAGTTTAAATCGTTACGATGTTTCTTTTTCTGTGTTCTTTTAAGGCTCCTCCAATGTTCAGTTCTTCAATAGAGGAAGAGTCGTCATCAAAGGCTCAATCGTGCTCATCTTCATACATCGACAATCGTGAACCAATTCAAATGGCGCCTTTGCCGGATTTCATTAAGCCTGAATTATCTAGTTGCAGTGGGATGCTCGTGCAAGTGAAAGAAGAGCCCTACACTCAACTTCCCTTCCCGCAAGTCCTACAACCTCAACAAGAACTAACATTTTCACCAGCAAACCAGGAGCTATTGGCTAGAATTGATGATCCTTATCTGCTGGATGCTTTTGGAGCAGTAGATCCTACAGAACCAGGAAATGGAGCACAACTTTCACTGGGGACATCGCTGTTTGATCCAACAGCAAGTTGTTCATATGGTTCAAGGGATGTGAAGAATCCTCCTACTCCTCCTGACACATTCTTCGATGACTTCCCGGCTGATATGTTTGATCACATTGAAACGCTACCAAACCTTTCAGGGTGGTGAATCACTGATGCAAAGGCTAACTATGTGGTGTAGTATGATGAAACGAGTTCAC
This sequence comes from Erythroxylum carthagenense, assembly GCA_026413575.1. Taxonomy (NCBI): domain Eukaryota; kingdom Viridiplantae; phylum Streptophyta; class Magnoliopsida; order Malpighiales; family Erythroxylaceae; genus Erythroxylum; species Erythroxylum carthagenense. The sequence continues at coordinate 51,716,472 of JANZLD010000009.1, read as the reverse complement.
TAGCTTCTTTGGTGGAAAATCTGATAATAACATTGTGACACTTAAATCTTTTGTTGTTGTGACGATTGTTCTTACTTTGAACTACACAGAACAAGGATGATGATTTGTAGTGCCTATTCCTTCTATTAAATTATCGAGTATGCTAATTCAAATCATTCCTATATATCTTTTGCATGGACGGAGAGCATGTTTATATCTATAATTAGCAATTCACTATTGGCTCAGATCACTTTTGATGCAAGCGAATCATTTACAACGAAGAGGATGAGCTTCAACAGAATGATTTGGAATTCGTGAAGAAAGGAATTGTCAATTTCTGAAAGGTAAGTTTTTCAAACTCTAAAGTTTAAGAGATAAATTCATTTCTGTAGAGTCTTTTCGCTCACAAGATGAAATGTAAACATATCTATAGATCACAATTTATGTTCAGGTGGTATCACAGTCCAAAAATAAGTTATCTTGAGACAATATCACCATTAAACAGAGTACCTTACTGTTCTGCAAATTCACTTGGTTATGCAGTATCAGTTAAGGTCTCAATACCTGATGAGAACACCACCTTGAAATCACCAGCTGAATATGACTTGTCCTCATGCTTGATAGGCCTTTCCAGATCAGTATATGCACAATACTCTACATCGTACACTTTCTGGTTGTCTTCTGAAAATTCATCAACCATAGTTGCAACTGCTTCCCCTGAATTATTAGATGCTTAAGATTACTCATCTTACAATGGAATCTGATATAGACAACAGACCATGGTTGTCCGGACACTTCTATTTGTCATAATTACAACAACAACAACAACCGCAATATAACCCGCCGCAATTTCGAACAAGAAATTTGAAAATTGGTATCTAAATAAACCTTACCATGCGTGACTAGCAGCAAATTCTCCAAAGGGTATTTGTTTGCAAGTTCTTCTACAATTTGCTTGTATCTCCTCTTGGCATCTGTTTCTTGCCACTTTGGCAACTACAATCCTCAAAACAAGAAAAACCAAATTATTCTCCATATCTGAAAACTTACTAAAGCTTTCATTAATTTATCTTAATTATACACAAAATCAGAAAAACGAAACTTGGAGTATATGTTACATGCCTCTTTATACACTGATTCAACAGAATGATCCACAGTTCCATTTAGCATCATAGCCTCAAGCTCCCGCACGTTGAAGCTAAACTTCCCATCTTTTGGTGCAACTTTAGGCCTGATTGCAATATTATTCATCACCTCACAAAGTCCATATTCAATCGAAACCTGCAAAAACAAAAATAGATCACATAAGAGTACGTGCCAAACAAAGATTATAGAACATTAATCAACAAAGCTATCACCTTGACTCTAGATGGATCGACGGCTACAGAACGGCCTGTGTCGGTGTCGGTGTCGGTGTCGGTGGCGGGATTATAGTCGACGGCGCAGAGGGCGGAAACGACCTGGGCGGCGGTCTGAACACATCGATAGAAAGGGGAGACAAAGACACGATTGATCGGGAACCCGAGAATTGTCCGGAAATTTCGACCCGTCTTGAATGCTCTTCGAAGACCAGCATCAATGAGCGGAGGATCCCAAGGCCTCGGGGCGGTTTTTTCCCAGAGTGGGTCGAAGTTGTCCATGCGATCGCCGTGCCTCATTACGACGACGTGCTGACGGCGTCCAGAGCTATGGCTGACTCCTGCTGCGCCGTCGTCCAAGGAAGAAGCCATGTCTTTTTTTCTCTCAATCTCTGCGGCTTGTTCCTTACGTTTGAATTTTAATCAATAGAAGTGAGACATTCAGATAAGACTCTTTTACCATTTAAAGAAATATTTTCTAATCTAGAAAGTATGAAGACGTAAAAAGAAAAGCACATGGGGTTAGGTGGCGTCCATTAATATTATTTAATAACATGGTTATGGACATAGAATTGACAAATGGCCCAAAGGATCGGATCTGGGCCCGCCCGATCTCAGGTCCAAGCTGATTTATTATTATTATTATTAAGTTTGGTAATTCTTTTTTATATTGATTCGAAATCAATATTTAACTTCAAATTAATCATATTTTAATTTATGTTTAAATTTGAGAGATTGATTTTAAATAGGCAAACACTCTCTTTGTTAAAGATGAATTAGTTGTTAGTCTAGCTGTTAGTCTGTTAGATAGTTAGATTGATATTTGCAAATAAGGTTCCC
>JANZLD010000009.1:51702532-51714195 GCA_026413575.1 Erythroxylum carthagenense | reverse complement strand
TAATACCGACAACAAAAGTTTCGTCGTAAATACCGTCGCAAAGTTACGACGGAATTTGTCGGTCGGTATTTTTACCTTCGGTTCGATCACCGACTGATTATCTTGGCCACCAAATTCCGTCAGTATTTAAGTTTACCGACCGAAATGTTTATTTTAGCGACGAAAACGTCCGTCGCTAAACTGAGGTCTTCTTGTAGTGCACGAGGGAATGCTATACATGAGGGAATGCTATACGCTTGGTAAATTTTTCGCCGACTAAAATAAAAGATCCCATTGAAGTGACTAATTTCATGCAAACTGCCTGTATATCTGATTGCACAAATTGCATAGTATCACAGGTAACAAGGTGCTCTAACCTCTTTTAGTTAGGTTTATTTTATTTGACCGTACTCTTTAACCTTTGTACTTGTTACGAGGACATTGAACTTTAATCCTCAGAGGGAATAAAAAGTACAAATTTGGCTGTTCTAAAGAGTATGTTATCGATAATGGTGTAGCTTGTTTGCTACCATCCAAAAGAGCCTGCTCCTGGAAATAAGCTTATCTATTTCTTGAATTCTTAAATTCAGATTAAAAATCACAATAAATTGTGTCAAACAAGTAGATATAAGTTCAATTTTTTTAAAAAAAATTGGATACAGGCAGCCTTTCTTTTGTATTTTACAAAGAGACTGTTTTAAACCCAAAACCTTTTAATTATAAAAGAATATCCTTACTAATTACTTTAGAAGTAACTCTTAAATTTTAAATATATCTAAAAAGTCTAATATTTGACTTTTTAACTACATATATATATATATATGTTTGTATGTGTGTGTGAAACATATATATAAGATATTTCAAATTAGATAAGAGTTGAATTTTCTAGTGTTAAAGTTAATTTATATCTAATTATTTTTTGAACTTAAAACTTAATTAAATTAGACTTTATTTATTAATTTCCAAATTCAAATATTTATATTATCCTTAACTCACAATTATTAAGACAAAGTTAATTATACTTTGCAACAAGTTTTAAACTGTACTATATAAACACAAAGTTCATTTAGGGATGACAGAAAGGGTTGGCCTAATTTTGGCCCATGTTGACCATATTACTAGCAGGCTATAGGTCCATCATGGTCGGCCCGACCGTTACTTAAAAAATAACGTTGTTTTTGAAATTTTCCTAAAAATTTATATGATGGGTCGGGTCGGGTCAGGAGCAGCCTAGGCCCGGTCTGGCCCATTGACATCTCTAGTTTGACTAAAAGTTATACTCTAACATTTCTCGGTAATTAAGAATTATTAAACTCTTAAAATTTTTAAATAACTTCCATATAAAATTCAATCGATTCGATCGGTTTAATCGTAAAAATTTTAAAATTTTCAACCTTTCAATTTGATTTTTAACTTTTTGATTTGATTTACTTTAATAACTCTCGTTATTAAAAATTAATCAATTATTAATTAATCGATCAATTTTTATAAATTAGTGAATTATTATAAACTAAAATAAATCGATTAATTTTTAGTTAACAATTTCTTTATCAATTAAACTTCAAATTATTCGATAAGTAAAAACAATATCTTTTAAATATATTTTAAATTTTTAACCTATTTTATGACGATATAATATCGATCGAATCGTTTAAGTCTTAAATTTTTAATCTTATCAGTTTAACTTTTAGTTTAATTTTTAAAATATTGATCTGAGTATTAATAATTCTATTATTCTTTGTCCTTTTCTATGTTTTGGTTATTCTAGTTAATAGTGGTTTTCGAAACAAATTATTTAGCGTGATTATGATCGGACAAAAGATTTCATAACTGAATGATTGGTTCCAAATACCTTTCACACAAATCTTCGAATAATGTTTATGTCCTCGCATCTTTTTCCTTGGCTCTGAATCTGAAGTTAAAAGAACAGATCGATTTCTGTGTCCCCCCACTATCTTTGGTGATTTGATTTCCTGAAGGTAAAGACTCTTAATGAAACATCTCGTGGGACCGGACAACGACATCGGGAATTAGTTGTAGAGACAAAGAATCCAATGATGTTTTGAGAGAGAACAAAAGAGATAGTATATGGTTTTCTTGATAATTAATTCAAAATTTTAGAGTTGTTGAAATTTTGTTAGAATTGGTTTTAATTTATCTTTAATTTTATCTTATAAGATAAATTTGATAGCTGAAAATTTATTTTAGTTATTTGTATTTTATCTATATAAGATAATCAAGTTTAATAATATAAGTAGAAATAGGAGTGTTATGTATTGTTTAATCTTTATCTTATCTCATTTTACTCTTTTTTTTTTTCAAAATCTTAATATAGTATCAAAACTTTAGATTCTTGAGGGACTGTGAGATTAAGTGAGAACATACAAAGATAAAGTTGTCATGACTGCTAGCAATTCAACATTTATCTCACCTATAAGTTTCAATGGTGAAAATTATGTAGTATGAGGTGTTAAGATGAAAGCTCATTTAAAAAGTCTTAGTTTGTGATAGTGGATAGAAAATAAAAGAGAATTACCACCTCTAAAAATACTCAATCAAATAAGGGCACCTGAAGTGGTTAAAGAAGAAATGTTTTTTTTTTGAATTAGTTGGGAGAAGTACTCAATTATAGAAAGTTGGTAAGAAGCGCACCAAGATGTGTTTGGAGAGACATGCTCTAATAATTGTAGGTTGATGAGAAGGGCATCATGATAGGTCCCAATCAAAGCTAGAAATTTAGAAAGTACTATTTTGCTTTTGGTGAGAATAAATCAGTAAGTTATTGTTGAAATATTGCTTGCTTTTATTCATGGATGAGCAATGATTTATATACAGGAGAAAATTAAAAACTTCCCTACTTCTCACAGGACAAATGATAAGGTAGGATACTGAAAATAAAAACAAAAGCTGAAAATCAAATAAGAACTACATTCCTATTTTCAATCAAGCAACCAGTAGCCATGATCTTCTTCCCACGTTTTCACATTCTCACACATGCACAAACTGATTATTAATCAAATGACTTTGAATTTGACTTAGGTATTCCATGGGATCTTTTGGGCTTATCATATCAACTGGTGAAGAGAAGCGCTTCACATAATATTTTGAAGATTAAGAGAGAAGTGCTACATACTTGCAATTTTGAATTAAGAGGGAATGTTGAGAATTAATTCAAAATTTTAGAGTTGTTAAAATTCCCTTAAAACAGGTTTTAGATTATGTTAGAATAGGTCTTAGTTTATCTTTAATCTTATTTTATAAGCCATATTTAGTAGCTGAAAAATCTATTTTAGTTATTTATATTTTGTCTATATAAGGCAACCAAGTTTAATAATAAGTAAACATGGGAGTGTTACGTTTTGTTTAATTTTTATCTTATCCTATCTTATTCATCTTCATTTTTTCAAAATTCCAACAGTTTTAAGTTGCCAATTGGTATACACTGGTTAGAGAGAGAGTGCTTATTAGTTTGTAACTTGCTAACCAAAAAGTTTTTTTTTTTTTTTTAACGACAGGCTTCGTTACCATCCTTAAATGAATATTTCAAAGGCATATAAGTAAAACCGAGATTTCAAAATTTAAGGACTCGACCAGGAATTCCAGTTTTCTTAATCCATTTTCGAGTCACTTTCTGACTTAAAGTTTCGAATTCCAATTTTAGAAATTAAACAAATATGAGCGAGTAGTTTTAAAGGTAGGTTATAACACTATTAGTCAAACATGCACCGTGTGGAAAGTATATATTTAAAGAAAAATTAAATGAGTGCTACTAATTAAGTAAAGGGTCGGTCTGACTAAAGCTAAATGAAAAGAAAGCCAACCTCATACCCCTTTGAAGTTGGAAAGAAAACATGCATCGAATGCTTTCCCTTACAATCGTGAGATGCTTCTGTGCTTTTTTTGTACTTATCAACCTTCGATTCGGTTCGGTTCAGTGCAGTCCGACTCATTGCTATTTCTAAGGTATCTCTTCAGTTCAGACCACCCCATTTTGCGGGATGATTTTGTCTCCTATCACTGCAATGGAATCTTAGTGGTCCATAAGAGTTGAGCACAATCTGAATTCCAGATGACAGAAATTCCACCAATAATCTTTTCACCACGAGATATCGTCAACATTATCCATCACATCTCTCTCTCTCTCTCTCCCTTTTGTTTGCTATTTTATTTTAATGGCAATCTTTTTATTATAATTATTATTTTTTTAAAATTAAGTATGACATAATCTTGTTGAAATATAAAGTAGGAGTTTGTCCCACGTTGGAAAAAGAGAGGAAAGAAGAGTAACATATAAGTCTAGTGGGCTACTCCACCTATCACCAATTGGTTTTAGGATGGAACCTCACTTAGACTTGTATGTGATCTAACTTTCCTTCTCGTGTGGGCCCGTAGGCCCGTTATAAATTCTAACAAATCTTCTGTCCCTTTTAATTTAACCCAACTCTAATTCACTTCGTCTCAATCATATATCTACGTAAATTTTATATAAATATATAGTTTAGATAAAGTGGAGTAAAATTAGGTAGAGGAAGAAATTAAGACTCTTTAGAAATTAAGAGTAATTGATCCAAAGGTACTACGTACAATTATTATGTCCTCAGTGTCGATTGGAAGCCACAAGTCTTACGTTTCACGTTTTATTGTACCGTACCTTAAAAATTATTTGTACTTCCTGTACATGAACAAAAACAAAAAAGAAATTATTAGTACTGAACTGGGAGAATATGGACACCTGGTAAGCCAAGAATTGATGGACCAATCGAATTACCACGTCTAAAAATCAGGAACGGATGTTCTGTTCGTTAACTAATTTTTATTTTATTCTATTAAATTTTATTTATATATTTATATAAAATTTATAAATATATAAATAAAATTAAGCAATCACAAGATTAAAACATATTTATATAAAATTTATAAATATATAAACAAAATTAAACAAGGATTAATACATCCGAACAGAAACTCGAACCCCTAAAAATCAGTACTTCTGTTCATGGAGGACCCATTAGGCATGAACGACGGACGGGACTCCTGTTTGTCGCTAACAAGAATGCTCATTATTGGCCTGACTAGCCGTTTGCTTTTAGGAAACACAAGTACTATCATGCACTCGGACGATTTGACAAGAGCAATGTAAAGAAAAAGAAATTGGTAAATATGGATTTCATGGAAGACGCAGTCCACGAAATGATGAAAACAGGTGAAGAATTCTACATGTCATTGTGTACTTGGCCGAAAAAGAGCCACTCAGGCTCCAATGCCAAAGTCTGGTTTGGCCGACTAATTCTATTCTTTTAGTTTGATTAATTATAAGAAATTGAATCAAATTAACCTAAAATTGATGAGTTAAATTACATTTAATTAAATTTGAACTCTAATATTAACAAACACTATGGTTCCTATTCGAGAGCAGAGTGACTAACGAATGGTTTCTCTTCTTTTGGTGATATTTCTTCTCAATAAGTAGGAGGTTGCACCCTGCTCATATCAAGACATACTATGAAATGACTTTACGTATAACTAAAACAAGGAAAGGTAACATCATTACCCATTAGAGACATTTTAAGTTACACCCTCATATATCAGAAAACTTCCTCTTCAAACAACTTGAATATTTCGGCAGTTCGAAACTGAGTAAAAGAGTCTACAATACTATGCTCTTGCATTGACTAAAAATACAGGACGTCCCCCGATAAGGCAACCCAAAATCTTCACATTGATATTTATCACTTGCAAAGGTAAAATTATTGAATAGCCTGAATTTTCTAGTAGCTTCATGATTGACAAAATCACTTGCGGCCTGTTTGGTTCATAGAATAGAATAGACAAGGAATAGAATAGTTATTCCTAAGAATAGAAAAGATGAGGAATACAAAAGAATAAGTATTACTTTGTTTGGTTCAAGGAATGGAATAGACAAAGATTTTCTATTCCAGTGTTTGGTTTGAAAATATAAACTTGGAATAGGAAGGGAATAAGTAACAAAAAGATTAAAATGTCCTTATTATTATTATTATTGTTATTATTATTATTATTAACTACTTTATTATTATTATTATTATCGTTGTTTATTATTATTATTATTATTAAATTAATTATTGTTATTATTATTATAATCACTGTTATAAATTTTCAATTTATTATTATTCTTATTATTATTAATACTATTAATATTAATTTTATTATAAGAAATTAATTATGTTGTTGTTGTTATTGTTATTATTATTATTATATAAAATTAATTTTATTATTATTATACAAACTAAATGGATCTATCTATACTGTATAATCTGGATAGATACTTAGTTGGCCCGTGCTGAAAACTCTTTTTAAGAATTAAACATGGAACTAACGCAATTTTGGCAATTAGTCTGAGAACCAGATGATATGATATTCTATATTCCAAGTCTTCAGCTAATCAATCACCAAACATGGAATCAAAATTTCATCTTCGAGATCATAGAGGTCATAAATATATAGAAGAAGAAAGAACGAACAAACTCAACCCTCCAGTCAGAAAATTCCAAAAATCGAAGTCTTGAAACATACAATCTAATCCGCTTGCCTACTGCTTCCAATTGAACTTTTTGAAGATTTTCTCAACAAACAAGCAGAACCCAACAAATACCCAGAAGAAGTTTGTCACCAAATGATGTTTTCTACAGATTCGGTGACTTAAATTCACTAACTTGCAAAGAGGAGGAAGACAACAATAGCAAAGAAGAAGAAAGAAATACCCCCGAGGTATCTTGAAGCTCTTCTATCTCAACATAACCTCTTGAAACCTACACCCACTATTTGATACAATCATCACGGTGGAAACAGTACACACATAGAAAAATCTATTACATTGGAAAACCCGGGCATCAATCAATTACAGCTGCATGTTCAGAAGCACTCAGATGCCCGTTATCTGACACAGAAGCTCTAGGTGATGTGCGCTCCTCTGAACCCTTTCGAACTGGTGATGGTGGCCTAGGTGGAACCGCATGGGAAGAAAAACATCATTTAGCTTAGTTCCATTAAGCTCAGCCCCAATTACTCAACGAAAAGATAGAAAAAGAACACACGATGCTTTAATCGAAACCCATCGGAAATACCCAGATGAAACTCAGATGAAATACCCAGATGAGAAATGGGTATCTCAAAATACCTAGACGAAATACCCACATGAAATCCAGTCAATCGAAACCCCACCCAATCGAAACAATACAAATAACTTACCTAGAATTTGGTGATAAAACGCTGAAACGTCAAGAAGAGGAAGAACTTTCAGAGAAGAGGAAGAACTTTCAGAGGTTGAAGAAGAAAAACAAGTTTCGGGAGGAGGCAAGGATAGGTTTGTAAAAGGGTAACCAGCTTTAAACGTAAAAAAAGATTACAGATTCGTCGAATAGATAAAAACAAGTAGAAGATGGTTTTTCCTATTCTTTGAAATCGAAGAATACGAATTGATATAGAATGCGTATTACGTGTTTATTTTAAACCAAACGTTGGCTTAATAATTACTGAGGAATACAGAGGGAATAGAATTCTTATTCCCTCGTACCAAACAAGCCATTGGAGATTTACAGAATCATCGAAACAAGCATTGGGACATTAGTTCATACCTTAATGATGCTTGGTCAGTACTATGTTGTCCTCTGTAGTAATAACTGCTGATCTTCCCTTGGAAAACGCCATCGAAGAATAGAAACAAGAGTAAGAAAAGAGTTTTAGGCTACTTCCAAAATGATCAAGCAGACACTATGTTTGAACAAGTTACAACATGGAGGACCAAGCACAATGTGATTGCTTTCAACATCTAGTAAACATATAAACCAAGAATTGGGTACATCTGGCACAATCTATTATTACTAATAGAACTAGTTTATACAGAACATAAATTCAAAGCAGTGTTTCTGAATGTTTGATATGTACCAAATATTGCAACGTAAAGGAACGCCCTCAAGGTTTAACAAATGGAGAAAAACTGGTATTTAAAACCAAAGCCAACTTCAGATGCAATGTCCTATGACATGTAGTGTAGAAACCCTGTTTAGAAATCCAATGCCTTCAGGACGGAATTTCACCAGTTCAATTCTGTAATCTTCAAAGGATTCCAGCGCCTCCAAGTAACACATAAGTCAAAAAAAGTTTTACTTAAACCTAAGAACTGACAGCAATCCAGGATGATTTCAACGAGCAGAGAGACGGTGCGATGGCTTCCATAAATTTTCTTCTCCCGTGCAGAAAGTCAAAATATAACAGTAGACATGGAGTTGCTTGTATCCATAGGTCAAGGCCAGCAGCTTCCTATGGGCCTGAAATAGTGAATGTTGTCAAGAAGACAAACAGAACTTATCTTGGTTTCAATCAGATATAAACAGGCTTGACATCATTAGGTCCAAAATTGGTGGTACATGATGGACACTTGCGATGACGACTGTCAAAAAGCTTCTGCACACAGTGGCTGCAGAAGAGGTGATAGCATTTTGTAATGACAACCTGTTAAAACAGTGGGTTTTTAGAACCTTTAACAAGTAGAAATAACAACCACCAAGAAAAGAAACTTCTTTGCCAGTTTGATGCTACAAAAAATTATCATAAGAAACAAGTTGACTGTTAAGTGCAACTATTCAAGAAACCATCAACCGATTCAGATCAATAAGATTTCAGTTGACTATTATTTAGAATTTGAATCCTAGAAATTTCACTTAATAATTTTCACCACTGATACAGCTAATGTGAATACTTCAAACCATCATATTCAAAGTGGAAAGCAACACACCAAAGGTCACAAATAAGAGAAGAGGGATGAAGCAATTACCTCTTTAGGTCTGTCCATGCAGATACTGCACTTTACAATTTCCCTGTACTCTTTAAGTTCCTGTTGGAGTTTCTCCACAATTGACGACCCCTCTGTCTGTGCTTGAAGACATGAAATCTTTCTCCTCACAACCTCCGCTCCTTCCTCTTTTCTTCTTTTGTCAAACCTGGTCGGGAAACATGGTGAATACATGCCTTCTCAAGGCAGATATAAAAATATATCTTCCATTACCTTTCTCTCTCTATTTCTATCTGAAGGTCTAGAAGAACTGCTCTACTTTCCCCAACTCTGCATTGTGAATCCTCCAATAACTCCCTTGCCTGATTAGATGCTCTTCTCACTTCTAGCAATCTATTTTGTGTGTTTTCCAATGTCAATGAGTTCTGAAACTTATCTGCAGCAAGTTTTTGAACCTGGTCTGCACAAATTTTTAACTGCGACAGCATGGACGTAGAACCTTAGGAAATATGCTCTCCATATTTGAGTAGATTGTATCACAAAAAGTTCAAAAAACTACCTGATCTTCAATTCTTGATGCTTTCACATCAAAGAAATCATGTGAGACGGCGGATTGCTGAATCTCCCTTTCCATTACCTTTTTCTCCAGTAGAATAGAATCCCGCAACTGTCTTGACTTCACACTTTCTAGAACAAGCTAAACCAGGCACATCAAATGAAACAATCAAAACCTAAGTACAAGCGAAAGTCAGATTATATGGAATCCAAATATTGGATGCCAGTGGACTACACTCATTGTCATCCAAAAACTCATTGTCATCCAAATATATAAGCAATATGAACATGCACGTGAAAGCTATGTTCATATTTGGCGGTGGATAGCAATGTTCTAAAACTATTCAAATTACAAATCAATCATTAAGGTAGATATCAGACCTAGAAAGTCAGGAACATTGTTAAAAATTGTTGAAACTTGTTCTAATGTCATTTGCATACTATGTTCTTATGTCTAAACAAAACAAGTCGCCAAATCAACCAAAGGCATAAAATCGAACACAAATTAAATGTAATGCCATCCACATAAAACACAGAGCAACAATCCCCACTATTTAAGCCATTTGCTATCCACGACCGGAAGAAACTGAAAGCTGCATTACAATTCATAAATACTAAATACAAGTAATATGAATATGCTAATCACCTTAATGTTATAATCATCTCTCTCGGTAATCTGCTGCAACAATTGTTGGTTTTGAGCTTGCATATCATCATATGCTTGTCCAATTGTCTGAAAATAACCAAGGAACAATACAAGTTGTAGCCCACTAAAACAAAAGAGAATGTGCATCATAATAGTAACAAACTAACCTCGATTTCAGATAGGTAGGCCTCGCTTTCTTCACCTTTTGATTTCAAAATCTCTGTAAGTCTAGACATATCCCTAAAATTTCATATAACCATAATGTTATACAATTTGGACACAATTTTCTGACAAGGTAGTAGCATGTGTTATTTCCTCACAATCGATCACATATTCCGATAAAGCCAAGATGATGTGTTTAAATAGCTCAAGATACTAATTCAGACACCCTCCAGAAAATCAGCAGAAATCCAATGAGAAGACACCCCCATTTTTAAAACAAAGGCATGATTTGAGAACATCAATATACAAGGTTCATTCCCAAAAGTATCGATAGGCTTTCTTTCTGACTCGGTAGATCTAAATATGATTTGAATTATTGTTATCCAAACTGATAATGGTTGATAAACATCTAAAAGGGTTAACAGCAGGATTAAAACACAGTTTGTTCTACAGCAAGAACAATTTTAACCTTTTAGAAGCTTCAAACTTCTGTCTCAAATCAACAATCTCGGCTTCTGCAGCTGCTAGCCTTTGCTGGGATATAGCCTCAGCTTCATTTGCTGTCTTAACTCGTAACTCTAAACTTTGCTCATCAAGGGAGGCTTTTAAAGTCTGAACTCGAGCCCATGCCTTGTATTCCAGATCCCTAGCATCTAGGATATCCCTGCAGTTGCAAGATATAATGAGTCACCTTGTGATTTCAAATGTAAGCACCCAATTAGCTTAAGAGTGACAAAACTGTCGGGAGAAGATGGGAGGACTTCCCAAGCTATATGTACATTGTCTCACAAGTTGGCCTAATCAGTTTGCCAGACCAAAAGCTTTAACTGGGAAGAAGCTATGAAAGCATTACACTCAGATAAGCTAACCTTGAATCAATGGATTCACGTCTATACATTTCCAACATCAGCTTCAACTCCTGATGACTTTCTTTCAGATTTTGAGCCTGGGATATTTAATTATATGTTATATACAAGAGTAAAACACATTGTCTATGTGCAACCAAAATTTAAGAATTACAAAGATAAAAGCATAATACAGAATCCATAAATAAGGGGGATTTCTCTCTCTTTCTCTTTCACACAAGCACACACGTATGCACAGACGCGAGTGCATGCACATACACACACATAGAGAGACCAATGTGCGCGAACACATAAAGTCCATATGGAATTTGGAAGGTCATTCACCATATGAAGAATATGTATAACAATCAATCATTCCCCACAGCACCCTACAGAACTTTAACTCAAAAATTTGCATAAAAATATATCAAAGATGATTATAACAAAATAGTATCATACCACAGATTGTAGCTTCTGTATCTCTGCAACTTGGCCAGCAGATCTAGTAGATAAACTTTCATACTCCTTAGCCTGCTAGACAAATTGAAGCTTTGAGCCCATGGAATTAATCCAAGAAGAAACTTGCATAAACCATTAGAAAATACCTTTCTATCCAAAACATTAGAAAGAGACTGCATATCAGCCCGTAAAGAATGAATGTTAGAAGCAGCCTCCTTGAAATTATTTAGTTGACATTGCATTGTGT
>JANZLD010000009.1:51673415-51687230 GCA_026413575.1 Erythroxylum carthagenense | reverse complement strand
TGTTAGTATATTTTAAATATTATTTAGCATAAATAATTTTATTATAAAATAAAATATAGTTAAAATTAATAAAAGTATTTTTTATTTTTATGTTACCAAACAATCTACTGTATAAAGCTCTTTTAAAAAAGTTGTTTTTTTATTGACAGTCAAACAGTCAACTAGCTTTTAAAACAAACTCTTCTAAAAAAAGCTTTGTTTATAAAAACTCAACCATAAGGACCGTTAATCTAATTTTAAATGAGTTTTGAATTCGGACCCTATGTATAATTTCAACATAAACTATTTGGCCTCTTAAGCATTAAAACGACAAAATGCTAAAGTGAGGAATGGTATCTCGAAATTCAGGCTGTTTTGCTCCCAAATCGCCAAACATTCCAAAATGTTGAGGCCACTAACATCATATCAACGCCGATTTCTACGCAACTTCTGAATTGGAGGCATACGGTTGAATTAGAGTCAATTCGACCTTCGATTGGCAAGTTCTCTGAAGGACGTACGTGGTATTGTTCCAAATATGGAAGCCCCCCATCGAAAGGTTCCAATTGTGGGCTGTGGTCATCAGATTCGTCATCAGATTCCTCGTAATGGACGGACCGAAAAACGGAACTACTCGACTCGACTCGAGTGCACATAAGAAATATGGTTGGTATGTTCAGCACTTTCAAATTTACGGAGATTTGAATAAAATAATTTAATTTTATTGTATTAAATAATCTTATTATTCAAAAAAAAATCAATAAAAAAAATTGTGTGTGTTTTTTCATTTTATGACTTCTTTATAAGTTTTCTCTCCGAAAAATTTGATTCTTAAAAACCGTATTCACAGCCGTACAAAAAGACAAGTGTCCTTTACAGTTATTTTTTTCGTGAAGATCTTGTATATCAAAAAATCTTAGACTATAGATTTTATTTGAATTCTTTGTTAAATAGGGAAAGATTAGACAGTGTAATTTCTTAAGAGGCGGGTCTTAAGAATTGATAAGAAAATTAATGATTATAAATTTTATTATTTCAATAAATAAAAATAAGAAATATTTTATAAATATATGAGAATATGGTATACACTTAAAAATAATATTTATAAATTTTATTATTAAAAAAAGAAAGTTTGTATAAACTACTTTTTGTCATTATTATAATAGGGTCCTTTTGTAGCATCAACTCCAACAAGAAGAATAAGGATTATAAATTTTACTACTATAATGAATAAAAATAATAAATACTTCGGATATACTTAAAAGATAATAATTATAAATTTTAAATAAAATTAATAAATATTTGATATATATGTTGAAAATAATGTTTATAAATTCTATTATGAGGAAATATAGAATTTGAAAATCGAAACTCCAAATTCTAATAAGAAGGATAATGAAAAATGAAAAGAATAAATATTCTATAAAACATGAAAATAATAATTATAAATTTTATTAATATAGAAAAGAAAATAAAAATATTTAATACATTAAAAAATTATAAATTTTATGGTTTAAAAAAAGGGGGAAATTCATCTGGCCTCATTATTGTCATTATTAAGGCGGTATCATTCCAACAGCACCTTATGGTATCAAAGTTCTAATGATTATCTTCAATAGTGACTCAATTATGGCTATTTAATTACGTTTGAGGTTTCAGTGCACTTTGGTAATAAGTGCTAACGATGTCCTCAAATTACTAAACTGTCATTGCCAATTATACACCTTTTGAGCTGTAATAATATATATATATATATATATGTGATCTTTTTTTTTAACGAAGAAGTCGCATTCCCAATTTTAGGAAGACAAATAACTTATTCCTAAGGCTATATTTAGTTGTTTATAAGCTTTTTAATAGTATTAAATGATTTAAAATAAAATGAAACGTAAATGAATGTAATATTAAAAAATTATTATTTATGAGAAATGAAATGGTTCGTAAAATAATGTAATGAAGTGTTGTTTAGAATAAAGGTTTATAATATAATATAGTGAAATGTTGTTTATCATTTTACATTTCATCATAAACTCCTTAAATCGAAGATGGCTTGTTTTTACTGTTTAAGATGAAAGGAGATGTAATGTGAAACTTTTCCACTATTATCTTAAACGATGAAATAATATTATATTTCATTTCATCATAAATTTTTAAAATTGGAGATGACTTATTTTTACTATTTATGATATAATGAGATGTAATATGAAATTTTCCCCTTCCACTCTCCTCTAAAACGATTGAATAATATTATATTTCATTCAATTTAATTAATAATATCTCAAACAAATATAGCCTCATACTTCATAAAATTATATAATAAATTATTGCATAAATCAAATTCTTATTTAAATAATCATTAATATCAACTTTTCAAAGTAAAATATATAACTTTTATAAAAGTCGATTTCTTCAACAGTCACTCACAATAATTCTACCGTCAAAGCAACAATTCAGTAAAAATTTCACTGATACAAGAAGTATAGAGTAGTGTAAAAATTTCTTATTATATATACAACAACGACATCTTAATAGAAATTCTATTGGTACCTGAAATTTTAAGAGGTCAAAAAATATACAGTCTTACTTATAATTAGTAAAAAAATATCATTATATAATATATAAAATTATTTTAATATCATTTAAATAAATTTAAAAATTCAACTAATATATTCCACCTCTAACTTTATCACTCTACCAATCTTTTTGTTTTTCTGCAATGTTTTTATAAATTTATGTTTCTTAACTTAGTAAAATTAGACTTTTTAATTCTAAAAATTATAAATTTAACTGTGAAAAATTTTCAAAGTAAATTATTAGACGTAATTTAATATTACTTTAACATGTGTAATGCATCCGTGTCCACTAGAGATTACCGAGCTCAACACTTAGTGGTAGCACTTGAAAATGCCGAGGCAAGCACCGCCAAGTACTCAACCACTTTGCAAACTCATCAAAATCGTAATAATTTACGTACACATAAAGTGGAAAATATCCACGTCATTTTTAGGTGGCTTTTTAAAGTTACAAAATATAAATAACAAAAAACCAAAAACCAATGTGAAAAGGAACGACAATCTGGTCTGCCATTTAGACTCCATTGATTTGCCTTTTTTCATTACTTTCATTATTGTCACAACATGTACTCATCCCATCATGCAATTTGATTCATGAACAAGCAACCCCACCACTGGCAAATCTGTAATTAGAAGTAATAACCAAGCCAAAATACACACCTACCCCTCTTTTTATTATATATATATTGAACTCGTCACAACGTCCGCTCCACTGCCACCTTTAAACTAACAAAACATTTCACCTGCTTCCAAAACTCATCGTTGTAAACAATGCAGGCCAATCAATTCAATTCCGTTCCAAGTCGGTTCTGTTCGCCGGCGATAAAGTTACCTCCGTGGGTACCGTTTCCATCTCCGGCGAAGCTAAAAGTTGCAAGAGCTATATCAATCTCTGCCCCAGAACACGCTCATGTCCCGACCCACGTAGCACAGGATAATCACAAAGATGACCCCACCACAGCGTTTTGGGATTATCAGTTTTTGTTCGTGTCACAAAGGTCTGAAACAGACAAACCAGTCGCTCTTCAAGTCGTGGACGGTGCAATCCCTCCCGACTTTCCGTCCGGCACGTATTATCTAACCGGACCTGGTCTGTTCACCGACGATCATGGCTCCACCGTGCACCCTTTGGACGGTCACGGGTATCTCAGGGCGTTTAGAGTAGATGGAGCCAAGAGGGAGGTCACGTTCATGGCCAGGTACGTGAAAACCGATGCTCAAGTGGAGGAGTACGACCCGGTGACCCGAAGGTGGCGATTCACTCATCGAGGTCCGTTCTCGGTGTTAAAAGGTGGTCAGAAAGTTGGGAACGTTAAGGTGATGAAAAATGTAGCGAACACGAGCGTATTGAAATGGGGCAGCAAGCTACTGTGTTTGTGGGAAGGTGGCGATCCATATGAGATCGAATCAGGGACGTTGGATACGATCGGGAAATTGAATATGATTAACGCACATGAAAAATCTACGGCTGATGATGTGATCAATAGAGGTGATGTGTTGGCTGTCGCCGCTGGTTTGTTGAAGCCAGTCCTACGTGGTATGCATCAATTTTTATACGATTCTCTTTTTTTTTAGTGTTATTAAAATCAAGTTTAATTTTAATTAATTTGTTCATTAAATAATTAATTAAAAATATAGTATTACATGTATTTGAGTCTTGAGATAAATTTTCCATTATAAATTAAATAATTATCTTTAAACTCTTGTTGGTTAAATCTCTTTTAAGTTTTATTGATAAAAATAAAAAAATTGGAACAATCTCTCTATTAATTAAGGATAAAACTGCGTATTATTATATCTCCCTAGACCCTGCATCTTAATAAGATTGAGTATTATTGTTGTACCTGTTGTTATTGTTAAAAATAAAAAACTGTTTATTTGAAATAATTTCATTGTCTCATTTAAAGAAATTAATAACCGGTCTTTAACAAAATATATTTGAAATAATTTTTGTTATAAATTAAATAATTATATTTAAAATTGTATTTTTTAGTATAATCTCTTAAAAGATTAATCCTTATGAACTTGAACAAATCTGCTAATGTTGTAAGAAATGGTAGGGTCAAAGCAACTTTTTTAAATTAATAAGTTAATTTGAAGGTAGTAAAAATCTATAATCATCTCCTTTTTTTTTAATATACAGATGTATTTAATATGCCTCCAAAGAGATTGCTCTCCCACTATAAGGTGGACTCCAGAAGGGACAGGCTTCTTACAATGTCGTGCGACAGGGAAGACATGCTGCTTCCGCGCAGTAATTTTACATTCTACGGTAATTAAAAAAATTTAGAAATTTCCTTTTTGACTTAATTTGGTTACTGAAGAACACAACTAATAAATTTATATATATTTTTTCGCATGTTTAGAATTTGATCAGGACTTCAGACAGTTGCAGATGCAAGAATTCATCATCCCCGACCATTTGATGATCCATGATTGGGCATTTACCGACACTCATTACATACTATTCGCCAATCGTATCAAGCTTGATGTTGTCGGTAATTAAGATTATTTTATTTAACATTCATAATTTAAAACTTCTCTTAAAATTTACAATGAGGTCCTCCACGAGAAGAAAATTTAGCGTATATATAAATTTAAATGAGGTTCTATCTTAAATCTAATTGGTAATATGTAAAGTAACTCATTAGACTTACATGTTAGTCTTTTTTTTTCCTCTTTTTTTAACGTGAGATAAACCTCCATTTTATATTTCAACAACATTGGAATTAAGGATAGAAAAATTGTTAAAATAATATAATTCAAAGTTAAGTATGATTTAGGCTTAACTCGGGTAAAGTCAAAAAAATTAAGTTTAAGTTTGAGTCAGATTTAGTGTAAATTTGATTTAAAATATTTTTATTATTTATATTCAGCTTAATTTTGAAAAGAATAAAATTCAATTTAATAATATTACTTTATTTTTTTAAATATGTTTGAAATTCAAACAAATTCAAATTAAACCTCATTTATTCAAATTCGATTTGACATAAATTAGGGCTTATTAATATTTTTATGATAGAAGCTCGGGTATAAATAAGTCCAGGTTTGACCCGATTACCGTCGTTCGTTATTGGGACCTATCTTGAATTGAGAAACTTATGGTAACTAATACTACTACTGCAGGATCGGTTAAGGCAGTGAGTGGTTTATCTCCGATGATATCAGCTTTGTCTGTGAATCCAGGAAAGTCCACATCTCCCATATACTTGCTTCCTCGATCTCCAGGCGGAACCTTTGGTGGTAGAGATTGGAGAGTACCCATTCAAGCTCCTTCCCAGATGTGGATTCTTCACGTTGGAAATGCTTTTGAAGCTGAGGATGGCTGCGGAAACTTGGCGATCCAAGTACACGTCTCAGGTTGCTCCTACCAATGGTTCAACTTCCACAAAATGTTTGGTGGGTATTCATATAGTTTCTAAATGCATTCAGTTTCACACCTAACAGCAGGCATAGCAACGGACTCAACAGAAAATAAAGTTCGATTAAATCGTTTAAATTTCCTGATGATTGATGATGTTTTGGAATTGAACAGGATACGATTGGCGAAGTAATAAGCTAGACCCTTCCTGCATGAACGTAGGAGAAAGTAACATCCAGTTGTTGCCTCGTCTTGTTCAGGTGACATTTCTATCTCGTAACTGTGGTTTATTCCTACAAGCAATAGGTGTTTCGGTAACCCGGCGTTCATGATAGATACCTACTTGAATTTAAAGGATAAAGATTAATTTAATTATATTTAATTTGAAGTTTAAATTAAAATTGAAAATTTTTAAATTTGGTATGCATATATATATATATGTATAAACATACACATACATATACATATACATATACATATACATATATATATGTGTGTATATTTTTTTTACTAAGTATTTTTATTTCGCACTAATTGCCTATTTCTTATTACATAATTCCCGTGGTTGCAAAACCTTCTTGCTTGTGTATATGCTATATTATGTATTACATACTCAATTTCCTTTTAGTTGATTCTGCTATTTAAGATACTTGTCTTTCCATGCGCATTTGCAAATGTGTAAAAAGACATTATTTTGTGTATGCTTTTTCAAGTGTTAATTTTAAGTACATAATTTGTCTTATTAGTTTGAAATTTTATAAGAGAATAGGTTTTGATCGTATTTATTGTAATTATTTATTTATTTATATATTTATTGTAATTTTATTTACATAATGATTTAGCGTGTCAATTTTACTTGTTTACTTTTTAACCTGCATTATTCTTTTATTGTCACATCTATACGTGGGTCTACAGGAAATAGCTTCTTTACTATATAAGGATAAGGTTGCGTACTATCAAATCTCTCCAAACCCTGCTTTATTGTGGAAGTTCGGACTGAATGTGATGACGATAACGACAATATTATATTGTATTCAAATTTATATAAAATTTAAAATTTAATTGAAAAAATGAAATTAAAATTTTTAATTTTTAAATTGCACAAATTAATTAGAGTTATCATTTTTGCATACAGTTTATTATAATCTTAGTTATTTATTATTTTACACGTAATAATATAATATATCTTTTTTTAAATAGTAGATTATGAATTAATTACAAGTTATTATGTTACAATTGAAAGAATGATTATAATAAATCAGATTAAGGTCAATATTACAATTGTAACCCTCTGCTACCTAATTTGAAAACTTATTTGTCTGTTACGAAATATTCATAACCAGATGTTAAAATAACGATATTTGGTATAATGTAGGTGTCGATAAACCTGGATGCCAATGGAAACTGCGAAAACTGTAGTGTGGAGCTCTCGAGTAAATGGGAAAAGCCCACAGATTTCCCAGTTATAAACCCGGCGTTTTCCGGCAGAAAAAATGAATACATATACGCATCCACTTCCTTGGGGTCTCGCCGGACATTGCCGCATTTTCCATTTGATAGTGTGGTGAAGCTTAATGTACTGGACAAGTCAACTCAAAAATGGTCTGTTGGTTCCCGGAGATTCATCGGCGAGCCTCTCTTTGTAGCCAGAGGAGAAGATGAAGATGATGGATACATTCTCGTTGTAGAGGTCAGAAACCCTTCAAACGACTTTCTATTAATATCGTTAATTTAAGACTTTTTTCTTATGAAATAATACATGATATAATATTTAATATTTTTAAAATTTTAAATTTAACGACAAACCTTTTAAAATTTTTAACTTAGTAATTAATTTAAGTGATATTTACTAATAATCATACTAAATACTGATTTTAGGAATGATAATCAGTTAGATCAAACATTTTGAATAGGCCATTTAAAACGTTATAGAAGTTAATTCATACGGTTTGATCCTAACCGATGTTAAGGTATGGAATTTGATGATATATTTTAGACTATATATTAAGCCCACGATCACGAATTCAACTCCACGATCGCGAATCCAACTTTATGCTGAAATATTTATTATTATCCTACTGTACTGATATCAAAAAATAATTTACAGTAAAGTAAAATTATAACCACTTATAAACGTAGCTAAATTTTGGTGAATTACGTAAATTTGTGTATATTTATAATTTTTATACTTGTACTTTAATTATTGTGTATATTTATAATTTTCATACTTGTACTTTAATTATTGTGATTGATCGCTCGTAACATCCGAAATCAGTTTGAACTTTCTCATGAGAACGTTGGATTGTTAGTTTTTTTTAAAAAAATTAAAATAAAATTTGAACATAATTCAGTTAAATTTAGGTGGGACTTAATCGAAATTGCCAAGTCTCACCGCTTCATGTGTGTTTTGCAGTATGCGGTGGCAATACAGAGATGTTATCTTGTGATACTGGACGCTAGGAGAATAGGGGAGGCGGACGCACTTGTTGCCAGATTGGAGGTCCCAAAGCACTTGAACTTTCCTCTTGGTTTTCATGGCTTTTGGTCCAAAGACTCCTAGTCCTAGTTTAGAAGTGCTGTATGTATTGTACTTTATATACAAAGAGTACAAACTAAAACTGCTATGATGCGCAGTCTCTGTAAAAGGGAAAGGCACATCTTTGTGTTATTATTATTTTGTTCTACAATTTGGTCACTTCAAAATTGTTGCCAAATTCCAAGTTGGAAAATTAATTATGAAATAAAACGTATTTATATATTTTCAGTTGAAATATTTATAGTAAATTTTTTATCATGGGAATAAAAGTAAATGATAACAAAATTTGATTTTAATTATTATTTTTTAATATTATATATTTATAAAATTGATTTAATATATGTTTTTAGTGATTATAGAAATTATAATTGAAAGGAAAATGGAACTCTCATTAAATTAAACAAATAAACAAATAACATTTTAGTTATTTGAAAAATCCTTTTTATAATTTTTTTTGTTGTTTCACAAGGTGTCCTAAAAGGATCCCAATTATGAGAAGACGTCTTTAAGCTATTTATACTTAAATTGATCCTCATTTGCACTTAATCAGCCTGTAAGATGTAAAATGTTGGCTAAATAGATTTTTTCATTTGTAAGACTTAAACTCAAAATCTCTGATTAAGTTTACATCTTGGCTAAACAGATTTTTTCATTCATAAGGGTTAAACTCAAAACCTTTGATTAAGAAATGAGAGCGTTGAAAATTAACATAGGGGGGATCAAGTATTTTATATTCATTGAGAAGTCTGCCAAGTAGCAATTTTTGTCTGCTCATATTCTTGTAGCAGGGTTTCGTGCGTTACTTTATTTCCGTCGTCTCGTCTCTGACAGCGTTCCGTCTCTTTGGATTTCAATCATGAGTATTGACAATGAGATTGCTAATCTCTCTTTAGATGGTGGTGAAGAGGACGAGTGGTTTGCTCCTCTCGAAACGGTATCGTTTACAAACTGCTTGGTTCGGTGTCTCCTAACCACAAATCGAATCAATTTCGATGCGTTCCAGAATTTAATTGCCGATCTATGGCAACCATAGGCTGGATTGGCGATTACTGATCTTGGCGCTAAGAGATACTTGTTTCGTCTCTTCCATGAGGCTGATGTCGATAGGATTCTGGCACGGTGCCCTTGGGATTTCAATCGACATATGCTAGTTCTCCGACGGTTACAGGACGGTGTTGATCCGATGACTGTTCCTTTAACTCACTTTGAAATTTGGGTGCAGATACATGATCTTCTCCCAGGGATGTTCTCTGAATCGTGGGCACAACAATTCGGTAATTTCATTGGCTCTTTTATTGAATATGAAGCTCCTGCACTCGGTCGTACTCCTAGGAAGTTTCTGAGGGTTCGGGTCAGCATTGATGTTCAGAAACCATTGAAACATAGAAAGAAGATTGCTACATCAGCCACCTCTTTCATATATGCAAGATTTCAATATGAAAGGCTTCCAATCTTTTGCTTTAGATGTGGTATTATTGGCCACGGTGACAAAATGTGCCCCGAGCGTCTCACGTCGTCTGTTGTACCAACTTCTTTTGCCTGGGAAGCCTTGATGCGTGCTACTCTTGGGAGAACTCCACCACCTCATAGTCGTTAGTTGCGGTGTGATGATGGCTCTCCTCTACCGGGGCATGGTGATCAAGGAACACTTAACGCTAATAATAGTGGTGATAGAGTTAATGATATGGATATTGTTGATGCGAAAGATGTGGCACCTGCACATGTTGATGGGAAAAGCATTCTCATACCATTTCAGATACCTCCGATTCAACCTCTCTCTTTGGTTCGGTTTCTAATCCGGCTAACTTTGGATTGGCGGGCGCCGACGTGTGACCCGACCAGCCATAATGAAAATCTTAAGTTGGAACTGTCAAGAAATTGGCAATCCTGAGACAGTTCTTGCTCTTGGCGATCTTATTCGTCAACATCGGCCTAATTTTATTTTTTTAATGGAAACGTTAGTTGGGAATGAAGTCATTGCAAGATTGAAACGTCAATTTCGATTTGATAAAAGCTTTTGTGTGAATAGAGTTGGTCGCTCAGGGGGTCTTGCGGCATTTTGGAATGATTCGTTTGATGTTCGGTATCTTAGACACTGTCGGAATGCCATTGCATTTGATGTTCATATGGGTGATGGCTTCGTGTGGGGGCTGATTTGTTTTTATGGTTTCCCGGAGAGATTTCGTCGCCGGGCTTCTTGAAATCTTCTGCATTCGCTTGACCTTGGGAACAATGTGCCGTTGATGATTGTAGGCAATTTTAACAATTTGTTACTTGCCACTGATAAAGAGGGAGGTAGTGAGCACCCAAACCATTTGTTTAGAAGCTTTCGACAAGCTGTGATGGATTGTAATTTGCAAGAGGTGGCTTGGTATGGGTATCCCTTTTCGTGGGAGAAAAGTCGAGGAACAGGTAGATGGGTGCGTGAAAAATTAGATAGAGCCTTTGCAAATGACCCGTGGGTCGAGCACTATCCACAAGCTGCCGTGAGGTCTGTGTTAGCTTCTGTGTCCGATCATTCACCTTTAGTACTCCATCTCGAAGCAAGGGTTGAATGGTGGAAAGGGAAACGGTTTCGGTTTGATAATCGGTGGTTAGAGAAGTCGGGGATTCAAGATGTGGTTCGCAATAGTTGGACTCGTATTGGTCACAATGTTATGCAGAAAAAGCAACTTGTGAGCGAGGCACTTGGTGAGTGGGGCAGAAACATAGATCGTGAGCTTCGTGATGCTAAGAAGCACATTATGGCTCGTATGGAGCAGTTGCGTGTTGATATTGGTAGACTTTCGGGTGATAGTGAGGAGTACAATTGCTTACGTAGGCAGCTTAATGATATTCTTAAAGCCGAGAACATAAAATGGAAGCAGCATTCGAAGCAATTTTGGTTGAAAGCAGCGGATAAGAACACAAAATACTATCGTATGGCTGCCACAGATAGGAAGTGAAGGAATACTATCCGTGAATTACAGGATGAAACAGGTGTTATGGTATGTGATCGAGACGGGTTGCATTGTGTAGTACGTGAGTATTTTCTAAATTATATGCCCATGAAGTTGCTAATTATGATGGTGTTCTTGGTTTAGTTCCCTCTCGTGTTACTAGTGACGATAATCAGGCTCTTCTTGCACCTATTACTGTAAGTGAGGTTCGAAAGGCATTTTTTTCATTGCATCTGGATAAAGCGTCGAGTCTTGACGGTCTTAATCCAGCATTCTTTTAGAAGTTTTGGAACATTATTGGAGTTGACATTGTTGCTGCTTGTTCTCATTGGATTCACTATGGGAGCTTCCCGGCTTCATTAACGGATACGATAATTGTTCTTGCTCCTAAGGTAACACACCTTGTTTCTTTGAAAGATCTTCGTCCAATTGCTTTGTGTAACGTCTTGTATAAAATAGTTGTAAAGGTGCTTGCTAATCGACTAAAGGTAGTGTTGCCCCGTATTGTTTCTAAGAATTAGTCTGCTTTTGTGGGTGGTCGTTTAATTACCGATAATGTACTTGTTGCTTTTGAATTAATCCATCATATGCGCACGAGTTATAGAAGATCTGGTGGTGCCATTGCTTTGAAACTTGATATTAGCAAAGCATTTTATCGAGTCAATTGGGGATTTTTACAAGGTATTATGAGGGCGTTGGGTTTTGAGGATAGATGGATTGCTCTTCTGATGATGTGTGTTAGAAATGTTCCGTATTTTGTTAATGTTAATGGTGAAGAAGTTGGCCCGATTGTTTCTGAGAGAGGCTTACGTCAAGGTGATCCGCTCTCCAAATATCTCTATTTATTATGCGCCGAAGGATTAACGACATTACTTAATGATGCCGAGCGTTGTGGTGTTATTTCAGGTGTTAGGGTTTGTGCATTGAGCCCTTTTGTTACTCATTTATTCTTTGCGGATGATTCATTCTTGTTTTTTAAGGCGACCATTGAACAGTGTGAAGCTATTAAGCAAATCTTGCAGTTGTATGAAAGTGCCTCCGGGCAAGTAGTAAACTTCAATAAGTCAGGCGTTTTTTATAGCTCCAGTGTATCTGATATGGCTGGACAACAATTTTCTACTATTCTTGGAGTTCATCAGTCTATTAATCATAGTAGATATTTGGGGGTTCCATCCTTGGTCGGTAGGAGCAAGAGAGCTATTTTTGCGTTCTTACGTGACAAAGTTTGGGCTAAAATCTGTCAATGGAAAAATCAAATTTTATCTAGAGCTGGGAAAGAGGTATTACTAAGATCTGTTGCTCAAGTCGTCCCTTCTTATTGTATGAGTGTGTTTCTCCTACCTGTCTCATTGTGTGACGAACTCCAACGCATGATGAATTCATTTTTGGTGGGGTACAAAGGAGGATGGTAGTCGGAAGTTGCATTGGTTGCGATGGGAGCGTATGTGCACTAGTAAGAACGATGGTGGACTTGGGTTTCGTAACTTGTGTTGTTTTAATGAAGCAATGCTCGCTAAGCAGGGATGGAGGTTATTGACCGATCAATCGTCTTTGTTGGCTCGTATTTACAAAGCAAAATATTACCCCCACGGTTCTTTCTTAGCTATGTCGTTGGGTAGTAATTCGAGTTTCACATGGCGTGGTATTTTTCAATCTCGTGATCTATTGCACGAAGGCCTAAGGTGGCGGGTAGGTGATGGTCATCGCATCTCGATTCTTCTCGACCCTTGGTTACCAAGAGATGGTGACTTTTTTGTATCATCCGATGTTGCTGATATTGTCAGTGGTTGGCGTGTAGAAGCTTTGAAAACTGAAGATGGCTTGGCTTGGGACCTGTCTTTGATTTCCGGTATTTTTAGCGACCATGACGCTGAGGCCATTCTTTCGATCCCTTTACCATCCACTCCTCAAGACGATAAGCTCCTTTGGCACTTTGATAGGCGGGGTAAGTTTACTGTAAAATCTGCATATCGTGTGGCACATACGTTGCACTACAGTCAACCTGTTAACATAGGAGGAAGGCCTTGGAACGCTATATGGAAATTGAGGATATCACCTAAGGTTAAATAATTTACTTGGCGTGCTTTACGTAACGTCTTATCATGTTGGACCCCGATCTTATAGTGGAATTTAAAATTATAAAATGAAATAAAAAGAGGAGTTTTGTGTATGTATTGTGTTATAGGGGTTTTTGTGCTTTAAGAAAATTTAATGAGAAAAAGAATCGATAAGTTTTAATGACTTTGATATTTGAGTAAATTTGTTTGGGTTATGAAAGTGTTAGAAAATGAGTTGATTTAAAATGGAAGTGAAAATTTGGAAAAAAAATTATGGAAGTTTGACTTTTTGAAGTAAAAGTTGACTTTTTGATTTAGGCCAAATTTGAGGAAATGATCTTCTTGAGACTTGTAGCTTCTGTCGAGAGCT
>JANZLD010000009.1:51653316-51663776 GCA_026413575.1 Erythroxylum carthagenense | reverse complement strand
TAATAAAAATTTAATGATTTATAAAATTATTAATTTTTAATTTTTAATAGCTTAACAATATTTGATAATAACTTATAATATTCTAATAATAATTCCAGTTTCTACTTTCTACCCACATTTTCTTTTGAAATAAAAATTCACAATTATTTAAAATTCATTCTAATTTTATCATTACGTACTTTATCTATTACCAATAATCTAAGAACTAAGTTCTTATTTAGTAACCATTAATAGAAAGGTGAAAATAAGAATGCAATCTTTATTCCTAACTTTTAATTGTTTAATTACTGGTGACAAATAAAATAGAGAATAACAACAATGAAACGATTTCAAAACAATCATAGACATTTATTGAAAAGAGAGGTATGAGTATAAGCAAAATTAATAATATTATAAAGCATTAAAATTTTAATTAATTAATTATAAATTATAAAATATTTTAATTATTTGTTCATGAATTAAATCATATAATAATTAAATATGGGTTAAAATTTTCTCATTATTATTAAAATATTTAATACCATGCCAACCGAATATTTATTTAGTAATTATTCAGATTCAGTAAAAGTTAAGGAATAAAGATTAAAGTCTAATTTCCATCTAAAACAAGACCATAGAGTTTTGTTACCGCCATGAAAGCTGGTCTTTTTTCTCTTAGTCTTATTAGCTTCAATCCATTAAATTGACCATGCGCAAAGCATTGAACAGATGAACAGAAAGAGCAAATAAGAGCTGCTGTGAAACAAAAACGAAAAGATTATCATTGAGCAAACTAATTACTATTTTTAGTGACTGTTTTATCTTACATAAAAACAATTCCACTTCCCAATCATTTTGTTTCTCTACTTTGCGTCAAGACTTTCAACTTTATCTCAGCTACACACACCAATTTAATGACGTTAACAACATTACCTGCGGTTGAACTAAAGGAATGGTAATCACACGATCGAATCTCTGTTGCCAACTTGCAATAAGAGGACCAGTATAATCTAATCCACCTGCAATCAATGCATAAAACTTATTAGTAATCCTTCTAACAGACGGCGTTATGAATGCGATCATTTGCTAATCAATTAAGAGTACAAAGATCTAATAGAAGATAACATTTATCTCATAGAATATCTATTTTCTGCAAGAGGAGTTCCAACTTAGAACAAAATTCTAAAGAAGAATAATGATCCTGATTCGCACAAAATAAAATAACTGTATCAAAAGCAGATGTCAGTCTTCGAGTTCAAAACAAAATTTCATTTAGTAATCACGTACAACCTTTCGACGAAATCACGAAGAATCTGTCACATGATCTCATTTTCCCAAAAAAAAGAGATCAGAATGAGCAATCGTAGGATCCTGTTTGAACAACTGTACTTAAATCATAAATGTGAACTCGAGGTTGTTTCCACATTCTCAATGATCTCCGTATATAATCAAGTAAAAGAAAATATACAGCAAACATCAGATCTATTACATTATTCATATTCATACAGTTAGTTTTTATCAGCTAAATCATGCCAATTCCGGATTCTCACGATAGAAGCATCTATATCGAAAAGCATATAATTGAATTCGAACCTACTTGCATATTCTCAAGGATTTTCACACATAATCAAGTAACGAAAAACTACGCAAACATTAGGCGTATTCCATACTTTATAGTAAGAGCGAGTTCATATCAATTAAATCATTCCTCGGCATATCTACTTCTTACAAGATATCCAACTTAGAAAGAAATTCTAATCAACTAATAAACATCCCCCTGATTCTCAAAAAATAAAAACGACTGTCTTAAAAACAAAGTTGAGAATTCGAGATCAAAACAAAAAATTATTTAATAATACTCATGACCTATCGAAAAAAATCTAACAGAAAATCGGCAATACAATCTCATCTTTTCATTACAAGAAAAAAAGATATCTAAGCGAGAATCGAGCAAGCCTAGATGTCCTGATTCAACAGCTATGCCAAAATCTCAACATTGAACTCAGCCTGTTTCCACATCCTCAAGTATCTTAAAATCTAAAGAAAACATCACCTTTAAACGTGTTTCTAGTAACGGTTAGTTCTAATCAGCTAATTAGTTCCGATTCCTCATTCTCGCTAGACATATATGTAATTCAAACGTAGTCGCACATTCTCAAGCATCTTCACACATAAATCAAATAAACAAAAAACTAGGAAAACGTCAGATGATAGTAACAGTGAGTTCTTATCAGCTAAGTCGTACCTCGTCGACCTCTGTCTTTCGGAGCAAAATGATCGTCTATGAAGTGAATAGAATGTGAAAGATGTAGAAAACTAAGCGATGCTAGTCCCCGATAGAGCTAGCAGCCAGAAGGAAGGCTGATAGGCCGTAGACCGTTGCGACAGGAAAAGCTAACACAGACACTGAAGACTTATTCCGCCCTAAACGGCAATCGAATTGAAAGAATATGGAAGATCTAGCACATTCTTTTAGAACGGATGGGAGAAAAGAGAAAGCAGGCAGTCGATTCAAAACGGAAAAAATTGAAATGCATTCGCGGTATTTATAGCCAAGCGAATCAACCGCCCCAGTTTTCGAATATTTGGGCCTGTTTTATTGAGCCCAATTGAGTCAGCAGGATCCGATATATAAGCCTAATCAACGAAGAATTAATTTAATTTTTAATATAATATAATACAATATAACTAAAACATAAATAAATTTAAAAGATAATAATTTTAAATTCTACAATTTTTTCTCGTTTCTCATTTCATTTATTTTATATTAATTTATAATAAGATTTATTCAATTTATCGGAAATGATATTTTTATGCAATATTTTGAAAATAATAATAGAATTATCCATGAATTAATATTTAAATAAATAAAATTTTTAGATATTTTGAATTTTTATATTTTAAAATTAATACGAAAAATTTTACAAAATAATAAAATTATTAATTAATTTTTATTTTGGTACAACTATAATTATTTTGATACAATTTCTTCTTTTTTATAAGTTATTTGAAAATGATAATAATGTAGCCGTTATATTTACTAAATGATTAACAAACTTAACCGATTAAGTCGATTTATTCATAAAAACTTTAAACTATCTAATTTTTTGGTTCAATTTTTAATTTTTCAATTCAATTCATTTTAATAACTCTTATTATTAAAAATCAATCAATTTATTAATTAATTGGTTAATTTTTATAAATTAATAAATTCTTATAAACTAAAATAAATTAATTAATTTTTATTTAACGATTTTTTCTTAATTAAACTTAAATTATACAGGACAATTATTTTTAATTTTATTTTAAATTCTTTAATTTTATTTAATAATTAACTTTATTACTTTATAATTTGGGTTTGAACCTTAAACTTCTCCTATTGATTGTTTAACTTCCGGTTTTTAAAATTTATTTTATATGAGAAAATGAATAAAAGAGCTAATATTGAATTTATACAATTTATTGAACAAAAGAAGCGGCTACAAAAGAGAAGATACATTAGTATTAGTTTTGAAGTTTGACGGTGACATGTCCTATATTGAACCGAACGTAGCAATCTCGTCATCAAAAAATCCTCCATTTTCGCTGCTTCCGATCCAGCTTCCCTATCCCTCGTAGCTTTCTAAGTAAAGCCTAACACTTTCATCTTTTTTCACCGTCATCTCTTCTCTTACTTGTCCCGCTCCTTCATTGCTAGATTCATCTCAGTGCACAGATCAGAGACATCTGTTAGAAAAATGGCCAAAGACCCACTAAGAGTTCTTGTCACTGGCGCTGCTGGTACAGTTTCACGCTCTGGATATCTCACTTAAATTTCAAATACCAGATAGGTGCTTTCGTTTCAAGTAAATGTATATGATTAAGCAAACGTAAGTTCCTTGGGAAGCGGATGTTCTTTTCTTCAGAATCTGGAAGTCCAATGTTATGGACTTTGTTTAGCCACCCTCTAGCTTGCTGGGTTGATGTTTCTGTAGATTCTTCCTCATGTTTCTGTCTTTCATTTGAGTATATAAGACGGGTTGCACTCACGTTGATCTTCACAGGATTCATCTGTATAATCGATTTCCTTCTGTTATCCATAATAATGGATCATATACTGCTGCTTCAAAAAGTTTCGGTTGCTTTTTTCATCTTTGCTTTGTTATGGAAAATAGTTAAACACATGTGGAGTTTTCTGAATGTGGAAAAAGAACCTGTGACAGTGCTTGTAACTGGAGCTGCAGGCAAGCTCGATGATAATATTTTCTGTCCTGTTTCATTGCTGCGCAAATCAAGTTCACTCTTTCGATGATCGTTTACGTTTTCAAATGCTAAGTTCTTATGTTCCTGTTTCACAGAGATTCCTGATCTTCCTCACACATCAAGTTCTATATCTCCTGTAGATAATTCTGACGGGGGTTTTACTTTGACAGGGCAAATAGGATATGCGATAGTTCCAATGATAGCGAGAGGTGCAATGCTTGGAGCTGATCAACCAGTTATTCTACATATGCTTGATATTGAACCTGCTGCTGAGGCCTTGAAAGGGGTCAAAATGGAACTTATCGATGCTGCTTTTCCACTACTCAAAGGTATGCATCGAAATCGAAACTGGGGAGTCACGTCTAAGCTGACATTTTTCTCTGTTTTCTTACAAAACTTTCTTTTTCTTTTTTTGATTCGACAGGAGTCGTTGCTACCACAGATGTTGTTGAAGCTTGCACAGGTGTTAATATAGCTGTTATGGTTGGTGGGTTTCCTAGGAAGGAAGGTATGGAGAGGAAAGATGTGATGTTGAAAAATGTATCTATATACAAGGCTCAGGCTTCTGCTTTGGAGAAGCATGCTGCTTCAGACTGCAAGGTGAGATGGTGTAAAGGATAAAACCTCTAATTCATGTTGAGTTGAATAAAGCAACCTGAATTCGAATCCAATCAGATCGAATTTTATACTAGGGTTAACGCCATCTTTTGTTTTCTTCTATCAGGTGCTTGTGGTTGCTAACCCAGCAAACACCAATGCACTCATCCTCAAAGAATTTGCACCTTCGATCCCAGAGAAGAACATCACATGTCTTACACGACTTGATCATAACAGAGCACTAGGCCAAATCTCTGAGAGACTAAATGTTTATGTTAGTGATGTTAAGAACGTCATTATATGGGGGAATCATTCTTCAACTCAGTATCCTGACGTCAATCATGCAACTGCCAAAACCTGCAGCGGAGACAAACCTGTACGAGAGCTTGTTGCTGACGATCAATGGTTACCTATCGCACACCTTTTTCTGTTCTGTAATCATCTTCTCGGTTAGGTTACACAATGATCCTTCATTTGCTGTGGCAGGTTAAACAATGAGTTCATCACCACCGTACAGCAGCGTGGAGCCGCCATTATCAAGGCTCGAAAGCTATCTAGTGCATTGTCTGCTGCAAGTGCTGCTTGCGATCATGTTCGTGACTGGGTTCTTGGCACACCAAAGGTTTCATTTATTCACTCAAAACTCTCTCAAGCGATATTTCATCAAGAAAACTATAATAATACTAAACGATAAATGTTTAACAATCATATGCATAATCTTCTCAGGGAACTTGGGTTTCAATGGGAGTCTATTCAGACGGATCATATGGGATTCAACCTGGTCTCATCTACTCTTTTCCTGTTAGTTGTGAGAAAGGAAACTGGTCCATTGTTCAGGGTAATTTGCTCCGATTGTTCGTGGATTCCTGTTCTAATTGCTTTAGCCTTCTTGCATACAGATAACACATCTTCACGAGAATCCATTGTAAAGTTGGAAGTTGATATATACTTTAGTTAAGCATCAGAGTTCTAATTTTGTTGCAGGTCTGAAGATTGACGAGTTTTCCAGGAAAAAGATGGATGCAACTGCAACTGAGCTGATGGACGAGAAATCATTGGCCTATTCATGCTTGAATTGAGAATCGCCACTCTTTCTGGGAATAATGCTAAGGCTAGAAAATAAATAGATTTGATCTTATGTTAATCTTAGACAATGCATCTCATGAGATGCCACTTTCATGTTGAAATTATAGTAACTTCCTTTACTTTATCATCAAGAAGTTGACTCATAAGGTTATGAAATTTCCTGGAGATCGAATATTCTTCAGTGAATCATGATAATGAAAAAGAAGGAATAAAAGGTACTTTATTACCGTATAAAATGGATTGGAAGTTGGAACATTTTTAAGCAATGATTAAAAACCTAATCAATTCTACCGATATTCAATTTAATTTTTAATTTTTCAGTTCGATTTACTTTAATAACTCTTGTTGTTAAAAAATGATCAGTTTATTAATCAATTAGATAATTTTTATAAATTAATAAGTTCTTATAAACTAAAATAAATCGGTTAATTTTCATTTAACAATCTCTTTTTTAATTAAACTTTAAATTCTTTAATTTTATTTAATTTTTTGTCAATCTTATAATGGTGTAATACAGATTGAACCTTTTAAACTTTAAATATCTTGTCTTACCGATTTAACTTCCAATCCAGTTTTTAGAATATTGCTGTTTTTAGAATATTGCTGTTAAGTTTAAAAAGTGATATTTTTATTTTTTATATTAAATCAAATTTAATGAGATTGAAGAAATGAAACCGATTGGCACATAATTAATCGTTACCATCTCATCTTGGAGGATGGAATTGACCCTCCAACGTTTTTTACTTTCCGGTACTATTGAACTATCAGCTACAAGCCCTTAATGATCATCAACGGTGGTTTACTTTCTGCTTGGCTATTTCAGACAACATTTTGCGGTCTGAGTACTTGAAATTGGTATTACAGGTACACGTTTCTGGAGGTAGACAACTTTGGACCATGTCGCGGAGATATTTTAGAGTTTTGCTCTTTGTTGCCTTCGTGCTCAGAAAATAAAGATCCTCAAAAGCTGGTGTCTCCAAATGGGACCGTCTGGCTTTGGCTCTTTTACGCTTTCATGGAGTATGGCAGTTTCGACGTGGCTGACTTGTTAATACTTCAATATAAACACCGTTTAATAATTCCCCAGGTTATCCAAAGTTCCCACAATTTTTACCGTGGGAAGTGATGCATGCGTAGTGCTATAATGTTCTAAACTGAAACTTTTGTTTATGATTTTTTTTCTATAAAAATCAAAAACATTCAAAATACATCCTATTTAGCACAAGATTTTACGGTACAAAGCACTTTGCTTGTCTCGGTGGCAGAATTTCAGGACAATCATCGGGGATTCTTGAAGCATACGTAGACTTAGATTGGATAACATTACAAGAGAGGCCAGCCGATTGGCACATTGGTTCTCTTTTCGATACACATGCTAAAGTTGCACCTCTCAGGTTCGGTGGATTATACCACGAGTACTTGTCTCAAAAAATTATCTTCAGTTAAAACTATATTGGAAGAGGAAAGAATATAAATTACCTCAAAGGAGTTCACTTCAACGACTACTCATCTATAACCACGCGTTCATGTCAAAATAAAGCCTGAATGGACATCCCAAAGTTTTGCAGTTAAAATTAGTCCCCTATCGATGAGGTGTAGGAACTCACCACACCACCACCTTGGACACTCTAATTAAACCACCTTTAGTAGCAATGTTTGATCCTTGTTTGACTGCATCATCCAAATTTATGTTGACTCAAGCTTGTGTCAGATTAGTCTAACCAATTAGATTACCTACAGATAATCCTATGGCTGCAACACACAATTTTTTACTGTACTTGCTCTAACTATCCAATCTATATATTCCATAACAGTTTAGTACCTAAACAAAACTTGCTTCAAAAAAGGCTTCAATTTCTGGATAAACTTTTGTTTATGATTAAATTGCAATAGACATTCCAAACTTTTATAGCTTTAGTACGTCTAACATCTTCTTATTAAAAGAAAGAAAAAAAGAGACATTTACCCTTTCGATGTTAAAGAAAAAGGTAAATAAAAAGAATAACAATTACAAAAAATGATGAGAAATTAACAAGACTACATAACAGCCATATGGCCTCTGTGTCCAAACAAAAAGCTGTAAACAGCAACTATTTGATGCTATTCAATTATTATAATAAAATTAAAGCTGTGTAATAAAATAAGTTTCTGACTAAAGAGAAGACGTTCCGTAGCTAACAAGTCAACTTCCATCTCTGTGACACCAGGCTGTCCTGGTACTACTCACCACGCTCCAATCCTCCTGCTTTTGGACCACCCGACTCTGTCTCTTTTATTTCAGTGAATCAGTATCAACTTACTCTCTTCAACGCGCTTCATCTCATAACTCAATCTCTACTCGTCGCATCTAAGCAACACTTGTTCGCTTAAACCGTTTAAGTAGAAGGCTAAATAGGCTATCTCCATGGCAACATACGCGATTCTCAGAAGAGAGCGAACAGAACGGAGAAACAAACAATACATCGTACATCGGAGATCCGATCATCTCCTCTGTTGTCTTTTCGTATTTGACCACTACGCCCCTTCCTTCTCATTATTTTCACATTGACCCAGTTCTTTTTTTTTTACATAAAGAAAAGGAAACAACGAAGCTAAATGAGTCCGAGGAAACAGATTCCCGACATATCCTCTATGAGGAGTCTATGACACTCTAAAGGTGATACATCAAAATAACTGACTCCAATGTTGTCCAGACCGGCCGGGACGGCGAGCCAATCCGCACATTTGTTGTTCTCTCAGAAGATATGACGATGAACAACAGATTAGTTCTGGTGAAGGAGCTCCCGTATACCCCTGACGAGAGGGAAGCTCAACTGAGAACGGGAGGGCAAAGAGGACAGGAGCTGGTGCACCTCCATCGAGTCCACTTCTAGCTCGATCCGACGGAAGCCCAATCTCTAAGTTAAGGAGAGACTTGTGTAGACTGCCCAGAGTTCCGCTACCTACGCTGAGCACCAATCAATGAGCTGGGAGAACCCATCTCGCCAATTACCATCACTGTGGCGTATAAGACCGCCTGCTGAAGCCGTGAGATGAGTAGTATTATAGGCCCCATTCGTGTTGAGCTTGACCCAGCTAGCCTGTGGACGACTCCAACCAACCCGGTGAACCTGACGTGGGCGAGAGCTAGTGGGGCTCAGTCTGTGTCGGGCGTCTGTCTGCTGAACCTGAGCTGCAAAGGACAAGATAAGAAACAAGGGTGAGGTGAGACGAACAAAAGTAGAATAAAAAATAGATTTGTTCCTCCAGGTCCAAAGGAACCAGCATATTAACCCAAAAAGCAGGGCCCACTCTTGGTCGTGCACGCGCCAACACTGGAGAAGGTTGGTATGCAACCAGTCACAAGTGGGGAGAGTAAAGGCAGACGATGTAACGATGTCCGACGGAAAAATGGCCCACAGTCGTCGAACGAGACAACAGTCACGAACAATATGAAGAGAGGATTCTTCGTAGAAGCAATGGAGACAGGTACTGTCGGCGGTAAGATGACGGCGCATCCGTTGTTGATTACTAAGTAAGCGATCTTTCGCCAGTAACCATAAAAAGGAGTGAACCTGCTGGGGATCCCGCCATTGCCAAATGGCCCGCCATACCCCACGCGGAGTGTCCGTCACTGGACCCATCAGGAGGGAGTAAGCAGAAGCGATGGTAAAATGTCCATGATCAGTGACACCCTAGACGAGCCTATTATCACCCTGAAGAGGGGAAGGAGAAAACATGTCGGCTATAGAGCGGCAAATGAAAGAGGGGAGGAACCCCCTTAAGACAGAAAAGACATACCCTTCTATGTAATTTAATAAATTTTTAAAATTTCAAAGTTTTTCAAAAACAACTCTTTCAAATTTTTTAGTTTCACAAAAAAAAAAAAACTTCTCTTCTTATATTTAGTTAAAAAATACATGTAATACGAACATATTAAACTAATTAAATATTATTATGGTAACTCCAATTCAAATAATTAAATTTCCCCTTTTAAGCCAATATCAAAAATCCCATTTTGAACTTTGAATTGGTCAAAGCCAAAAATCTGATGAATAGAAAGAAAGGAGATCAGAAAGATAGGCGGACGACTTTGATTAGTTCTATAAGTCGAATGCCTTTGTTAGCAATAAGTAGCGGATCCTCCCTTATTTTGAGAAAAGCTGGTGACCACGTGTGAATGATTTCAAGGCAAGGGATGGCCTGATTCGACATTGTTGTTTATTATAACCCGGTCGAGATAGTTTTCGTTTACCAACACTTAACTTAGGGAGTGCTTATTTGATGGGTATAAAAAAAGGGAATGAATATGTAATGAAAAATTAAATTTAGTAAGGGGTTATTATTATACAGTCATTATTTTCATTACCCACTTTTAGGTAATACCCCATTATCCTCCTAATATAGAGGAATGAGTATCATTGTTATATAAAGGTGTGGTTGTTATAATTAATTAAAATAAAACTAATTAAAATATAATTATTAATTAATTAAAATATGGTAATTAATTTAATTACAATATAATTAATTAAAATATAATTCATTCATTAATTAAAATATTGTAATTAATTAATTAC
>JANZLD010000009.1:51581634-51593294 GCA_026413575.1 Erythroxylum carthagenense | reverse complement strand
ATATATTATTTAATATATTTTAAATAATATATATATATATATAATTTTTATTTTAAAATAAAATATTGTTAAAATTAAATGTACTTTTTATTTTTATATTACTAAACAGTTTATTATATGAAACTCTTTCAAATTTTTTTTAAAATGACAGTCAAATAGTTAACTGACTTCTTAAAGAAACTCTTCTCAAAAAATTCTATTGACAAAAATTATACTAATAAAAACTCTACTAATATAAGCAGACAATAAGCATCTTGAGTTAAGCTTTTGTTACCATCTTCAAATGGATTAATAATCACGTGACTTTTGAATTACTAGACTAACAAACTCTACAAATTAGACTACGACCATCGCTTGAGAGAGCAAAATTTAAGATTTTACTAAAACATGCAAGAGAATTCAGAAAGTGTATTATAGCAATGAGAAGAATCAACATTACCGTCTTTTCTTCATTCTTTCCACTCGTATGGAGCTCGATCAACAACTAAATAGTCTTCTCTAATGTCCTTCACTACTCGAATTTCATCATCAAGGTACACAGTCTCGAACCTATACAGTTTAAATAAGAACACAACCACACCAATCAATCTAGTAGAACCATATGCACATGAATTCATCAATGATTTGAAGAACACTCACCAACCCTGCCCAAACGGTGGCAATGGGATCTCCCAGTTGTTGCCTCGCAAAACAGCGCTTGTAAATCTGAGAAAGCTTGATGTTTAAAAAACAAGAAGTGCTTTTTAAGTTGAGTGAATAAAAAGAGGCATAAGGGTATACCTGAAATTAACTCTCTGGGAAGTGGCAATCTCAATAGTTGATCGTACGAAGAATACGCCGTGAGGAGGGAATGTGATGGCGTTGTTAAGAGTCTTGTTCTCAACGTCTATGACCTGCAAAACGTCGCCGGCTTTGGTGCCAAACAGTGGTGCCTTCTCTACGATGAAGAGCTGTTCTTTTTCGGTGGTCCAGAGTAAGCGCCACGTGGCGGAAAGCGAGGCGTCTGTGGTGACCGTGCCCTTTCCAAGTTCGGCCAATTCGTCAATGGCTCGGATGATTGAGGCTCGCTTGATGGGATCTTTCTGGGTCTTGAGTCCTCGGTATTGGTCGGAGATGAGGGTGAGGAGGTTTTGCTTGGCGGACTGTGATTGGGCTGCTATGGAGGAGCAATTGACCGCAGCAGAGGAGTGTATGGTTCGAGCTTGTAAGGGAATTGAACAGATGAGGCATGTAGCCATGGTTGAGCCCCTGCAGCAGAAATATCTTTTTCCTTTTATTTCAATATCTATCAGTTGCAGATAATTAGGCCTTTTATGGTTTAAGGAAATAAAACAAATGAATTAAAGGATTTTAAAATTTTTTAAAATTTTAAATTTTAAATTTTTATTTTAAAAAATATTTTTAAAATTTAATTAAAAATGTATAATATAAATATATCATCGTTATCGTCACACCTAGTTCGAATTCACGTAATAAAGCGTTGTCTGGGAAGGTCTAATAGTATGCAGCCTTATCCTTACATAATAGAAATATTATTTTCGATAGACTCACATACAGATGTGACAGGAAAATAGTAATGCAGATTAAATGAGTAAATAAGTGAAAATAGCACACAAAATATTTAAGTAAATGAAATTACAATAAATATTTAAGGATAATAATAATAATAATAATAATAATAATAGAAAATAACAGCAACAACAATAATAATAATAATAATACCAACCAAGGAATAAAAGTGAGAGCGTCAAGAAAAACGAAACTCAACACAACAAAATTTACTTATTGTTATCTCAAGAACCAACACTTTTCAACGAAAAGAATAAAACACGCAAAAACAAAAGCTATAATAAGGACCAGCAAAAGAGCCATCATATAATATTCTCATTGGAGTTAATTCTAATAAAATATTAATTTAATTAATTAAAAGTTGAGCTAAATTGTGATTGGTACAAATTTGTATTTTTGTTTATTTAATTATTATTTTTAATTAAAATTTAAAAAAAATTAAAATTTTGTTAAAAATAAAATATCTTTTAAAGGTTTCTTAAAATAAACGCGAATAAAAAGAGAATTTGTGTGAGCTATTTTTAATTTTTTATAGGAGACACAAAACGCACCGTCTTGTTCCAGTGGGCCGAGCCTTGTAGTGTTTGAAGTTTCTCGACACACTGCTTAGATTTTGCTTGCTACTTGCCGCTGGTAGCCTGGTACTGCTACTCTCTAGTTTCTTCCTTACTGAGGCCTCTCTTCCATCTAGGGTTTCTTGTGTTTTTGTGATCGTGTATAGCTTCTTCAGCCACTGAAATGGCCATCAGTGCTCAGACTCTGGATATTCTTGGCGAGCGCCAGTCGGGCCAGGACGTCCGTACTCAAAATGGTACACTCACTCTCTCTATACTTTCTCTGTTTTGCTTGCTTTACCTTGTTCGAGTTGGTCAAGGATTGTTGTGTTATTGTTCTTGGTTGTGCGGACAGTGGTGGCGTGTCAAGCGGTTTCGAACATTGTTAAATCTTCACTTGGTCCCGTCGGGCTGGACAAGGTATATAAAAGCTTTGCTTGCATTATGCATTTTTTGATGAGAAATGTATTTTGGCAATCTGTTTCTTTCTTAAGTTGAGCATTCTTCATGTGAATGGGTGCCTTGAAATTGTTCTATTGATGAAGAGTTGTAAATTTTCAAATGGTGAAGAAGTCCCAGTTTATTGATTTCAATGAGATGAGTAACGTAGTTATTTTCTTGACTACTTTCTGCAGATGTTGGTGGATGACTATGGTGATGTGACAATTACTAATGATGGTGCCACGATTCTTAAGATGTTAGAAGTAGAGCACCCAGCTGCAAAGGTGGATATGTATTCAGTGTTTCATGGGTGATGTTAAAATTTTTGTATGCTGTAGGATTCTTATTCTTTTTTTATACTTTATGTAACGTCTACAGGTACTTGTGGAGTTGGCTGAGCTTCAGGACCGAGAAGTCGGAGATGGTACAACTTCAGTTGTTATCGTAGCAGCAGAGTTGCTCAAGGTAATGTCAGTTGGTGTTGTTTTTGCAGCTGATATCGTTACTGTTACCGAGTATAATCACTGCATGATAAACTTGATGAATTTTTACGCTGGTCATCTTTGTTTTGGTTGCAATGTTGCAGAGAGCAAATGATCTGGTGAGAAATAAGATTCACCCAACATCTATAATTAGTGGTTACAGGGTAAGCCTTCTATCCCACCTATCTCGTATACCTTGATCAGGTTCATCTGAAAGCATAGTGCATTTTATGGCTTAATGTTGATTTTGTGTTTATACTGTTATAGCAGCTCCCTCCCTCACTCTCTCTCTCTCTACCTGTCCCTCTCTCTCTCTCTCTCTTTCTTTTTTTTTTTATGTGGGTCATTTGAAAACTGCCTCTCTACTAATTAGGGATAAGGCTGCGTACTATTAGATCTCCCCAGATCTCGTTTATCAGCGAGATTCATAGTTGCTGGTGTTGTTTGTTTTGTTTTGTTACTGTTATAGCACCTCCATTTAATTGTGTGCAATTTTGTATACAGCTTGCCATGAGAGAAGCATGCAAATATGTGGAGGAGAAATTGTCGGTGAAGGTTGGTGTTCTTGTCAGATTATTGTTGATTTCATTGTTTCATAACTGGTTAACTTTTTTCTTATTTTATCAGCTTGAGCTATCTCTAGGCTTATCTATGCAATATGAAATTCATGTTTGATATTAATCAGCTTAAGCTATCCTTATGCATGGCTAATATGGAATGTGTAATTCATGTCTATGATATACTTGTCTTTTCAAGGTTGAAAAGCTTGGAAAGGATTCTCTAGTAAATTGTGCCAAGACAAGCATGTCCTCAAAGTTGATAGCTGATGACAGTGACTTCTTTGCCAATTTGGTATGTTTATTGAACCACAAAGATATGTTTACTTATTTAAGCAGCTATAGGGTCGACATTAGTATTCTAATTTTGGGTATTGTTTGCATCTGAATTGCTGTTCAAATCAACCAGTTTCACTCCCAGCTGAATTTTTACCTTATGATGTCAATGTTACCCTTTCTGTTTACCTACTGGTTACTTGCACACTTTTCCTGCTTGTTACTGATTTCATAAAATTATCTGGTGTCACTGCTACCATCATCTTGATTTTTGCCAACTCTCTGTCTTCAGTTTCCACTTTAAAGTGGAAATGCTTGAAAATATTATAGGCTGCTGTCTTCAACAGTCCATTAGTTTCTGTGAGTTTCATTGCTTCCATTTTGAAGATTGATTAGAAGTAATAATGCCTGAGACATTGATATTCAGAGAATGTGGTTATAGGTAGTAGATGCTGTACAAGCAGTGAAGATGACCAATGCACGAGGAGAAATCAAATACCCAATCAAGGTTTGTGCTTCTATCCATAAAATACAGTGACCTAGAAGAACAGATACTCTTGGAATCATCGAATATCTATCTTGTGGCCCCCACTCCTAAATACCAAGTTTTGTAGCCAGCATATTTTGATAGTAGTCTCTCTCTCTAATGCCATTACCCACTTTCAGTAAAATAGATCAACATATGGCATCTTTTCTTTCTATTGGTGATAATTGTAATTGTTCAATCTTCCAGAGTATAAATATTCTGAAAGCACATGGAAAGAGCGCAAGAGATAGCCACCTGTTGAACGGTTATGCGTTAAATACTGGTCGTGCTGCTCAAGGGATGCCCACAAGAGTTGCTCCTGCCAGAATTGCTTGTCTTGATTTCAATCTTCAGAAGACAAAGATGCAACTGGGTGTACAAGTCTTAGTCACTGACCCGAGGGAACTTGAGAAAATTCGTCAAAGGTGTTTGGATCTTAGACTCAAAATTCCTTTAGAGTGCATATTAACAATTTTGCGAGCTTCAAGACTATTTCTTTATTCTCCATTCTTGTCTTTTGATTGGTTAATTTAATCATTGGAATTATAGTATCATCAATCATATATCTCTAAAGCTGCATATGAAAGAGCTTCGGACCATTTTTCTTATCTATGCTTCTTGATTTGTCTCAATTTGGAAGTTGTTCTTTTACGTGTTTTTGTTAATTTTAGCAATTATGATGCTACTTTTTACAGAGAAGCAGATATGACGAAGGAACGGATTGAAAAACTCTTGAAAGCTGGAGCCAATGTTGTTCTAACCACAAAAGGAATTGATGATATGGCACTTAAAGTAAGTCTCTGCTATTATCTGTCGGCTGCTTATGGGTTTTTATTCTTTTTGCATTCTTTAGCTTCTTGTAAAGAGATCATTGTATTACCTTTTCATGTTACTTCTAAAGAATTACTCCCAGGCCAAACATATATGCTTTAATCCATCAAAACAGCGGTCGCCTCTTGTAGTTTGTCTGATAAACTTGTGAGCTGCATAAAGATGCACGTGCTTAGTAGTATGTACTTAGAATGAAGTTGTACTGTTCATCTTCTACTTTTTGTGCTTCTCTATTATGTTAAATAATTTACTGCAATATACTACCTTGATCATCTGTTCCACTGCTTATTTCCTTCTTTTTTGTGCTTCAGTACTTTGTGGAGGCTGGGGCTGTTGCTGTGAGACGCGTTAAGAAAGAGGATATGCGCCATGTTGCAAAGGCAACAGGTGCAACGTTGGTATGTGCTTTCTGCGATATAATTACAGTACTCTTCATTTCTCCTTGTAAACAACTCTGTTGTTTTTGTTGTTTAAAGAAGGCTATACGGTGTAATTGTCAGATTTCTTGTCATACTTTTTGAAGTTTGCTTATGAGATTTGTTTGCATATTTATCCTGAAGAACAGATACCGTGAGTTGATAAATTCATCCTTTAGGTTCTGCTGTAAACATCCTATTTATTTAGTAATTTGGGTTTTGAAGGTATCTACCTTTGCGGATATGGAAGGTGAGGAAACATTCGATTCTTCATT
Source organism: Erythroxylum carthagenense (assembly GCA_026413575.1). Taxonomy (NCBI): domain Eukaryota; kingdom Viridiplantae; phylum Streptophyta; class Magnoliopsida; order Malpighiales; family Erythroxylaceae; genus Erythroxylum; species Erythroxylum carthagenense. The sequence continues at coordinate 51,587,367 of JANZLD010000009.1, read as the reverse complement.
TCTTGGTCATGCTGAAGAAGTTGTGGAGGAGCGCATTGCTGATGATGATGTGATTATGATAAAAAGAACAAAAACCACAAGTGCAGTGAGTGTCTTTCTTATTTTGGATTGATTCTGAAGCTCTTCATACTAGTCTTAAGATGTTAGGATGTTCTTATTGCTGATAATTGCTGGGGTTGTATTCATGAATCTTCCAACTTAATTTTGTAGAAACTTTCAAAACTCATAATTACTGAAACTTGTATGACCATTATTGAGCACGTTTTTGACAGAAACTACATCTACACTTCAAGGTCTGCAGAAATATTGTGACTAGTTGCTTGATAATAAATCTTGTTTTGGTCTAGGTCTCTCTGATTCTCAGAGGTGCAAATGACTACATGCTCGACGAAATGGATAGGTCTCTGCATGATGCCTTGTGCATTGTTAAAAGGACCCTAGAATCCAATGCGGTGAGCTTGGACCCTGACCATGTTTCTTGTGAAATGATTAGTCAACGTTAAGTTTTCTTATGAGGACAATTTTATGAGAAGCAAGATAGAATTTGGACTCATATTAAGACTGATGGTCCAAATTAATTTGCTTATTTGCTCTGGACGTGAATCATTAGTATTGGCATTTCAGTTAGTAGCAGGTGGAGGTGCAGTTGAGGCTGCCTTGTCCGTACACTTGGAGTACCTTGCTACAACTCTAGGTTCACGAGAGCAATTGGCAATTGCTGAATTTGCAGAGTCCTTGTTAATTATACCAAAGGTTTTCTACTAAATACTTCAAGACTCATATTTTGTCTGCCGCAAAAAGTATGATATAATGTTGAAGAATCTGGTGCAGGTGCTTGCGGTCAATGCTGCTAAAGATGCCACTGAATTAGTTGCAAAACTACGGGCTTACCACCACACTGCCCAAACAAAGGCTGATAAGAAACATTTGTCCAGGTATTTACCTCATTCACACACTCCACTGCACAAGAGAATGCATTGCTCACTTCTCTAAACTTTCTTTTGCTCCCCTGATATTACTGCAGCATGGGACTGGACCTTGTAAAGGGATCGGTTCGTAACAACTTAGAAGCTGGAGTTATTGAACCTGCGATGAGCAAAGTGAAGATAATTCAGGTAAAACCTGTGGAAAATATGGAATTCACAAAAATTGCTGTCTGTCGATGAATTATATTAAAAGCTCAATTTTCTGCAGTTTGCCACCGAAGCAGCCATAACGATCCTTCGAATTGATGACATGATCAAACTTGTCAAAGATGAGAGCCAGAACGAAGAGGAATGATCTTTTTGTTTGAAGAGCTTCTCTTATTCTTCATCATTTCCCTCAACTAGAAGTTGGATGAAAGGAAATGGGTAATGTGGTGGTTTTCAGTTTTGAAGATGGTCTATTCTAAATTTCTAATACAGTTCCTTGTTGAAATACGTGCAATTTTTCTCCTAATGGAAGGTTCTGCTATTTTGGAAATAGTTGCTTTCTCTTTTTATTTATGTAATTATTTGTGTGAGAACTCATGAAATTACTAATCTTGCAGTCGTAGTGCTTGTCCAAACTCCATACGTTTTTCTTTATACTCTGTGTTCTTGGCTTTTGTTTACGAGCAGGGCTCTGCCAAGGAATTTCCTAAAGCTCCCTTCTCGGGCGTTAGATTCTCTAGTTCATTTTTTGTGTACCTATTTTATGTCATTGTATCTTACCCATTTATTTATGTGAGATTTCTATTTATTTACGTGAGATTTACATAAATAAATGATTCAGATGTAATGATATAAAATAGGTACATAAAAAAGGGACTAGAGGATCTGGTTCCCCGTTCTTGATCCAGGGTACGAATAACTTCTATCTGATTTATAAAAGCCATGAATGGTTTACTTTTCTCGGGATTTTCATATCATGATGGTAAGTTTCAAACATATCGTTGATTAGTTGCTAGTAATAGTATTGTCCTGAATGGTTGCTCCCTAAGATTGGTTCAATTGGACCTAAAAAAGTCTTTCAACGGTTTTTCAATCCAAGACTTTGTAGTTGGAGAATTATAATTGATCACAGGTGTAAACTCTTCTCTTAATGTTTCAAAAAGTTTAATCAAATTTCCGTCATTCTTTATTATATGTTAATATTTTACATTGCCAAAGTATCTATTACAACAACGATGCTATTTGAGGAAGTTTAGACTAGTAGGGAGCCGTTTCTGAATTAACCATAATAATAATAATAGTACTAATAATAATAATAATAATAACAACAGTAATATCTATTATTAGTATAAAAATAATAAGAAAATTTTATTTGGATATTTAGTAATATTTAAATTATTGAATTAACTAACAATTTCTATTAAAAGAAGTCTTAATGACTGTTTGGATGGGCTTTTAAGAGGTCAATAAGTATTTTTCTTTACCACAAATGTTTTTTTTAAGAAAAATGAGTGACTTTTTTAATAGCTAAAATATAACTTTTTAAGAAGTTCAAACTTGAAATTTTTAAAAAAAGCCTCTCAAATGATTTTTTCAGGTAGTTTTTTCAGATCAATTAATCAGTCTATTTTTTAGTCTTTTTTGTCCTTATGTTTTACACATAATTATCACAATATTTACAAATTAATTTTTACGTTTGTCTGGCAAACATATTATTTGACTTTTTTATATGTTTTAATATTTATTTTTGATATTAATTTTACTTATATTATAATCTATATAAAAGATTTGGTTAGATATATTTTCACTTATATTTTATATAGTTTAAAATTATATAATAATTAATATATTGTGCTTTGTATATTGTTTGGTATACTTTAAATAATATTTATATGCATAAATAATTGTTATTATAAAATAAAATATAGTTAAAATTAAAATTATTTTTATTTTTATATTGTCAAACTGTATGAAGATCTTTAAAAAAAACTCTTTTTAAAATAATAGTAAAACAGTCAACTAATTTTTTAAAAAAAATTCTCGTAAAAAATCTACAGAAAAAATTTTCTTAATAAAACTTTACTAATATAAATCCAATTAATCATAAGCTTATGCAGTTAAAATCGAAAGCCAAGGCAAATAGAAAGTCTTCCCAGAAGTGAAACAAATGTTGGTTACCTCGTTCACTAAGAATTTCGGCGACAATTACGAGTGAAATCACAAATCCCACATGGACACACGTGCATCTTCCACCTCTCTTGTCCTAAATTAAACCAACAAAAAACATAAAATATGTAAATTCTAACACGATATTTCCTAGATTCTCGGAAGGTTAAAGTCGGTAACAAAGTTGATCATTAACTACAATGTTAAGTTGACTCTTTAAAACACCGACGTAAGTCTGCTGGACCTCAAGGAGTCTCTTACGCAAATAGTCTCTCTTCTGGTTCTCACGTACGTGATCCATGTGCTCTTTAGCTGCTTTCTTGGGTCCCATGAACCATATCCACCGACACGCCCCATTAAGCATGCTCCATGTGAATTTACCGACATTCATGCTCTACCTCTACGTACCTTTTAAGCTAATTTTCTGTTATAACCGTAAGGTATCTTTTAATTTTAACTTTAAGTGTATGTAACAATTTATACCATAGCTGTTTTTGTATTTAGAATTTATTTTATATATACATATATCACAGCATAAAGAGGAAATAATTCATTCGTATTGTCTTTATTTAAATACTTTCCTTACTTCGGTCACTCTTGTGATCGAAATGTCGTAAGTTCGAGTCATATAAATAATTTCTTTTTAGAATGTAGAGAGAAAATTGCGTACAATTAATGTCCTTTTTTAATCCTAAAAAAATGAAAAATATTGTGCAATGAGGTGATATTATTGTTGCACTTTTTAATTATTTTATTTATTTGTTTTGTATTTTGTATTTTATTTATTTATTATTTCTCATTGGTTATTTATTTAGTTGCTTTTATTTTTATTTTTATTTTTATTTTTTATGAAGCTATTTATTTATGTATTTAGCTATTGTTTTTAAAATCGTTTTAAAAAATCTATTTTTTATTTATTGAAAATAATAAACCACTAAGGGATAAGTTGAACTATCCCTTGAACAGCCTTTTAAATATCTTTAGATTACTTATTAATCACGACACAAAATGAGGGACCATCCCTCGCTAGCCGACCTCTTTTCTGAATCTAACCTTAATCTTTGTGATTCAATGAAGAATCAGGAGAGATCAATTGCCCTAAGTAAACCAAAAATAATAGTACTTTTTGCTTTACAAAGTGAAGGAACAATACACCTGTTTCTGTTACTCTATGTTTACTCTATTTTACGAGCATCCATCTATTTAATAAATTATACTCATAAAAATTAGATGGACGGATGTTTATACAATAAAACAGGTACAAAATAACAACAACAACTGATCTAAACTTAAAATAAAAGATGTGAAAAAATATATTTTTTGTTTGACCAGTGCCTTGTCATTTGTCAACTTTAACTAGTCGAAACTTAAGATTTGTTTGGTTATGATATTGTTTAAATGTCTACTTAACTTAAATCAAATTAATTAAATTCAAATCAAACGAATAACTTATAATATTTATTTTAAATCAGAAAATTAAGCCAAATTTAATTGATTTAAATCATTTAAAGGTCGAATTGAGTTATCATATTACTAATGATATTCATGTCGAATGTATTTTATCTTAATTTTTATCCAAATTTTAAGGGAATTAATCAAAAATAAAACTATAAGGTTTTTTTTGAAATTGTTAATTATAAAAATTATAGTATTTCTTAAATTACATAGAAGATTTATATCTTTTACCTTAAAATGAAAATAACAATAATAATTATTATTATATTATAAGATTTATGAAATAAGTATTACTTGCAAAAACCACTTAATGGTGTTCTTACATTAGTTACTGAATATTGCACATCAAGTTCATTCATGTGCTGATTTCTAAAGTGGTATGTTGAACTAAAGATTAAAATACTTTTGTTTTGTCCCCTCACTAGAATGGGACCAGATCCTTTATGCCAAAAATGGTCTTTCCAGTTAACTTATCTTTCTCACTCTGCTGGCTCAATGCTTGTTTAATAAAGTTATGGTATGCACATGATCTTCCACGTGCGCTACCTTGACTTTGGGATCATCACGCCGTTCAAGGTCTCTCCTACCAATGCTAAAAGACCCTTTACAACTATGGATAGTACAATTATTTATCATTTTCCACACTAAACCGTTTGAGTTTAAACTATTTATTTAGTAGAATTTTTATCATAACTCAGATGATTATTTTATTGTCATTTAAATTTTTTTTAAATAAGCTTCATATAATAGGCTGTTTGATAACATAAAAATAAAAAATATTTTAAATTTTAACTATAATTTATTTTGTAATAAAAATTATTTATGCATATAAATATTATTTAAACTATATTAAACAATATGTGAAGCACAATATATTAATTATTATGTAATTTTAAACCATATAAAATATAAATGAAAATATATCTAATCAAATCTTTTATATGGATTATAATATAAATAAAACTAATATAAAAAATATTAAACATATACAAAAGTTAAATAATATTATATAAATCTCAAAATAAACGTAAAGATGTGCTTGTGGGTACTGTAAGAATTATGTGTAAAAACATAAAGGTAAAGGGGACTAAAAAATAGGCTCATTAATTGATCTGAAAAATCTACATGAAAAAGTGCTTATCTGAAAAACTTCAAAATTAAGTTTCTCATAAAATTATATTTTAGGTTCCAAAAAAGT
>JANZLD010000009.1:51552328-51569644 GCA_026413575.1 Erythroxylum carthagenense | reverse complement strand
ATAATAAGAATAATAATAAGTAGAAAATTTATAACAATAATTAATAATAATAATAACAATAATTAATAATAATAATAAGATAATTAATAATAATAATAATAAATAAATAAATAAATAAGAATAAGAATAATAATAATTAGAAATTTATTATTATAATACTAACAACAATTACAAAAAATTAATATTAATTGTATCAATAATAATTGTTATAAAAAATTTATAATTGATAAATTATAATCAATGAATTACATCTTCCCAATACATTATACTGTAGGGATATTTTTGTCATTAAACATTATTTTCTGTTCTGTCCACTGCAATCAAACACAATTATGTCCACAGGACGAAGACAATTTTCTTTGTTCTGTTAACTGCAACCAAACATTTCACTGTTTTCAATTCTTGTCCTGCCCTGTCCTATCCTATCATGTCTTGTCCCGTCCGTCCTTATATGTACATTGGTACGAATTCTTATATTGCTGTTCTCTTTATTTCAATTTACTGCAGTGAACAAACATTTTTAATTTAAACAGTAGCATTTCTTATTAAACTAAATAATTTTAAACCTGAAATAACCGACACATACAATATAAAATGACCGCGGATAATTGAACGCGTAACTTTCACGCAGCATCTGTTTTGCTCTAAGATAAGCATTTCTTGATTTTGACTATCGTCCTCCATCGGCGACTCTTGAGTGTTCGCAAATTCCCAAATCTCACTTCACCAGACAAACACTGCTTTCCCGAAGAACCCTAGGCTGTCAGTTTCTCTCATCATGGTGATTAATTTATCGTCGACGCTCCCGGGTCAGATTCGGTTCTTGATTCAGAGCTTGAATGAAGCCAACTCTGATTCCATTTTCCGAGAGCTCTGCGAGGTTCTTCTAGATTTCATTTTCTTTTTGTTCAATTGGTGCATTGATCGTCAACTCGCTAGAACCCTAAATTTGTCAGACATTTAATTTAGTTTTGGTTTAAACGTGGATTATTTTCTTGTTATTTTGGGTAAAAGAAATTGGGTTAGGTCGAAGATGATGTTCTTCTTCTTTTTTTGTTGATTCTCGTTATTTTACTCTTTATGTAGTTCGTTTTTGTTTGGGCGTGTTATTGAGGGAAATAGAACGTGTGATATAGAAACTGAACTCGTGCGTTTACTGTATAAATTCTTATCATTTGCAAAAATTAGTCAGTTCCATAATTCTCCGAGTTAGCGTTTTAGTGGGTCTGTATAAGGTTTTGTTGGGCTTACTTTATTTGTGTTAATTTTGTCAGTTTATTGATCATGGAATTGAGGGCAGCGTTCTCACTCTTCAAGCTTGCTTGGAAAGTCTACTTTCCGCAAAGTCAGACGTTAAACACACGCAAGTGGAGCTGGTTCTCTTGTCAATTTTCAAGTATCTGCTGGAAAAACCAAATTTCGGCACAGTGTTTTCACAGTCACTGAGATTCTTGGAGATCAACGAAGAGTTCCTAGAAAAATTGTCAAATGTTTTGCGGTTATCGTTGCTTGAAAAAATTGGCATTGGTCTTGCACTATTAGATTCTGAGAACATTGAAACCCGGATGTGCGGTGAGCAGTTTTAGTTTCAATGAGATATGGTGTTTTGTGTGATGTTATCTTTCTTGGTTTATGTTTTCTAATCCCTTCTTCAAGCTTTTTTGCTGCTTCGCAGGGAAGAGATTTTGCATGGATAATGTGGAGGAATTGTGCACCAATCCTGTTTCAGTAAAATCTGCAGAGCAAATTCAGGGCATTGTTTTGTTCCTCCAGCAGTCTGCGGCCTTGTCCCATTATGTGGACCGGTTTATGCAGATGGTATCCCGAATTCATTCAGAAGATGTTATCCCATTTGTTCTGACTCCATTACTGCCTGATGAATTGCATCAGAAAAACTTTTTGAGGTCCTTTCTCGTGCTCCTTGTAGTTATTTGTCAGCCTTTGGCAAATTTTTATACACACGACATACCTGGAATATGTTATTTAATAGCTTTCCCTGGTGCAGGAACATGAATCTTTTCCATGAAACCAAAGAAAGTGAATTTGATGAACTTTTAGCAGATATACAGAAGGAGATGAGCATGGGAGATGTTGTCAAAGAATTAGGCTATGGATGCACATTTGATGCTGCTCATTGCAAAGAGATTCTGTCTCTTTTTCAACCTCTAACTGAGATTACGATCTCCAAGATACTTGTAACAATTGCCCGAAGTTATTCTGGTCTTGAGGACAATCATGGCACTTTTTCTTCATTACTTTCGGCTCTTGGTTGTAGCATTTCGACTGATATTCCATTGTTAAGCTCCTGGAATGTTGAGATTCTCGTAAAAACAATCAAGGAGCTTGTGAGTTTTTCTCTTGTTACTTTTTTTATACACATTGATTACGGAATTCCAGGGTTGTGAAGGTTGTGCTCTTCTGTAGGCTCCTTCTGTCAACTGGGTACAAGTCATTGAGAACTTGGATCACGAGGGATTTTACATTCCTAATGAAGATGTGTTTCGCTTTTTCATGTCTGTATACAAGTGTGCATGCCAGGTATAAAATTTTCATGGTTCAAAATTACAATCAGCTGGATATGTTTCTAGTGTTGGGTTTATGTTTTAAATGTTTTCTCCCTTCTGTGATTTTTAATTTTAAGTTAACTTGTGTAGGATCCGTTCCCTCTCCATGCTATCTGTGGGAATGTGTGGAAGAATATTGAGGGGCAAGTATCCTTTCTTAAGCATGCTGTATCAGCACCACCTGAATTGTTTACTTTTGCATATTCTGGAAGGCAGCTGGTATGCACCTCTTTTTCCTTTCTCATTTTATTCTTTGATTGTAACTGGTTGGCTTCTCATAATTACTATTTTCTATTCTTCTATGTATTCTACGCATCTTTTCCGAGGTTTATGTCTTTTTGTTGTGAGCCTACTCCTGGACAGTTAGATTGGCTATGCACCTCTTTTTCTTTTCTCATCTTATTCTTTGGTTGTAACTAGTTGGCTTCTCATAACTTCCATTTTCTATTCTTTTATGTATTTTATGCATCTTTTCGAAGGTTTATGTCTGTTTGTTGTGAGCCTACTCCTGCTATTATATAACAATTGGATTGGCTATCCCCCATTACAAGGGATTTTCTTTGATCTTGTTCACATAGTTCGGGTTGAGCCTTTCATTTCAGGAGTATCTACTGAGTTACGAATCTATATGTTACTAGATTTCAATATTTGTTTCAGGCATATGTTGATGCCCTTCATGGGCATAAGCTTCAAGTAGCACAGACAAATCATGCGTGGTTGTGTCTCGACCTTTTGGATGTGCTTTGTCAACTGGCTGAAAGGGGTTATGCTACCTCAGTTCAATCCCTGCTGGATTATCCTCTTAGACACTGTCCGGAAATCTTGCTTCTTGGGATATCACATGTCAATGTACTTTTTTTCATCAGCAGTTGGAGAATTCATATACTTTTATTTCCATGCTTTCTAGGTGATAATTTTGCTCCGCACTTTGCAGACTGCCTATAATCTTCTTCAAAACAAAGTGTGTTCAACAGTTTTCCCTGTGCTAGTTCGAAGTACTTCTGGCAGCAGCATGATCCTTTACCTCTGGCATGTGAATCCTAATTTGGTTTTACGTGGATTTGTTGATACATACAACACTGATCCAGACAACTTGATTGTAATACTGGATTTATGTGAAGAACTAAAGGTATGTCAAACATCTATTGTAGAACAATTTGATGCTCTACTATTGATATGGCACTGGTGCAATTTCAACTTTTAATTGTCTCCTCTGTATTTATTGAAACTTTGTTGTGTTACTAAACTAATTCTGGGTCTTTAAACTTTCTGACTTCTTTGTTCATTGAAATTTCCAATTTATTGAATGTATGTGTATCTTGTTGATCTTGCAGATTTTTCTGTCAGTGCTGGATGCAATTCCTTGTCCTTTTGCAATCAGGCTGGCTGCCATTGCTTCACGGAAAAAAGTTTTAGACCTTGATAAGTGGCTGACTAATAATCTAATTACATACAAGGATTATTTCTTTGAGGTACGCGTTAGTTGATTTTTCTTCCACCTTGATTGTGTGGGATCTAATAACTTCAAAATTAAAAAATTTAAGCTTTTATTAGACCTGTTTTACCTGTGCTTTTAAGATCTTATTAGACTTGTGTTTAAAGTTCCCTTGATGACATCTGTTCAATATTTCAGGAGTGTCTCAAGTTTTTAAAGGAAATCCGACATGCAGGATCACCAGATTTTTCTGGCAATACTTTTCATCAAGTGGGTGCTGTTGCGGAGCTTTACTCTGAGTGTAGCTCTACCTTTTTCAAGGTTCTTTTTTGTTTTCCTGCACTTAGTTCTTTTTCCATTCCTCACTGCATTTAGTATGTGAACCATGGGGGTGCTCTTGTTCTATATTTTCATCAGGTCCTTGGTGCTCACACTGGCTTAATTATTTCTACTGAGCTTTCTGAGGAACTGGAGAGACTGCATTTGACAATTACGGGTGCCAATCCAAGGATGCAAAATGGTGGTTTGGATGATTCACCTGCCCCTGATGGACATTCAGATGATGTTGAGGCAGAAGCAAACTCTTATTTTCATCAAATGTTTTCGGGCCAGTTGCCTATTGAATCAATGGTTCAGATGCTTGCTCGGTTTAAGGAATCATCTGTAAAGAGGTATGGTTGTATTTTTTAAACCCGTAGTTCTTCTTTAGTTTTTGTTCTCTTTCGGCTTATTTCATCTGGTGCACCTACTTCACTGTGTTCTGAGATTATTAAGACAGGACTAAAGCCTCTCAGAGCATTTTTTTCACATATTACTAAGCTAATGACCTGAGGTTCTAGTTTTTATTTTCTCTATGTTAATTGGGATTCTAGGATGCTTCAGAGATTATGTTACCCTTTTCTGACCATCTTTTGTCTGTGTGTACTGGTAATAGTTAACGATATGTTGAAATGAATGGCAGGGAACACGCAATATTTGAGTGCATGATAGGCAATTTATTTGAGGAATACCGGTTCTTCCCAAAGTATCCAGAACGGCAACTTAAAATAGCTGCCATTCTATTTGGTGAGTTCCCATTCTGGTACTGGGCTACAATCCTGTTTTCTGGTAAAAATGATGATCTTAACTTTTGGCTGAATACTGTGGAACTATCAAAGACCTTCTGGCTGTGATTGGGAATAGATAAATAATACTGGCGTTTGCTTATTTAGAACATGATTTTGTGGAATATATTGTTTTTGTGAACAGGTTTGTAACTCTAGCAGGTTTATGTTTTTGTCATTGTCAACTATTTCAGGTTCCGTTATCAAGCACCAGCTTGTTACCCATCTTACTCTTGGGATTGCCTTGCGTGGTGTTTTGGATGCCCTTCGCAAACCTCCAGATTCCAAAGTCTGTATTGTCTATTATTGAGTGACTTTCCCTGTTTTTTCTTTTATGCCATATTTTGGGTGACTTTGTTGCATGCACAGATGTTTGTGTTCGGAACCAAGGCTTTGGATCAATTCGTTGACCGTCTAATTGAGTGGCCACAATATTGCAACCATATATTGCTGATCTCTCATCTGCGTAGTACTCACGCGGATCTTGTTGCTTTCATTGAACGGGAACTTGCCAGGATTTCGTCTGGTCATTTGGAGTCTGATGGAAGCAGTAGCACTAGTAGCTCAGCTTCTCAAACCCATGGTATGTCTCAAGTTACCTTGGGTAATCCTGAGGTGAGAACAGTATCTATTATGGTCATTTTAAGTTTGGAGTTCAATATACATTGAATACTATTTTTTAATGGTTTTATGATTTGCTACTTAGCTGGAATCCTTTGTGCTGTCTAACTTTTTCCTGGATTTGTTGAAATTGACGGAACTGATCCAAATTTGGTTCTCATTTTCTTTCTTGTAAATATTTCTCTGGTCATGGCCTTTTCTCAATTCTATGGTCAATGAGCAATCATCTTAACTCTTGTGGGCTATTATTGCAGTTCAATGGTGTTAACGTCTCACATCCTGGACAGCAACTTTCCTCTTCATTGCATCTTCAGCAGAGATTTGAAATCCCTCTTGAAGATCGCTACAAACTGCCTGTAGCATCATCCACAGATACTAAATCACTTGTATCTGGTGGTCAATCTTCTGCTGTTGCTGTTGATGCTTCCAGTGCTCAGAAAGTATGGTTTGGCTGTTAATTGTTTCAAATGTAGTAGAAATTAAATTTCATTACCCTAACTCCATCTATTTTTAATTTGCAGAGTGCTGTTACTGGAACTTCTATGTTATCTTCTTCCCCTGGTTTTGTCCGTCCTTCGAGAGGAGCTACATCTACCCGTAAAATTGCTGTCTACTGCATAAAACTGATTCCCTTCAATTATTAATGATGGTTTGTTCGTCCTGCAAATCTTGATGTGATTGTCTATTGCAGGATTTGGCTCTGCCTTGAACATTGAAACACTTGTAGCAGCTGCTGAAAGGAGAGAAACACCCATAGAGGTATGGTCTTCATGTTATTGTGTTTTGGGCTTATGTGACTGCAGCATATTTATGAGGGTTACATGTTGCATGGTTTAAGGTACCATGGTTTGTCTTTTTGCTGACATGTATATAGGTTACATTCTGCGTGAAGTCCATAGATAGTTCAAATCTTGAATTCGAGATATGTCATGTCTTCAAACAACTTTTATGATATCTAGGAATTAACAATTTTGAACATCAGACTACATAAATAGTCAGATATCCAGTTCTACTATGGGGTTCGTAGGCTGCCTTGTCCACCTAGAAGATTCTATTTCTGATATTGGGTTTTGATAATTGATCAAACAATCTAAAACCATGTGATTACTGTTTTGCATTGTTTCCTCTCTTGCTAGTTTGGTTTGTCATAAAACAATCCTATTTCCACTCTTGGTTACAGGCGCCAGCATCAGAGGTACAGGACAAGATATCATTCATTATCAATAACATTTCAGTGGCAAACATTGAAGCTAAGGCAAAAGAGTTCGCTGATGTCCTGAAGGAGCAATATTACGCCTGGTTTGCCCAATATATGGTTATGAAAAGGTCAGAAATTTGCTCCATGTTTGGTGTGTATTTGTTTCTGTATTCCTGAATTCAGATTTGTGTCTAAATTATTAGAAAATAAGTCTTCTACTGTGCATGAAACATCTACTGATTTATTTTGTTATAGAGCAAGCATTGAGCCCAATTTCCATGACTTGTACTTGAAGTTCCTTGATAAAGTTGGTTCAAAGGCTTTGAACAAGGAAATAGTTCAAGCAACCTATGAAAATTGCAAGGTTTGGATGATAAACTCCCTCCCTCCGTTCAATGCAGCTAAGTGCTTTTTTTTAAGAAATTGAGTGAGAATTGCCTTTAATATGATGGTTATGTCCAATTGCAGGTTCTTTTAGGATCAGAACTCATAAAATCAAGTTCAGAAGAGCGCTCTTTGCTAAAGAATTTAGGTAGTTGGCTGGGGAAACTGACAATTGGAAGGAACCAAGTGCTAAGGGCACGTGAGATAGATCCCAAATCTTTGATAATAGAGGTAATCTGTGTTGTTAAAAGCAGTATTAATACTGTCAGTCTTGTTAATGCATGTGTTAATTTTTCTACTTCTATTTTGCAAGTTTTTACTACATTTTGGGCTGTTTTCATTTTGTTTGTGTTGATTCTTACAGGCATATGAGAAGGGGTTGATGATTGCAGTGATTCCGTTTACTTCCAAGGTAAGTTTATAATGGTGGTTGAAAGAGGTTCTTCAGCTAAATCTTCTGTGACTTTTTGATTACAATTATTTTTACAGATTTTGGAGCCATGCCAGAACAGTCAAGCGTATCAACCTCCCAATCCATGGACGATGGGTATACTGGGACTTCTCGTGGAGATCTATTCAATGCCGAACTTGAAAATGAACCTCAAGTTTGACATAGAGGTACTGAGTTGTTTCAAAACCCCTTTGCATCCTATAATATACTAAAAAGTCTTTCTTCTATAATTCTATGTGCAATTACCTTTGTGATATATCAGGTGCTCTTTAAGAACCTTGGTGTAGATTTGAAAGACATAACCCCAACTACGCTTCTCAAAGATCGAAAACGGGAGATTGAAGGGAATCCTGATTTTTCAAATAAAGATGCTGGAGCAGTGCAATCACAGATGGTTGCTGAAGTTAAATCTGGAATAATATCTCCGTTGAATCATGTAGAGATACCACTGGAGGTTGCCAGTCCGCCTAACTCTGCCAGCCACACGCATTTGTTATCTCAGGTTTTTGTTTTTTAGTCTCTTGGTTTTAGGTATTTGGTATATGTTATAAAGCTAATCTGCTTCCTGTTTTCAGTATGCTGCTGCTCCAGTTCATCTCCCTTCAGGTGCATTGATGGAGGAAGAAAAACTAAGTGCATTAGGCTTGTCTGATCAGCTCCCATCAGCTCAAGGATTATTTCAGTCTACTCCATCCCAGTCACCTTTTTCTGTGAGAGAGATTCATCATCATCTTCATTTTTCATTGCTGTTTTTAGATAATGATATGCTTCTATGTTTACCCATTATCTGATTTTGTACTTGTTGCAGCTTCCTGCAGCAATACCTAACATTGGAAGTCACATTATAGTCAACCAAAAAATAATATCTTGGGGATTTCACTTGCACTTTCAGAGGTTTGACACTGTTGCCTTCTCAGTCTTTTGTGTTTAACAATTCACCGGCCTTTACTTCTCATAGTAATCTCCAAATCTTGTTTGTATCAGAGTTATTCCTATTGCAATGGATAGAGCTATCAAGGAGATAGTGTCTGGTATTGTTCAGCGTAGCGTTTCTATAGCAACTCAGACAACCAAGGAGCTTGTTTTGAAGGTTTGCTGGCCGTACTAAAATCATATGGGTCTGCCTTGTTGGTTGATTAACAATTTCTAGGAGACTTTCTAACACCTTAAATACAGGATTATGCTATGGAATCTGATGAGAGTCGAATATATCAAGCTGCACACTTGATGGTTGCTAGTTTGGCTGGAAGTTTAGCTCATGTTACATGCAAGGTTGTCTTTCATTGCCGATATTGCAGTATCTGTTCTCCTGTTTCGTTGTCTTGGCTGAAGTTTTTTTGGTTTTCCAGGAGCCACTACGCAGTTCGATATTAAGTCAATTAAGAAACTTGCTTCAAGGGACTATTGCAAGTGAGATCTTGGAACCTGCTGTTCAGCTGGCTACAAATGACAATCTTGACCTTGGTTGTGCAGTAATTGAACAGAATGCTACTGATAAGGTAGTGTCTAATTTTTATCTGCAAGTGGTACATCTTTTCCCATTCCAACAGCGTGAATAGATTTCTACTCTTGAGCATAATAAGGAAGCATTTATGGTTCAGAGAATTTTTGTAGGCAGTAGCCTCAAGAATCTATCTAGCTCTTGGTTCCACCTTGTGGCATGCCATAATGTGCATATTTGTGATCTATATCTGCAACTAAATAGATTAAACGTTTCCTAATTCACAACCATGACTTGATAACATTGGGTCATATCAGCAAGTATAGTTATATGTTAAGCTATATGTGACAAGGATGCTGTTCTGCAACACTACATGTGATGTGATGAAAGCTAGCATGCACTTGATAATGTGTTATAAGGAATAGTGAGTCTGGAGATTAATATGGAAGCTATAGATAACCAATGAGAAGGCGAAACCTCAAATTGACTGAGTTCACTTGTGAACAAGCAGAAGCTAGTAACTGATCTGCACTGTTCGTGTTAGCTTTGGCATGGTGATGTACTATTCAGTAAAGACATGGCTAATGGGATCCATTGTTTCAATCTGATGGAAATTTTTGCAAAAGCTGTTGTTGAAATGTGATCTGTTGTCGGACTCATTTTACCTATTGATCTGGGATTCATTACATGGACTTTAAAGATCATTGCACATCGCCCCAGTGTTTACATGGATTTCCAACTGTTTTCCCTTGTACAGGCAATACATGTCATTGATGAGGAAATACGTCAGCAACTTGCATTGCGAAGGAAACATAGAGATGGTGTTGGTCCAACATTTTTCGATGCTAATATTTATACACAAGGCTCCATGGGCATCATACCTGAGGCCCTCCGTCCTAAACCTGGTCATTTGTCTGTGACTCAACAGCGTGTTTATGAGGTATGTCTGTTGCATCTTTCTTGTGAGGATTAACTACTGAAAGGAAAGCTAACTTGGTTATGTGCTGTCCTGCCCTCTCCATTATCATTATACTTTTCAGGACTTTGTTCGGCTTCCATGGCAAAACCAATCTAACCAGAGCTCGCAAGCTGTTCCTACCGGCTCTTCAACCTTCTCTGGTAGTACTAGTCTTGCTGGTTCATATGGTGTGGCATCGGCACAACTTAGCACGGGTTACTCATCTGCTCCAGTAAACATAGGATTTGATGTGTTGTCACGTACAATGGATGTTTCATCTGAGAAATTTGAGTCTAATTCAGCGGCCCTTCTAAGGTGATCTATCTTTTCTCGGAATTTGGTACTTCATTTGATGCAAATCTGATTTGATGGTTATTTTAATGCGTATTCAATGTTTCAGTACTTCCACCATTCAAATGGGAATGGCTGATGGTGTTCTCCCACAAAATACTGAAAATAATTCTGGCAGTGTAACGTTTTCTGCTGGTGCTACTGCTCATGAACTTCATCCAGTGGATGCATCCATGGATGCACTTAAGGTTGGAAAATGATATTTTTGTTTAGCATTATACTGCTAATGACTTGTTAATGGTGGTTGATGTGAATGATTGCATCTGTTAATAGGAGCTGGGAGTATCTTCACTACCTTCATCATCATCAGTTCCTCCTGAGCGCCTGAATAGTAACATATCAGAACCCTCATTGAGCACAAGGGATGCTTTGGACAAGTACCAGATCATTTCCCAAAAGGTCGATTTTGAGTCTTTGCATTTTCTATGTAGTGATTGCACTTTTTGTATGTTGTCTTCCTCCCTATTCCATGGTCTCCACTCTGGAAAATGAGTGTTGTAACTCAAAACTAATTTTGATTTAATTGTTTAAATTCTAGTCAAACTCTGGCATCAAGTTTTATCCTTTGTCTATTTTCCAAAGGATTTTGCAAGATTCAACATTAAGATCTTATTTCTCTTGTGTTTTTTTAATTTTAATTTTTCTTCTTGTAATATTCTACTTGTGAACTTGTTTACTGTTTATGTATGGTTTCAGTTGGAGGCTTCTGTCACTGGTGATGGCAGGGAAGCAGAAATTCCGGTATTCTTTCTAGCACATTAAATTAATTGTGGGATATGTCTGGGCAACATGTTCAACTATTTCTATCGATTGGTCTTCAGGGTTTGATTGCTGAGGTTCCTGAAATCATACTCAGATGTGTTAGCCGTGATGAAGCTGCTCTGGCTGTAGCACAAAAGGTCTTTGTTGTCTTGGAGACTATTAAGTTTTCATTTTAGAATTGTTTTCCGATCAACTTTTGTTACTGCTACATATTTCCTATAATTTCCAATGATCATATTAATGATTATTTTGGATCTTATTAGTTCCTAAATTGTTGGATATAGGTTTTCAAGGGTTTATACGAGAATGCATCAAACAGTTTTCATGTTGATGCATGTCTTGCTATTCTGGCTGCTATTCGAGATGTTTGCAAACTTGTGGTTAAAGAACTCACCAGCTGGGTATGTTTTTATCCTGTCTCTTTGAGCAGACTTTGCCTTCTTGTCCCATAAGAACTTACTGCAAAGATGCAATGTCTTTTACTTGTGTAAATGCTGCTTATAGTTTTTCAGTTGGCAGAGGTAGAATTTTACTGCAAATTATATCCTCCAGGTCATTTACTCAGACGAGGAGCGAAAATTCAATAAGGATGTTACGATTGGACTTATACGGAGTGCATTGCTCAATCTTGCTGAGTACAATGTTCATATGGCGAAACTTATTGATGGGGGAAGAAATAGTATGTTTTTAATATGAAGAGATAATTGCATTACTGATTTGCTATTCACGACAAATGACCAATTGGTGATGTGTGCAGAAGCTGCTACAGATTTTGCTATTTCCCTTATTCAAGCTTTGATTGTGGAAGAGCCTAAAGTTATTTCTGAACTTCACAATTTTGTTGATGCATTAGCCAAGGTTGTTGTGCTTGTCTACATTGTTTGTTAGACTGCTCTGACATATTTTTTTCTCTTTTGAAGTCTCTTACTGTTTATTACTTACAGCTTGCAGCAAAACCAGGATCTCCTGAGTCAGTACAAAATCTTATTGAGATTGTTAAAAATCCTGCTGCTGGTTCAGTTTCTCTGGCTGGAAACCCTGTTGCAAAAGATGACAAGACAAAACAATCCAGAGAGAAAAAGGTTTGAATGATTTCTGTTGCTTACCATAGGTTTGTTTCTCTCTCTCTCTCTTGGTTCTGAAATCCTTTTCTTTTTGATACAGGCTACTAGTCTGGGCACTGGTAGCAGGGAAGACTGTAGCATTGTTGAATCTGTTGAGCCAGACCCTGCTGGTTTCTGTGAACAGGTTCCTTACCTTGATGCTTCAGTTACCTTGTTCTTTATTTGATGATAATTTCATTGCTAGGTACTTCTAGTTTAGGAATATGTTTTCCTTTCTTTTTGGGGGAAGCTATGATGCAAAATACTGTGTTTTGAGCTTGATATGTGCTTCTTTTTGGTGGTTAAATACCCTCTCTTTTCACATGCTTGGAGGAGGGAATGATAAAGTCTAGCTTGCAACCACTTTGTTCTTGAATTTAGTTATACTGGCGCTCTACTCGCTTTACTCTCTCACACATACATGCATTGCGATCCATGCCTTTAAGTTATGGGCTGATTGAAATGTACCGAGTTGTTCAGAGGAACAGTAATTTTAGAAAATTTTCTTTTTCTAATCCCTTTTCTATCATATTGTTTGTTTAAACTGTAATATTGGTTTTATACTATATAGGTCTCTATGCTATTTGCTGATTGGTGCCGCATATGTGAATTGCCTGGTGCAAATGATGCAGCTTTTACTCATTATATACTACAATTACATCAAAACGGACTGTTGAAGGGGGATGATATGACAGATCGCTTTTTCCGAATTCTTACGGTTTCTTTTTTGACTTGAAATGTTTTTATGTCGAAGGATAATATTGAAGCTACCAGTCTAATATTATCTTATAATTGCAGGAAGTTTCTGTCAAACATTGTCAATCTTCTGAGGTGATAAATTCTGGCGCATTGCCTTCCCCTCAACAAGTGCAGAATCTATCCTTCCTTGCAATTGATATTTATGCAAAGCTTGTATTTTCAGTCCTGAAGGCAAGATTTCTATGTAATTTTGTTTTGTACTCTAAACTAGGTTTCATCTTGTGACTAACACTAGTATTTAATGTTTTCAGATGGAGCAAGGATCGAGTAAAGTGTTTCTTTTCTCCAAGGTTAATCTTAAACCAAATTGTTTATATTTTTCGTTTCTCTATGGTTTCTTGGATATGATATCTGTGGTATGCAACAGATATTGGCTGTCACTGTGAAATTTTTGCATAAGGAGTCTGAGGAGAAGAAAGCATCTTTCAACCCAAGACCATACTTCAGATTGTTTATAAATTGGTTTCTCGACCTTGTTTCCCTGGATCCTATTAATGATGATGCAAACTTTCAGGTAAGGTTTTTTTTTTTTAATCTAGTTTTTTGTTTCCGTTGACTAACATTGACTGTATTTGTCACAGATTTTGACAGCCTTGGCTGATGCATTCCATACTCTGCAGCCCCTTAAAGTTCCTGCTTTCAGGTTAGCGCATTCAATTTGGCCAGCAGAGATGTGAAATACTACTGATTAGCTTATATATTGTACTATATTATGAGATTCAGTCTAGTTGTCTGTTCTTGTTATGTTTGTTTGTAGTTGGAGATTGAAATATGCAGCTTTTCCTATATAATCATCATTCCTTCTTTCCCCGAGTATGTGTGGCTGCTAATCGAAGGAAAAAGTGTATCATCCTCTGGATGATAATTGTGTTTTTCTATCGCTAAATTGTTTTATTCTAGAAATGGGGGATTCTCTACTTGCACTCCCACTGTCCTCCTTTCTTGGCTTAAGCACTTTCATCTTCTAACTTGATTATGATTATTCTTCAGCTTTGCATGGCTTGAGTTGGTAAGTCATAGGAGCTTCATGCCGAAATTGCTCACAGGAAATGCTCAGAAGGGTTGGCCTTATGTCCAGCGGTTATTGGTAGACCTGTTTCAATTCTTGGAGCCATTTTTGAGGACTGCTGAGATGCCATCTACGGTATGTTGCTTCCTCTTAATAGTTGTTTTAATCCCAGTATATTTCTCTAATCTGTCTTTATGTGCAGATGCAATTTCTGTACAGAGGTACCCTGAGAGTGCTGCTGGTGCTACTTCATGATTTTCCTGAGTTCCTTTGTGCATATCATTTTACCTTATGTGATATGATCCCTCCAACCTGCATACAAATGCGCAATATCATCCTGAGTGCATTCCCCCTTAATATGAGGCTTCCTGATCCATCTACGCCAAACTTAAAGGTGCGCATTAGTTCTAGGATTATTTTAATATCTTTTACAAAAATTCCACTTAAGTTTGTCCTGTAGTGAATAAGTGATTAATTAGGACTAAGTTTCGTTTCATATTTGCAGATTGATTTACTTCCAGAGATCAGGGAACCACCTCACATTCTATCTGAGGTGGATGCTGTGCTTAGAGCAAAGCAGATGAAAACCGATGTAGACGAGTATCTCAAGGTACTTCAATTCACTTCCTGAAAAACTAATTTAGCTTCCTTCGTATCTGTTTTTATTTTCTAAAAGATGGGATCGCCAAATTTAACATAACTGGGATAATAGCTTTTAGAGTTCAGTTGTACGATTCCTCTTCTGCTTTTTCTATTGTTTGAACTTGTTTTTGAAAAAGTTCTGGTCATATCTGAACATAAACATAATATTACTTTCTTAATGGGGGTTTGCTTGTATTTGGAGTGCAAAACTATGTCATTTTAACTTTCAATTTTTACAGACGAGGCAACAGGGTTCAGCATTTCTCTCTGAACTGAAGCAGAGATTACTGCTCTTGCCAAGTGAAGCTTCGTCTGCAGGAACCCGTTACAATGTACCACTGATCAATTCCCTAGTGCTTTACACTGGAATGCAGGTATAATCTGGTTTATTGTTTTTCTTATAGAGGTTAACTTTTTGTCAAGGTCAGATTAGACACTATTTTTGTCTGGAAACTCCTTTATATAGAGTTTTACTTATTTAATTCTGTGAAGCTTTAGATTTTGATTTTTCAAAATGAAATTCCTGGGAAGCGAGAACAGGAATTGGTGATCTATTTAAATGTTTTTTTTAAATACCTCAATGAACTAAAATATGATTTTCCAATTACTACAGGCCATCCAACAGATGCAAGCCAGGATACCTCATTCACAGTCAACTGCGAACTTAAATGTATTGCTAGTAGATGCTGCACTGGATATTTACAAGACTCTTGCCCTAGATCTGGACACTGAAGGCCGATACCTTTTCTTAAATGCTATTGCCAATCAACTAAGATATCCTAACAACCATACACATTACTTCTCCTTTATACTGCTTTACTTGTTTGCAGAATTTAACCAGGTAAGAAAGTTCTTGTACTTATCACTTCTGGAAATCCCTCGTTTTTCTACAATTTGCTTTAGTTTGTCCAATGCAACTACAATTCTGTGATAGGTTTAGTAACCCGTGCAACATCAAACTGTTACTCCTAATTCATAACTACGTGTTCTTGTCAGCAGGAGATCATCCAGGAGCAGATTACAAGAGTGTTATTGGAGCGACTAATCGTTAATCGACCCCATCCATGGGGCCTTCTGATAAGTTTTATTGAGCTCATTAAGGTGATTATCTTTCCAGATGTGTCATTTAATGATCTTTGCTTTCTTTCACGCGTTATCACATTATCTGATCAATGCCTTTCTTTTGCTTTTTCTTTTTATGGCTCTGCTGAAATCCTTTTCCCCTTCCGTACAGAATCCGAGATACAATTTTTGGAATCGGTCCTTCATAAGATGTGCACCTGAGATTGAAAAACTATTTGAATCGGTTGCTAGGTCATGTGGTGGCTTAAAACCCATGGACGAAAGTATGGTCTCAGGATGGGTTTCCGATGGTGCACATTGAAATTATTCTGCGTGTACCTGTACATACACAGAATAGCAAGAACTTGTCTTTAGTCCTCTGACAAGTTGTGATTAGATTAAATTAATTGCCTTGTTCTAGAATACTCATATTCGTGGTCTCATGATTAGTTATAATTATGTAAGAATGTTCCTAATTATTTTCTTAAAATCTTCACGATGTAAATATTGTATTCTGTGTTAATATCTGAACCAAATTGTTGTTCATTCCTTAATGTGTATTTATTGTACTTGCGGAAAAGCTTCCAGCCTCGTCGGTCTGAGTGCTGTCCAAAATTTTGACCCGACCTGAAATTGTGACTGACGTGTAATGAATCAACTTAAAATTTGTTCTTTTGTGTTGAGTTGGTTTAGGCTGTCAATCTGATGCAGCTTGAACACCCCCAACTTTGTCTTGTAAAATTGGTTTGAAGGTTTTGAACAAGTTTAGATCGTGCAACTAGAATTCGATTAGAATTTGTTTTAAGTTTGGATCGTATTATAAAGATTGGATTGGGTTGATATGGCTTCGAAGAAATTTTTATGTCGTGTAATTTGAACTCCGATTAGAATTTGGGTCGTATTATAGGGATTAAATTGGACGGACCTTGTTATCCTTAAATTGTAAATTTGTAATCATTATTTTAAGTATATAATGAACAAGCTTGAAAATATATATTACAAAGTTATAAATTAAGCTTAAATTAATTAATTTAAATTATTTTGTAAAAGTTCAAACCTCAAGATGAGTCATTACTCAAGGTGGGAAAATGTGATCCACAAATTTGGGCAAGTACAATTGATCATTGGAGGCAAAATACAATTAATGCTTATTTAGCAAAAGTTTTTAAACATTCTTCTGAAGAAGTAGTTAGATATTTAGTACCTATGTTGATGGTTTTATAAAAGTAGAGTTTTTTTTTAAGAATTTTTTTAAAAGTCAGTTAACTGTTTAGCTGTCAATTAAAAAACATTTTTTGAAAAAACTTCATAAGGTAGACTATTTGACAACATAAAAATAAAAAGTATTTTTATTAATTTTAATTATATTTTATTTTGTAATAAAAATTATTTATGTATATAAATATTATTTAAAGTATATTAAACAATATACAAAACACAATATATTAATTATTATATAATTTTAAACCATAT
>JANZLD010000009.1:51499740-51513964 GCA_026413575.1 Erythroxylum carthagenense | reverse complement strand
CCATCGATGATGGTCACTCATTGAGTTCGCAAAACTCATCCAAAATTTGCAATTATTTTTCAGGACTCAGAAGAATACCCCGTTAGGCAACGGTCGTATAGCGACCGCCTGTGAGTGAATGAAGAGGTCGGGATCAGTTGTGTCTGCATTAGTGTCTGCAAATTTTTTTATAATATTATGTATTTCATAATTCCTGTATTATTGATTGGCTCTAATTATGTAAATTGTTTTCCGCATAATGTGTATATGCATTAGTTCAAAAAAAAATACTGAGATTTGACAAGTGATGTAGCACGTCACCCTCGCAGGGCACGGAATCAAATATCACCATCGATGTCGGGTTTGGGTCTTACGGGAGTGGGGTGTTACAAACCTTCTATTTTCACCTCCTAGGTTTCTTGAGTCTCCCAACTCGCAAGAAAATCATAGTTGAAATTCCTTCAATCTTATAGCAAAAAATCCCTTTTTCCAAAGGTGAATTTTGAAGTAAATCACTTGTTAATATAGAAATCCGATATAATATGTAAACTACACAAGAGGGGGGTTGAATTATGTAATCTTTTTAAAAATATTAATCTTTTGAGACTTCTTAAATTTCTTTACGAAATTCAAATCACAATCGTAAGTAATATTATCGACTCATCTAATAATAAGAAAATTAGAAGTAAGGGTTAGAGAATAGACGTTGTGATTTTATACTAGTTCACCCCGAACCTTGGGCTACGTCCAGTCCTCAGAGTTTGTCTGAGATTTCACTATACTCTTCAACTTACAAGTATTCTTCCTACACTTGTGGAGCCTCTTCAGGTCTCTCTCACAATATATTCTTTATCTGTTGTATTAGCCTCTCTAGACTCTAGCCTTCCTTTCTCTTTCTAACAAAAGTATTTTTGAGTTTTCGGTTACATATGTATTCGCTCACTTCTTTTGCACTTTGAATACAGAATTTTTGCTAATGCAAAAATGTTTGTTGTCCTACTCTTTGACTAGAATTAGTATTTATAGCCTAAGCCTCCAATTGTCTTCTTGAAAACTACTTCTTGAATCTGCTAGAAATGGTTATTATTTGAGTCCTATAACTAACTCCAACTAACTAACTATTTGACGTTCTGGAATATCTTCCTTTTGTATCGTCTGGAATAATGCTTCTTCTATTAGGATGTTTCGTCTGTTAATCCGCTTTGTTTATTGTTGTGGTTCGTCTGGTGTCGCGCTTATTCTGGTGTTGTGTTTCATCTGTTGTTGCACTTCATCTGGTGTTGTGCTTCATCTAGTGTCACGCTTTCGTCTGTTGTAGCACTTTCGTCTGTTGTAGCGTTCCATCTGGTGTCGCGCTTTGTCTATCGTAGCACTTCGTCTAGTGTTGACCGCTCATCTTCTGAGTTGACTAAGTGTTATTTACATTTTTTTGCACACTTAACAAAATTATAAAAATAGTTCATACATCTCTAAGATTATTATTATTTGATTGTCATCAAAAATAATAGAAGTGAAGTCCTTTTAACTTAACAATCTCCCCCTTTTTTATAATAACAAATAATCATAATTTTAGAAGATAAAATGATAGTCATAGATGAATAGATGAATAGTATTCTGACTAATAATAAAGCAAAAACATTAGAAAAGAATTGCATACTAGATATATACAATGCTTTCTATCTTGTTTTCTATCTTCTCTTCTCGTTCTCCTCTTTTTCTCCTTCTCCCCCTATTTGTTATTATTCAAAAAGATTGCTTCATTGTAGACACTTTCAAAAATTCAGAAAATATATGTTGCATGTCATTGCGGATCGTCTTGAGGTCTTGTTCAATAGTAACCCGTAGTAGTGCTAATTCCTCATGAAGATCACCTATTGAGTTAGCTAGTTCATCAACCTTGGTATGAACTTCCTCAATTTCTTTTGCTAATGCTTCCTGAACTTCCTTCTGACTGTGACTTGCTTCTGTCCAATTTATGAAATGCTTCAAGAACTCCAGATTGATAGTAGAATCTTGTTGTATTTCACTAAGTGGATGAAGGTTTTCAACAGCAGATGGTTCTGAAGGTAAAATGTCTAACTCTATAATTTTGAAAGACGGTAGACTGAAGGGTTGTTTTCCTTTTGGGAGATCAAGATCATCAGGTCTAGGTAGTTTAAGAATTGGTTGCCCAAGAAGGTGTAACACATCTTTGACTGAGAGTATGAAGCCTAAAGGTCTTAAATGCATGACCAAGTGCACAAAGGTTTCTGAGTTGACATTAATACCTTCAACTATGATACTTCTGTACTATCCTTCTTTCACTTTGCCAACTACCTTGAAGTTTTCATTGGTGGTTGAAACTCCAAATTTACTTCCTAATTCTTTGAAAATGTGATGTGAAACATAGATTCCTCTAGGTTGAGCTACATTACATGCATCATCTATTTTCTTCACAGCTACTTGAATCTGCTCTTCTGTAAGATCATCGTTATTTCCCTCAGGAAACATCTTCTTTTTCCCTTTTTCTTCATTTCTCACAATGGTTGAGCATCTTGGATGTATGTCTAGCAAAATTTTTATTGATGTTCTGCTCGTAATCGGATAGATTGTATACCAATCCTTTGAAATCTTCAATGGATATGGTTCTACCTTCTCTTCTCGTAGAATACCATATAATCTTCGTTCTTCATGACTTAGAAGATGTATTGTCTGATCATTAATCGGTATAGGTTCAACTAGTACCTTGACTAACTTTTTTAAAGGTTCTCTGATAATAATTGAGCTTCTGCTTCGAATAGGTATTGATTCTTCTATAATCTTCATTCTTAAATCCTTTTTGTTGATTGGTTAAGAAGGATTGTAAGGTTCCAATTGGTGTTCAACTATTTTCGCCTTCTATTGAACATCAGATGAAGAAACCTTTTTCTAACTAGGCTTTAACTTCTTTTGTTCTTCTGCCAATTTAGAAGATAGTTGTTGTTGAGGCTTCTTCCTCTCAAATACCAAATTCCTTTTAATTTCTGTCTCTATAGATGATTTTACTTATTGGCTTTATAAAATAGAGATAATTGATGTGGTAGGTTGCTGTCTTTTCTCTTGCTTTTCAGAATCTCCATCAAGAATAAGAGATTTTCACTTCTTCTGTTCTTGTTGTCTTAAGGTCAACAGTCTTGGTGACCTTCTTGATTGAAGTGTCTCCACCTTTCTCTTCAATGACACTTGTTGTGATGCTTGTTGAACCCGACTTTCCTCTTTCTGTATAATCATCTTAGGTTTTATTGGTACATCAGACAATTTCTCAGTCTTTTCTTCTACGGATGTTCTTTCTGTTGATCAAGATTTTGTTTTTCTTGCAGACGTACGACGTTCACTTCTACCCCATGTTACTATTAGTTCCCCCTCAAACCTTGCTATCAGTGTAGAATCTATATCCATCTCATCATCAAACTTTATCCCCATTCTATGAATAGTTATGGCATTAATGATGCTCTTCACATCCATTTTTACCTTGTTATCTCTGTCGAGAAAGATTCATGATTCTCTAAAAATCCTTGTCAACAGCATTCCATATGGTAAAGAGCTAGAATCTCCCTTTGACTTCATCATGTACTTCAAAATCAAGTACGGAAGAGTAATGGGTTGATGATTCAGTAAATGATACAGACAATGTTCATGGTTCATTGTCACAACGTCCTTCAAGCCTAATCTTGGTAGAACATAGTAAAGAAGCAGTGAATGTAGAACCTTAGCTTTCGGAACAAGGTTTAATGCCTTTTTAACTTCTGGATCACTACATTCATAGAGTTGTCGATTGATGTGCATTTCATCTACACGACTTTGAATAATCCATTTTGTATTGTTAAACAGCTTTACTCCAATACTAGGACACCCACTGACCCTCTCGATAGTATCTTATGTCACAATAATCGACAATCCGTCAACCATTGATACTAAGTTGTCGTCTACCACCTTTGAATTCTTCCAAAATTCATATATCTCATTCAAATAGACCTTTTCACAAACCTTGAAGAAGTTTTTCGAACCAACTGCTTCAATCTCTAGTTCAAGGTCCATCTGATTTTCCTTCAATTAGATGAAATCAACGTGTCTCCTCTAGATAAGCAATTGATTGTGGTCTGTAACAAGTAAAAACTAAACACATAAAAGTATTTCGCTCAAAGTAGCGATGTTAGTCTCTAAAAGTAAGAATATGAGATGAAATAAACTTGAAGCTTAGAATAGAGTATTGAATCGTCTTAGTTGAGACCACTAAATAAGTCGGTTTCAAAGTATTTCAAGAAAATTCTAGAGTAGAAGATAGTTTACAATCTTGAGAAGATTTCCTTCTTATACCTACTCTTGAAAAGTTACTGTTCATAACTTACCGTTACTATTTACTTGAAAACTGACAAATTTTTATCTTCTTCCTGTATGAATCTTCTGGGTCATAACGTGTCAAACGAATGGTCGTTCAGCATTACCATATTCAAGTTTTGTCTGATTTCCTTAAATCTGTCTTCACACAAAGGTTTAGTAAAGATATCCACCCATTATTGATTTGTCTCAACAAATTGTAGACTGATGATTCTTCTTTGTACATAGTCTCGTATAAAAAGATGTTTAACTTCAATATGTTTTGTCCTCGAGTGTTGTATTGGATTCTTTGATAGATTGATAGCACTTGTGTTGTCATAGAAGATTGGAATTTGATCTTCTTGTATGGAGTAATCTTCTAACTGATACTTAATCCATAACGTCTGTGAACAGAAATTTGCAGCTGACATGTATTTAACTTCTGCAGTTGATAGAGCAACTGAACTTTGCCTCTTGCTTGACCAAAAAATTAGATTATGACCAAGAAAGTGACAACCTCCACTTGTACTCTTTCTATTAATTCTATCTCCAGCATAATCAGTATCACAGTAGCCAATTAACCTTTTAGTTTCCAATTAACTTGTACTCTTTCTAGGATAAAAAGTTGTATTCTCAAGATTAGATTTTTTAAGGCCTTTGACATCATTAGATGGGATTTTGTTGAAAATTGGCTCTAAACTTTTGGTTTCCATGATAGTTTGTGTAGTGCATTAAAGATTACATAATTATAACAACATTCAAAATTCTTATCAATGGCCCATTAGAATTTTCAAAAATACCAAAGGAATAAGTAAAAAGGATCCTCTTTCCCCTTACTTATTCACTTTGGTAATTGAAGAATTATCTAGACTTCTGAATACTTTTACTTCTAATAATGGTGGATTCAACTTCCACCATAAATGTAGAAAGCTTAAGATTAGTCACTTAGCATTTATTTATGACTTGAAGTTATGTGGGGTATATACTTACTCCATAGAAATAATTATGGGAATTTTAAAGATGTTTTCTAAATTCCTAGTCTGGAAGTTATTGTTAACAAAAGCAACATGCAAGTTTCTTTAGATGTGTAAAATCAGGATAAGCTTAGTAGAATATTTGGGATTGAATATCCAAAAACCTACCTTTAAATATTTTGGTATTCCTTTTAGCACATCTAAACCAAAATATGTTTGTTGCATTCCTCCAATTTAGTTTTTTAAATCAAGATTAATTCTTACCAAAACCAAGTTTTATCATTTACTACATAACTAACTATCATTAATTTTGTAATAGGGAGCTTACATATATAATGGTGTGCTCATTTAGTCTTACAAACGAGATTCATAAAAGATATTGAAAAATGTATTAAGGGATTCTTATGTTCAGGACAAGAAGAGAAATCTCAAAGAGTTAAAGTCAAATAGGAAGAAGTTTCCAATTTAAGGAAAGAGGGAGGACTTGGATTGTTCTCATAACTCCTATACAGAAAGTGTTACTCTCTAAGAGATTATGGAAATTGATCATAGATAAATAAACAATTTTGCATAAATGAAATAATAAGTTCCATTTAAAGGAATTGAACAGATGGTAGTTAGAAATTAGTAGAGAGCAATCATGGAGTTTTGCACAATTGCTCAAGTTGAGGGAACACAATTACTCATGGATTAAACATAGCTTAGGAAACAGGGAAAAATCCTAGTTCTAATTTGATAACTAGAATGATCATTGTACTCTAATCAAGAGGAATGGGTTGACAAATCTAATCTTGAGAATTTCTTTGAATGCCAAAGTTTGCTTAGTTATATAAGCTGGTATTGTTGTTGCAATTTTAGAGGCTTCACTTGCCTAATAAACTACCTACCTTAACTTATTCACTTGCACAAGCAAGATAGCTACCAAATAACACTAGATTATACAACAATGCATTATGCTACAAAATATACATACCTTGCTTTTAGGAAGCATCATGGTATGATCTAATCTAAAGGCAGACTATTAACCCAAAAGAATCTATGATCAGTTGACTAGTAATCAAGAATAGAATTAGACCAAAGTATATGTGGTTTTGGAACTATGATCCTATATATCTTCTATACAAGGGGGAGATAGAGGATAGAAATAAACTATTTTCCTTGTAGGTACTTAAAAACTATCTAGAATATGGTGTTATGCACTATAATGGCGTATTGTCTTTATATGAATGGAATGAGCTCATATTTTTGGCAACTAACAAAGTTAAGAACCTCAAACAAGATGGAATTGTATTCAAAAATTCCTTTATCTTTATGATTTATTCAATGTTGAGAGAAAGAAACAGTTGTCTATATAAGGGGATAGCTACTAAGAAAACACATTTTGGTAGAAAACACTCTTAATTAGATTAGAGAACTCTTGCTAGTTAAAAATTTACACACCAATATCACTGAAGGCATAAAAAAACAAATGGCATCTAAGTTTTAATTTCCTCGCTTGCTATAATTAGCAAAATTTTTTGGATCATATAATGTCCTTTACATTGTAATTGTGTATTAGGTTAGCTAGTGTTAATAAAATTCTATATTCATCTTTAAAAAAATATATCACTCTTAACTAACTTCTAAAAGAATAGCCTTTACATACAAAATTATTTTAATAAAATTAAGTTGTATTAAAACTGAAAGATGAAACAAAAGCTTAAAAGGAAAATTCAAAAATATTAAATCTTATAGTTATAAGAAACAAGTCAAAGAAATCTTAGGCTAAATAAAAAATTAAATATTTAAATTTATCTAACAGTTTATTTTGATTGACTTTAAAAGTAATATTAATATTTATAATACTTGTGGCAAACTGAAAATCAAGCAACATCAAAAAAAATTATTAAATATAGAAAACAAGCTTTTCAAAACATAGATATAGATCTTATAATACAAAAAATTTTAACAATCTACAAAATTATTTATTTAATAGTTTTTAGATCATTGACTTTTCGAGCTTAAAAATGTTATGGCTATGTACCCAATTTTACGATTCTTCTTTCAATAAAAAAATTAAACAATTTTTACTTATAACTTTCAGATACATAAAACGGTTTAACAAAGTTTAATACTCATACCAATAATTTGCCTTTCCATAATGCAAAGTTTGAAAATTTGAAGGCTAAAAAAATTAAAGCTCATTGTCTATTTAGACAAAATAATGATAAATTTTTTAAACTCAAATATAACCTAAAGATTAATCATCTAACTATTTTATTGATATTAAAATCAAGTTCTTTGTTTATTGTCTAGACCTTTTTTATCTTTTGATGCTTATGTTGCATTTCAATTGTTTTCATTATTGCTCAATTAAGGAAGCCACAACTCAATTTTTATAATATTAAAATTTTTACTATTTGATGTTTTTGTTAATTTGCAAATAAAGTGAAAGTCAAGACATAGATTAATAAAAATATAAAGATTATAAAAATTGAAGACTTAAGATACATAATTCTAAATCACTGAAGATGAAGTTTTGTATAGATATTTAATTTTTTTAAAATTCAAGATATAGTTTTTGAAGAGTTAGAGTAGTTAATTAGTCTAAGTAGTCCATTAACAGAGAAAAAAAAGAAACAGAGAAAAAGGAAAGTAATGAGCTATAAGAACAATTTCAAAGTATTCATCAGATAGTGATATAAAATTCTAGTGCAGTTAGTGTAATAAAATAGCATGATGTTCTTATAAATAGTGGTTGATGAGCTTGTGTTAATGCATTCAAAAGGGAAAGGGTAAGTACTTGGTAAGATCTCATTGAAACTTAAGATTGTTATGGCAATTCAATAATAGATGTTACAATAATTGGAATTAGGATAAAAACACAATAACTCTTAAATATGAAAGTAGTAAGATATTTAAGAAGATAAATTCATAGTATTCAAAAGTATAGCTGTACAAATTTTAGACCCACTCTATCATTAAAATGGATAAAAATATATGTAAATCACTATTGACAACATGCAATTCAAAAGAGACGTTTATCAAAAAAGGAAAAGAACCTAAATGCCTTACATCTTAAAGAGGTACTTAGATCTGTACTCTTAAGATTAAAAGAGATATAAGAGGCAGAAGGCATTAAAAAATCATCATGTGCAAGACATTGGTAATTATTGTAAAGAGGACGATATTATCACCTCTAATTCAAGTGATGAGGATGAAAACATAACTTTTTTTGTTGGACCCCGAATGTTTCATAGAAGTTAGATCTATTTAAAGGAGAAATTTTGGCAAGTAGTCATGAGTAAAGAGCAAATGAATGAAAATTCTTGAACTAAGAAATGATAGGCAAGGGTAAAGTAGCGAATGAGAAATGTGGATATGTCTAAGATTTTGCTTTGGTGTTTCGGGTGGATAAAAGATTTTGAAGAGAGAAGAATTAAGGTGAAAGATAGAAGTAAAATGAAAGCCAAAAAAAAAAATGAAGTTACATTTGTGTAGTAAGTGGATGAAGAATAAGTAAATATGTGTATGTTCTGTTATTGGCATTCATGATTAATCATGGACTATATTTTCTATATGGATGATATTGATTTGAGATGGAGTTGAGAATGATTAGTAATTGAAGTAGAAAAGGGTCGTCTTAGTATGATTCCTGTTAAGGAAAGATTTTGAAACAAAATGGGTGTTAGATCTAGAAAATTGTTCAAAGAGTAAGTTTCAATCCCTTAGCCACAACAAGATGATTCTTGATTTGGATAAAACTAGAAACCTATGACTACTTTTCTTAGGAAGACATCGAATTTAAATTCGGTCTTTAAGAATCACAAGTTGTCATGAGGTTAAGAACTGGGTGTAGTACAAGGAATGAATGTAGAAAATTCATGTTCTGTACTCGAGCGAAAAATCTGGATTAATCTAGGCTGATTTAGGCCAGATTAGAGAAAGTTTGTCTACTAGTAAGTTGTCGATATTTCTTTTAGCTTTCCAACAATGTATAGTATAGAATTTTTGGACTTCTAGGCTGAAAGTCGTGGTCCTTATAAGGGAGATTTGCAAGAGAGGAGTTATATCTTCTGTCTTTTGCTTCTTTTGTGATGACGTCGTCTCCTTTTATGTTTTCCTCCTTCTAAGTTTTGTTCCTTCTGTGTTTTGTATTGTCTGTCTTTTGTATTCTCTGCCTTTTGTATCATCTGTGTGTTGTTCCTTTTGTGTTTTGTATCATCTGCCTTTTGTATCGTCTGCCTTTTGTATCATCTATGTTTTGTTTCTTCTATGTTTTGTATCGTCTACCTTTTGTATCCTTGACCTTTTATATCATCGTGTTTTGTTCCTTCTGTGTTTTGTATCCTCTTCCTTTTGTATCATCTGTGTTTTGTTCCTTTTATGTTTTGTATCGTCTGCCTTTTGTATCCTCTGTTTTTTGCTGATGCGTCTTCTTCTATGTTTTGCTAACGTGGTTGCTTCTATGTTTTGCTGACGTGTTTTCTTCTGTGTTTTGTTGACGTGTCTTCTTATGGGTTTTGTTCCTTCTGGGTTACTGTTCATAAACTTCTTCTGGGTTACTGCTTATGAACTTCTTCTGTCTTTTGCTATCTTCTGTGTTTTGCTGATTTGCTTATTCTAACTTTTACATCTTCTGAGTTTGCTTCTTCTGCCTTTTGCTTCGTCTAAGTTTCTACCTTTCTCTTCTTCTGTTTTCATTTCTTTTATGTTTTGCTATCTTCTGCCTTTCGCTTCGTCTATGTTTTGCTATCTTCTGGGTTACTGTTCATCTTATATCTTCTGTTCCATTTTCGATCCTTCAGAAGATAGAATTTGTCTTCAAGGTCTTCATGAAAGTTTTAGAGCTTGAAGTCTTCTTTCGAACCATATAAAGGAAACCTAACTCCAATATCTGTAGGGAAAGTTATAGCAATTTTCCCACTTATTCTGTCTTTTTCCATGTGTCTGCTTTTTCCTATGGCTTCGTCAAATCCTATCGTCTAATTCATTTTGACCCTTCAGATGATAAAATATGACCTCAAGGTCTTCTTCAAAGTTGTAAGTTTCAAGGTTAAATGAAGTGATTCTTGAACTCTTAGATTCCTAACATTTTCTGTTTGCGTCTCCATTGAAGGTCATAGCTCTTGGTGTTGATTTGAAAGGGATGGATTGAACCAAAGAAAGGGTATCAATTGGATATTTTCCTAAGCATACTTCGATATTTGATGTTTTCTGGATTAGTAGAGCTCCAAATAAGATGATTCTTGTTTCAAGGTAAACTAGATACATGGAGCTACAAATGGTATGAAGAAATTGAAATCTAATGTAGTTTCTAAGATGTTTAAATTTCGGATAGAAATTGTGTATGGTATACTGATTTGGACAAGAGCAGTCCAAAAATGTTTGAAGTGTATCATTCAAATCACTAAGCCGAATTGAATGATTTTTGTGTCCTTAGAAACGTAAGACAATAGAGAAGATTTTTCTAGAATAAAGTGTTATATTAGAATATTCAAAGGTGTTTTTAGCAAGACACTTACGTGTAAAAGACATAAGGCATAAATGGAAGGGCATAATTAGAAGAAAAAGTGTTGTCTTACCTATAAATGGAAGAAAGTAGAAGAGAATAAAAAAAGAGGAGAAAGAAAGAGAAAGAGAGAATGTCATGAAAAAGAGAGAGAAATACAAAGAGAAGAAGAGAATGAGAGAGAGCAGAGAAACCAAGCTAGGGTTTCAATTTCTTTAGCCTATAAGAGAGATTTTGGGGTTAATCAAGAAAGGAAAAAGGTAGATGACGAGAAGAGCTTCCATTTGAGCCAGGGATCTCTTCATTTGATAAAGAGACCTATTTCAGTTAGATCAGCTCACGGAGCACACATTAAAGATACACTAGGAAAGAGCCTTAGAGACCTCAGATTATTTGCAAAGAGAAGAGACATTCTGAGCAAGCCTATACGCAAGGGAAATCAGGTGGGTTTCATGTTTATAATAAAAGTAATGAGCCTTAATTGTTTTTTATTAAATCAAAGGAGTAAAATGATTTCAAATTACTTCAAAATTGTTGTATCTATTGTTTTCAAATGATTTGAGGAATCTTTATATGGTTCGATATATGCATTTTGTTGATGAATTTCAAAATAAAGATAAAAATGCCTTGAGAAATGTTATGGAATTTTGTATATTAGAAAAAGAAGAAAAAGTATGAGCATTTGATAAAATGATTTGGGCATGATTATGTGCTTCTGTTAGGGAGAGAGTAGAACCATTTTGTTCGTCACGTGCACGTTGACAAGAGCATTCTCCTAGCTGCCCACTTATGGCATATGAGCTCCAAAATGAACTCATTCTGTTCATGGTGTAAACTTTGGTTTCACCATTCTGTTTTCATGGAACCCTCGAACCATTTGTTTATGCATTGCATCTTTGAATTGTCAAGAATGTTGCATGATTGAATGTTATGCCTTGATGGTTACATGTATATGTTACGCTTATGTGATGATGTTTCTTTAACTATGAACTTTTGAGTTGAAATTATGATTTCGATTAAGAATTTGAAAACTATAAGTTTTATGCATTCAATAAGAAATTTCTATAACAAATGAACATTTCAATAATTTTTTCTTATTCTCCATTATAAACTTGTTACCCACAAGATTTTAAGCTCACCCCCTTCTGTCCCACCTCGAGGTGATGAGCAAGAGATGGAGTGAAAGAGACTGAAGGCATCACTTCAAATTTTCTTAGGTCACATTTTGAGTTAGTTTTGGAAAACACAAGGATTTAGTCACTTTTCAAGAGTTTGTAATTCATGTAACTTTAGTATTTTGAGATTTGTGATTTTGTTGTAATGTGGCTTGAAAGGCCATTATGGCTTTGTAAAACCCTTTTGTTTTGAGAATAGTGAGAAGTGAATGACGTAAAATTATTCGTATGAAATGTATTAAAGAGTATGATATAGTAAAGATACACTCAAGTCTTCTGATATTCGCAAGAGGTTGGGTTCTGGAAATGGGTCCCAACATTTTGACTCAAATTTGATAATTTTTTAAATAAAACAAATTTAGAGGAGAAAGGAAACCTATGCCCAAGGTAAATATAAACTTAAAAGCATGACAGAAAAAGAAGAAATAAAAAAAGTTTATGAACGATATGTGGAATAAATCAAGCTAATCTAAAAATGAGATCATTGATATATGATATGGCACATAAGAAACAATTCCTCTTATAGTAAAAATTAAAGAAATTAAGTTACAAATTGAAATATAATAATTTTTAAAAAGGAAAACTTAACTTAGCCTAAACTTTTGTAAAAGTTCTTTCTCAAATTGATGAATTCAAAACAAGTTATAAGTTAAATAATTTCTTAGTTTTAAATTTAGATACCCATATCACATTTTTAAGTTGTGCATGAAAGAATAAGTATTTTTATTATGAATAATATCTTTTTAAGAAGAAAAGTAGGTATTACTCTGTTTATAAAAAGATTTACAAGTAATATTCTTAATATTTAGATCTAGGTAATTATATAATTTTTGGTTCTAATAATAAAGAATTTCGTAAAAAAACATTGAATTGTATTAGTCAAAAATTTGAAATGAGTATAATGGGAGAATGCACATCCTTCTCAAACTTAAAATGAAACAAATGTAGATCGGAAGTACTTAACAAAATTGTAATGGACTGGAAAAGCTTTTATCAACACCAACTTTTAAATTATCATTATCTAACTAAATTTTTTATTATCCTTATCTCTCACTACTGTTGCATAATCTGCCTTCTCTCTTCTAGTTTTATCTTTCTAGCCCTATCTAGTTCCATTTTGGGAAAATAATTTCCCTCTCTTGATGTATTGACGGTGGCTACTCTCCCTCTATGGAGGTCCTAAAACTGGCCAATAAGGACCAAAGGGAGTTGAGAGAAGTTTTTTGGTTCTGTCTTATGAATCCCCAACAGCAACTTCAACTTCAAGTCAATCTTTGGCGAGTGCTTGAAATAAGAAGATGCAAATCTCTTCATCCAAAATATAGATGAACCATCACTAAAAAGTGACCAAAGATGGGGTAGTATGTCCTCCTTAGAATTGCTAAAGGTTGGAGAAAGAGCTTGGTCGATCGCCTTGATAAGGTCTTTCTGGAATAAAATGCTGGCATTTCCTAGCATTCAAACTTGGGCTAAATCAAAGTGGGGTTAAGACAGGTTTAGAGAGAACAATGCTGATGAAGGATTGCATAGTGTTGTTTAAATTTGCTCTGGACAGTAACTTGGATGAAATATTAGAATTGGTATCATGGCACATTGGTGGACAACCAATGTTTGAACAAAAATGGAAGCCTAGAATTAAGGTCAACAAAGAAAACAAATAGGAATTTCCTATCTAGATATAACTCTATAATCTTCCACTGGACTTATGGACAGTGGAAGTATTAAACCTTATAGCTAGTTCCTTAGGAAAGCCATTATGTATGGATATATAAACTTCTAGTATAAAGAGGATTAGCTATGCAAAACTTTGTGTGCAAGTGAGTGGAAAATGTTGAACTTCTGAAGATATTATCCAGAATGAGACTCGGGTTAATAGGTTAGATGGAGAAGGCTACCATTAAGCTATCTTATCCGTGGAAGTCACAGAATGTCACCAAAAAATTGAGGCCTACTAGGAAGAAAATAAAAATAGTTTACCAGAAGGAACTATTGGAATCAAAACTAGATTTGAGTAAGCATAGCAAGGTAGTTAAAGTATATCAAAGTTTTGAAATAGAATAGATTGATAATTTGAACATTTCTTCTAATGGTGATGTGGAATAAGGGGGATGTCAATGAGAATGTATATGTAACATCCCACCCCCTACTGGAAGGGTAAAATAGGAAATGGGTCATTGGATGAGACTAATAGGGATGTGTGAGTAGTGTCCAGGTATACTGGTACTGTGATTAGTGAATTTGTGCACACGAACTGTTTGGTCATGCATTCA
>JANZLD010000009.1:51392462-51403337 GCA_026413575.1 Erythroxylum carthagenense | reverse complement strand
TATAAAGCAGCCCTTAAATA
This sequence comes from Erythroxylum carthagenense, assembly GCA_026413575.1. Taxonomy (NCBI): domain Eukaryota; kingdom Viridiplantae; phylum Streptophyta; class Magnoliopsida; order Malpighiales; family Erythroxylaceae; genus Erythroxylum; species Erythroxylum carthagenense. The sequence goes on along the minus strand of JANZLD010000009.1, from coordinate 51,403,317 downwards.
GTTAAGCATCATAGATTTTGACGAAATAGTTAGCCCGCTGAAGAAATTGTGGCAATTACCAATTCCTCCCAAAACAAAGGAATTTCTTTGGAGAGCATGTAGAGAAATCATTCTGGTGCGAGAGGTCTTAAAAAGACAGGGAATGAACATAGCGGAACACTATCCATATTGTGACGAAGTTGAAACTATTTCTCATGCTTTTGCTAAATTGTGACGAAGCTTGAGCATGTTGGGCTTTATTAAAATTTTCTCCTATAGCTCCAAATTTCATTGCTTTTTTCTGGGACCTCTTGATTGGCCCGATAGATGCGATAAGTCGAGCCTGTGTACTGCTGTGGCGTTTGTGGAAAGCCCAAAATTCTTTTATCTGGTAGCAGAAAGGGCAAGATCCTAGTGTTATTGTGGTAGCATCAAACATGTTCCTTGAAGAATGGAACAACGCTCAATTTTAGGCTAGTAATTCTGGTACACCAGTAGGTACTAATCAACATGTTGGTTGCTGGTCAAGTCCAACTGATGGAGCTGTAAAATGAAATTGATGCCGCACTTCAGTTTGCTCAAAGGATTGTGTCATATGGCATAGTAATAAAAGGAGCGAGAGGTCAGTTCGTTAAATGTATCTCAAGTTTCTCTACTTCCAATTATCCTCCTCTCATTGTTGAAGCTATTGTTTTCAAAGAAGCTTTATTTTGATTGATACATTATGGCTTTACATCTATGGAGGTGGAAATAAATTGTCTTCAATTAGCGCAGCGGTTCCACGGATCATGAAACGGTATCAATAAGCTCGGCACAATTCTAGACAAGTGCAAATTAATAGGCAGTGGCTTTCAATCCTTTACATTTAACTGGATCTTAAGGCATGTAAACACAGTAGCCCATTTGTTATCTAAATTAGCTATTAATTTTCCCAATAGGTTTAGTTAGGACATGCTGCTTGGGTTTTTGATTGACACTTTAATGTGTGATGCATCTTTATTTTAATATATTCAATCAATTATCAAAAAAATCTAAAAATAATAGACCTAAAATTACACATCAAATGCTAATATATATAATAAATTAATACATACATATAAATACTATAATCAATTATTAAAAAATTTGAACTAATTAATTTTTAAAACTTTTTAATTTGATTTATTGTTAATTTTTATAAGTTAATTATTTCTATAAATTAAAATTAATTAATTAAGTTTTATTTAATAATTAATTTTTTAATTAAACTTTATGTCTTTCAATAATTCCAGCGTCTCTTTTTCCTATCCTATTTCAATTTTTCAAATGTTTTATATTTATTATATACTAATTTTTATAATAGTTACTCCTTAAAACTTTAAACATCTTATCTTATTGATTTAATTTTTAATATAATTTTTAAAAAATTATGTACAATAGATACATAAAAATAAATTTTAATTTTAATTTTAAATTATTGTAATTATATATTATGAGGTCCAAAATTAAAGTTTTTATTATCTTTCAATCCACATTTAAATTTAAATTTAAAGCGTAAACATTAGGACAAACTCTGTATCACTGACACTCTCCATTCATCTCCAGAAATAAGAAAGAAAAGTTAAGAGAGGTAAGTTAATTGAGGACACACAGCCACAGGCCGACCACAAACATACAGTATTATTGTTAGTTATCGGGCTTGGTCTCCAGGAGAGTATCCTTAGGCTTGTATTAGACTAAACCAATCAATTATACGTTGAGTCGAGACCTTAAGCCCACGATCATGAATATGGTTCGAAGGTTACTAATATACATGATTTAGGGAGCTCATGTAATATGAAGCTTTATTTTTAATTAACAGACTTGGCTTTAAGTAAGAGCAGGATACTTGCCTAGGGCTTAATTTTATGAAGAATAAAATAGTCAACAAAAAGAGCCCTATTTTATTTCATTTTGTTCTTTATGAAGATTTTGATCTTCATAAAGAACAACAAAAGAACCCCTATTTTATCTCTTTTATTTTTTATAAGAGTCCACTATTAATTATCATAAAAAAAAAGACAAAACAGAAATCTTTTTTATTTGCTCGGGGCCTATAAAACGTCAGGACCGACCTTGTTAACTAGTCATATAAAAATAAATAAATAACACCACCAACAGTAGCAACAATAATAATAATATGAAGAAGAAGAAGATTAAGTAGATAAATATTTAAGTTAAATTACTAAGAGGTCATTATTACATATCTAAATGCTTAGGTTAAACAGAAGAGGAAAATACTAAAACACATATGAAAACGACAAAAATCGTAACTTACCGAGAACATGACCTGCAATAGAAAACTTTAGTGTATTAAGAAACAGATTAAGTCATGATCTTGATAAGTTCTAAGAGAACCATATCATCTTTTATTATCACCCTCCAATTCTTCTTAAGTCTTTTTTTGTTTCCCTTTACATTCTCTAAGTACAATCTTCTCACATCTTCAAGATACTATCTCACCTTTACATGTCCAAATCACTAAGCACTAGCTGTGAACTACACTCACTTGGATACCTTGTTCTTGAAGTCGGATTCAATAGTTGTTGATTTAATGGTCCTTAAGGCCTTTCACTAAGCAACTTATGACTGTCACTTCTTAAGTGACTAATCGTATTTGTTAATGCTTCCACTGAAAGCAAAATTATGATAAAATTGATTGGCAATACACTGACCCTGCTCATTGAAGCAATGCCTTTGCTTAGTCAAGAGTTTACTGGCTAGTCAAATGTAGTCAGTCTAATTTCATCGTCTAATTTATGCATATCATTTGAGATATTAGAAGCATTGTTATTGCATATCTCATGGAACTATTTGACACTATATACAACTTACTATAAAGTCGCTTTTGTTTACAAGTTATAATCGAAGTTGGCGAAGGAAAAGCATAGCGATGTTAATCTAAGGTGCATACGTGTGCTTAAAATGAGAAATCAAGTGAAGAATGGCTTAATAAAAAAAGGGTAAAAGAAATATACTTTGATAATACTCGGACGAGAGTGTCTCGTATTGAAAAGAGAAAGGAAATAAGAATAAAAGATAAGCTTAGTGGGCTTTTCTATCTACTGTCAATTAGTTTTATAATGTAATCTCACTTGGGTTTGTATGTGGTTAAACTTTTTTTTCATATGGGCCCGTAGATCTATTGCAAATTTCACATGTTATCATAGCAGGTTTTGGTCCGATTTTTTTTTTTGTTGCCCACGAAGTGTCCTAAGAGGGTCTCAACTATGAGAAGACACCTTTAAACCATCCACATCCAGACTAATCCCTGCTGGAGCCGGATAGGTCCATTGCGGGAAACAAAGCTCTGACCTCAAGTTTTAAACGACTGCATACATGAAGGAGGTTCGAACCCGCGATCTCACTTAAGCCAGGAGAGTCCTTTACTAACTCACTTGTGCCTTGGAATTTTTTGGTCCAAATTATTAATTTTCCATCCCATCAACCCAACTCAGTTATTACTGTGTTTATTTCAAGTGATAACTGAATGTCCAGTACCAGTGTGATAATACCCACAAGTAAGTGTCCCATATTAAAAAAAAAAAGAGGGGAAAAAAGGCATGGGCTACTCTACTTATTGTCAATTGATTTGAGAATGAAAACTCGCTTAGGCTTTTGTGTGGTCTAACTTTTCTTCTCGTATGGACTCGTAGGCTTATTGTAAATTTCACAATATATTTCTTATTTAGTTTAAGAAAATTTATGAAATATAAGACTCAATTAAGAAAATGCAAGTTAATAATATAATTTTGAATGAGATTAAGCACATTATTTGTGTGGAAAAGTAGCATGAGCCAAAGCGAGAGACAAGGAGAAGCATGGGTTAGTTTTCTTGGCTTGGAATTGAAGGGATATGAATAGGTATGGCAGTTAGACCCACTCTTGCCTCTCACTCACTCAGTCCCTCACCCCCACACCACTCACTCTCCTCCATCCTTTTTCATATTAACCCATGCAACACAATGTTTACATCACAAAAACACACATTGTAACACACTTCACGTGCGGACTTCCGTTAGTTTTTTGTTTTCGTTTGACCGGCGGCGCCACCACCAGAAGGTCGTAGAAAAAGTCTCCAAACTTGCTAACCTCCTACCACTTGTCACCACCGCTTATCGACTCTTATTCACTCTCAATCTCTTATTTTACCTCATCCTCAAAATTAACCATGACTGTATCTAAAAACTAGGACTATTACTCCTCTATTCACCATACGTGATGCAACATAACGACAAGTTTTTCACTACAAGAAGAACAAACTCCATCCCTCCATCTTCACCATTCTTAATTACCCATGTTATAATTCACTTCATTAATCGTTTCTTTTCATCTTCCCTTCCTGTTTTTTGTTTCTTCTTCTTCCTTTTTTTTTTTTTGGTTCCTTCTTTTTGGTTTTTTTCCTCTTTGTATGGCTTTGATTGTGGATCAACAATCGGAATTCAAGCACTTTTGTAAGATTTGCAAGAAAGGGTTTGGTTGTGGAAGAGCGTTAGGAGGGCACATGAGGGCACATGGAATAGGTGATGAAACTGGCCATATGGACGATGAAGACCCAGCAAGCGATTGGGAAGATAAGTTAGGAAGCGATGTGGCTCCGAGCAGCAAGCGCATGTATGCATTACGAACGAACCCGAATAGATTCAAGAGTTGCAGGGTCTGCGAGAATTGTGGTAAAGAATTCCTATCTTGGAAATCATTTCTAGAGCATGGGAAATGTAGCTCTGAGGACGCCGATGAATCACTCGTATCGTCACCTGGGTCGGAAGAAGATGGGACGACGAGAAGAGGTTGTGGTTGGTCTAAACGGAAGAGATCATTGAGAGCAAAAGTTGGCGAGTTTAACTCGAACTGTCCGTCCAGCGAAGAAGAAGATCTCGCGAATTGTCTAATGATGTTATCTAATGCAACTGTTGATCCTTTAGTGGCTGAACCTGAAGAGTCATGTGCCTCAGCGAGTAAAGACGAAGAACGCAGAAACCCGATGAGTTTTATAGCTCCTTTGGCTTATAAACCTACCATTGAGAAAGCTAAAGGTGTAGCTAAAGGATTGTTTGAATGTAAAGCATGTAAGAAAGTTTTCAATTCCCACCAAGCATTAGGTGGACATAGAGCTAGTCACAAGAAAGTTAAAGGGTGTTTCGCGGCTAGGCTCGATCAGGGTTTGGAGGATAGTGTAGCTGATGAAGATGTGATCACACATGAAGAGTTCTTGCCAAGAAAACCTACGTCAGCTTTGCATTTCGATCATGGTTCAAATGCTCCAATGGCTTCTACTTCCAAAAGGAAATCTAAGGTTCACGAATGCTCAATCTGTCATCGTGTTTTCTCCTCAGGACAAGCTTTAGGTGGCCATAAGAGGTGCCACTGGATCACTTCGAATTCACATGACGCTTCATCCCTCGCCAAGTTTCATCAGTTTCAAGAACAAGTGGAACAAGTTCAACACAAACCAAAGTTCATCGACAATCCTGAGACACTTGATCTTACGCTTGATCTGAACCTCCCTGCTCCGGCAGAGGATCACCCTGTAATCTTGGACGTGTCTACTCAGATTTACCTTCAATCCTGGGTAGGAGTTGACGGAAAGGGAAAGGATGAACACCACCTCCATCATCACCAACTTGACCAGGACCACCAAAACGAGGACACCAACCAGAAAACCAACGACAACAAGAACATTGTCAATGACAACAACTGTAATAACTCAATGCAGGATATGGATAATGAAGCTGACAGTAAGATGAAGATACCGAAGCTTAGTGAACTAAAGGACATGAACACCAGTGAGAGTTCATCTCCATGGTTGCAGGTTGGGATTGGTTCAACTACTGGCACAGTGGGCACTGACCCATAATTACTAAAAATTTTGTGAAACTCACACGAAGATCTTCTCTTCTTCTTCTTCATCTTCTTCTTTTATTTTCCTGATTACCATACTGTAATTACAGACTCAACAGGTTTATATTTATAACCAAACACAATTTTTTCGTAATCCATTTTCTGAACAAGACAGGAACTTCTTAACTATATCTCATAATTCCTGCATATCATACAATTTCAAAGTAGCAAGCATTCTAATTTCTTCCAAATGTATGTTTTGGGCGTGCTCCGAATTGTTCTAACAAGAGTTGTCAGTGGCCCAAACTTACTAAAGTTGTAACTTGAAGGAAATGATTTTAATAACACTTTTTTGAGTAAAGTTGGATTGTTCATAGAAGTGAACTGAAAAAATATGATGTAGAGATTTAGAAATGTGTTCACTTAACCTATAATTTATTATTCTTATGTTTATTCAAAATGGAACTATATAGAAATAATTAAGTTTTAGATATTTTAAATCCCAATATATTTGATATTTGCGTTTATCTTAATTGTTTATTAAGAAGGTGAGCCTTGTAACAACTGGTTAGGTTATTCAAGTTCGAGTTGTGGAATCAGTCACTTTATAAATTACAAAAAGAAGGTCACGTATTATTAAGGACCCTTTTCCAACTCTCGCAAAGCAGAAAGTGATAAATTTATTTATATGTTTATAATTTTGTTCTTAATTATAAAAAGAGAGGTTAATTTTACAATTTGTTATGACGTTAATTCTATTAATAGAATAATGAGTATTAGAATCTTATTCTTATATTTATGTAAAAATATATTTATTTCTAAATAATTGTATGTGGGTATATTAAAGAGAACCTCTTCATTAGATAAGAGTAAGATTATGTACTATCGAATCTTTCCAGATCTCAAGCCTTAGCGAGGATTCATTGAGATTTATGTCTAAAATAATTAAGTTTTAGATATTTTAAATTTGAATATGATTTTTCAAATTTTTATATAAATTTTATATTTTAATTAAGAGAGAATAATTTTGTCATTTTTTATGAAGTGAATTTCACGCACGGAATAATAAATCTACTGAGTCAAACTTGACTTTGTGGAATAGTTGAAACGTTGGGCTGTTCGAGCAACAGAGCTAACAGAGCCCGGTGTGCGACAATTGGCAGGTGGGGAGGGGTTGTATTAGCATGTTTCGCGGACCCACGAACGCTCCGATGCTATCGCTAAATAGCCGTTCAGCTATTGGTTCATTAAAAGCACAGGCAGATGCGTGCCATCGCATCACTCGCAATGGACTTGCTCAAAGTCGCATTCAACTTTTGGCCACGTGTCGAGATTTGGCCAAGCCTTATACGTAAACCAATCACTCAGATGGACGTTCACGGTCATGGTTGACATTGGATCTTGGCTTACTGGAAAGCATACCTTTCAAGTCCAACATTTTTTTTTTGAAATTTTCAAGTCCAACATTTTGATTTACAATACATTTTGAAATCTAATTTAATATCATTTTAAAAAATATTTAAAGTAAAATTTTAATTATTAAAAATATAATAACTTAAATTTTCATGAATTAAGTGTTATATTAAAAATCAATGTTTCAAAAATCAAACCAAAAGCTAAACTACAAGAAATTTAAGGTTCAACTAGCATTAAAACGTTATAAACAGATTAAAGATTGAATAAAATTAAATAATTTGAAATATGATTGAAAAAGATTATCCTTATTCATTGAAGAATTTACATTTTAATTAAAAAGTGATTATTAAATAAAAATTAATTGATTTATAACAAATTAATATTTAATAAAAATTATTTGATTAATTAATAAATTGATTATTTTTAACAATAAAAGTTATTAAAATAAATCAAATCAAAAAGTTAAAAATTCAACAACAAAAAAAACAGTTCAAAATTTTTAAGTGTAAATCAATTAAACAGATTTTAATCATTATCAAAATTTTATAGACATGTACGGGATTGATTGGATTATTTTTGTCTTAATAATCATTTAAAATTGTGGTTTTAAAAAATCAATTAATGGAAAGAAGAATTCTCAAATTAAATTACTTATTAGTATATAAACTTTGTTTAAAAATTAGCTAATTACATTAGTTATTAGCTTTGACTGACATATTCCATAATTGTCACTTCAAGATAAAAAGCTGAAAGCTTTGTGACCAAGTGACCTGCTTTCTGTGCTTAGGGCGGCGACTATGTGACATATTCAATGTGTCTTGGACCGCCCAAGAATTAACAAAAGCCGAAAACCACTTTCCCAATTATTCATTTTTTATTTGAATTTATGTTATTTTATTTCTCAAGTATCTTATAACTAAGTGAAAGAATATTAGAATATAATTTAATTTTAAATTAAATAGTTATATATATTTTAGCCTTAATTTAAAATTAAATAGTTGAACAATCGAATCATTTATTTAATTACGTGTTGAATATATAAAATTAAACTATTAATAATATATATAAAAATGTCTAATCTTTTGAAAATTTTTAACTTAGTCTCAAAATTTTTAAAGCTTTAAATTTATTGATTAATCTTTTAAAATTTATATAGCTTAAGTTAAAAGGTTGTTTTTTTTTTATATATCATGTGTATTAAATATTACGTGAACGTCGATCTAATAGTCGTATAAGGTAAAGTAACGTTTTAATTTGATTTATACAAAAATTGAAAAGTTAGTTTTTTTAAAAAAATTAAATTATAAATGATATAAATAAGCTCCTTTCTTATATGTTATAATTTATATTGATTTTTAAATAAAAAGATCAATTTTAATAAACATAAAAATGTATTGGCATATCATGTTAAGATAATTATATATTCGAAATTCTACTATTAATCCGTAAACATCTTCACGTTGAAATTATTCATCTTGCTTTCACCTTCTATAAAAGAAAGAGAATACTTACTATAATTAAGATATCTCTTCTGAGCAGTGCATAATAATTCCTGTGAAGAGTATGAAACATTTTTTTTGGTAACATCACATTTTTAAAAAAAAATTACAACAATAATAACAACATTTAATAGAAATTTTTATTGAGGTTCGTAATTAGGAGAAATTTAGTAATATGTAGCAACCTGATCTCTAAGAAATGAAAACAGAGTATAAACTGAATTAAAACCCAAAAGCTGCTTTTACATTTACACAACTATTTTGCAAAACCTGTGGCTATAGATGGTAGAAATGAGCAAGTTGGAAACGAAACCTTCCAGGAAATTTGACCGAATCCACGTATACTTCTTCTCCAAGGTCATGGTTGTTTTTTCCTGGAAGAGTGTCGGAGGCTTACTTTTACCTCTTCTTTTTCTTAGATTGAAAACGTGTTATAGGAGACTCTTGGCACTTTTAGGAGCTTTCCGGGTTGTTTAATCTGAAACAGGTCATTGGACAAGTAATGTTCTAGATAAGCTAGTGCATGTGATGGCGTTGAGTTTCACCGTCAGGATCTCTCGTTTGGCTAGTTGTTGGAGACCTGCGACCTGAGACCTGAGACCTGAGACCTGAGACCTCTGAGAGTTTCAAGTTTTAACTTTTCCAAAAAATTTTTGCTAATTGTGATATTCCTAACATTATGTACATAAAATTTTGAATTTTTATAAGTATTTTTAAGTTGGTTTTGTTAAGCGACCGTTTTACTATAATAGCTTAAGTTATTATATAAGACCAACTTAATTAGTTGTATATATTTACTAATATACCCCCTCTAGTAAAATTGTTTTAACCTTAAAATTTGTACATATGTTCATTTTACCTTGTGTTGAATAATAGGTGAGTAATATAATTTAAATTCACGATCACTTAGTTACAAAGACTCTAATGTCATGTTAAGTGACCGTTTCACTACTATAACTTAAACAGTTGTGAGAGATCAACTTAATTGGTTGTATATATTCACTAACATGTTTAATTTAAAATATTAGATTATTTATAAATAAATAAATGTAAAAGAAATTATATAATATCAAAATGTAAAATAATAACATTATTTTAAATAATTAAGATTAATTTAATTATGAATTTGAATTAAATAATTAAAAATAGATCAAATTTTATGTCGAGTGCAACTGTTGCTAGATAGATGGCCCAACTGAAAGGATTATCCCATCAATTGGTGGGTCCAAGACAGATGAAACAGATCCTACGTCTTATGTGGCCCATCCCACATATCACGGTTCGGTGCCAAAGCATGTACGGTGGAGATCGCACCTGTACTTGTACGCACGGCAGAGCACGCACCAGTCGACGTGCAGCGGAGTGGAGTGAGGGTGAGCTAGTCTTCACGCCAACTGGATTACATGTCAGTCTGCGATCGGAAGCTCTTTGATATCCCAAATCTAAAACACATGACTTCTCAGAACTTAAATCGAACGGCCTAAAGTCGCTGCACGGCTGCACCTGTATTGTTAGCAACTGTCTTACTCACATTTAGGTCTGGACCTAGCCAGCTGATTTAACTCAATTTGAAGTTAACTCAACTCAGAGTCGGTACACACATGCATACGATTACCAAAATAGAGATTAACAAGAGGAGCCATGATTCACATCGCATAGCTCGTGTGTCTCGTGAAACCCTTACTTTGTCAAACCAATAGGATCTGGACTGCAACGTGCTAAGCATATTTATATATTTAAATAGAGAACTTCGCATTCAAAATAAATTTAAAAATAAAACTAACACGCTGAAATTAAGTAAAATTTTAAGTTTAATAAAAAATACCCATTTGAGATTTAGAGTTGAATAAGACTAAAATAATTTTAATTTACATAATTAAAGGATCTAAAGTTGTTTTTAATACTCAAAAAATCTTGAAGAGTTTAGAGCAATGATACGAATACCGTTCCGTTCCGGCTGGAAACCGGTACCGAAACGGGCTTAGTAATACCGGGTTAGGATTCCGGTCGGTACCGTTAATACCAAAATTTTAGGGACCGTTTCGCAAAAATTAAAATCTCCAGGGACGAAATTGCAAATTGAAAAACATTAAAACCTAAAA
>JANZLD010000009.1:51369618-51383723 GCA_026413575.1 Erythroxylum carthagenense | reverse complement strand
TCCTTATATTTAGGTAAATTTAATATTCCTGACTTGAAGCCTTTCATATATTGTTATGAATAATAATATAAAATAAAATAAATTGATCATGTACTTATATACATAAAATTAATAAAAAACTAAAAGTTCTCTTAAAATATTCTATTGATACATTTCTTATCTTTTTTAAAAAATTAATTGCAATTTATGTTTTTTATGGGAATATTTTAACTGAATTTTTAACGATATTTTAATAAATAACTATTCTTTCTTTTAATTTACATAAGGTCTAAAAATTAAGATGCATAATTTATTATTTAGTATCTCATATCAAAGAGGATGAGCCCGAGAACAACAGGTAAAATTACTCATTTATGATCATAAAATAGAGATGACAATAGATAGGGTTCGATTCAGATATTGCTTTACCTATATTCATATCAATTTTTTATGACTTAATCCATTACCCATTTAAAATCTATCGATTTTTACAATTTACTACCCATATCTAAATTCATTGGATTGTTAGGAATTTTGGATATTCATTAGTTTGTATAGCACATAAAAATATAACTTCTAAATAAAAATATAAAGAGCAGACCACTCCAAATCAAAATTACTTTAATAATAATAAGTCAAAATTTTGTTTTGTATGTCTTAAAAAATCATAAAATTGAAATAATAAAAATCATAATGTCTAATGCAAAGATATCATATATATTTTACAATAAAAAACTGGAACAAAGACATAAATGTCTAAGTTTTGAAATGTTTTTGCGTGAACTCCACAATATTCAAAACTTCATCTTCATGCATTATTATCGTTATAAAATATGATAAAAAATATGAAGACTGAAGACTAAAATAAAAATTTTTAAGCTATTTTTATAAGAAAATATTAATATTTTATTAAATATAACTATAAATATTTTAGAAAAAAGCAGACAAAAAATAAAATTAATAAAAATAGGTTAGATATGAATATCTATCCGTTTAGGTTATCACTAGATCCATACCTCTCGTAACCTCACGAAACAGAAAGACTTATCGTTAAATTCAAAATATCTAAACATATCTTGTAACTTCCCTTTATTGAGTGCTACAAAATAAGAAGATAAGTCAACACGTTGCACCTTTAATTTCCATGAGTCTATTTTTTCTCCTAACCATCCCAAATGCCTCCTGTGGCCTGTTTTTACCATACAGTGGATGGACAAGAAGGGAGTAATAGAGAGAGAGAGAGAGCTTACATTAGTCAAGTGGATATTAAGCAAAATGCCATTTATTCCTTAGCCAATTAAAAAGGACGAGTCGTCGTCCAGAGGAACTTTCCAATACGATCTTCAAAGTCATCGTTGTGTAGAAAACGTGTCGGCATCATGTACTCCTCCTCTTATTCGATCACTATTTTATGATTGCTTCTTCACTTTAATACGCTGACCCAATCAGCCTCGTAAGTCGCGGAACCGTGGATGGCCAAGACAGGCTTGGTCCTTATGTGGTCTTTATCTACGAGTCGGTTGGTCGGTCCTTGTTTTTATTCGGACACCCAAAAGAAACGGCAGAACCCAAGTTGTAAGGGAAAGCAAAAAGACCCAGCGATCCTTGAATTTTTACTTTAAGTCCATACATAAGTTTTTTAATTTTAATTTTTAAAAATTTTATTATAACAAAGTGGCAAGTTTCGGTAACTATTTAAGGTCTTAAATAAAATAAAATTAAAATTAATAAAAGTATTTTTTATTTTCATTTTGTCAAATAGTTTATTATATGAAGCTCTTTAAAAAAAAATTATTTGACTGCTAAACAGTTAACTGACTTCTTAGAAAAATTCTTCTGACAAAAATTTTATTGACCAAATTATACCGATATAAGCCTGTCTAAATAAGCACTTATACTAGATAAATGAAGGTGCTGAATTTTTTTAAGAATTTTGAGGCAAATTTAATAAAAATAAAAGTAACAAGACCAATTTGTTTAATTTTAATGATTATACAATTTTATTGAATTTTTATTTTTTTGCTTTGAATAGAAAATATATTTCACAAAAATTTATAAATTGGGTGGACATATAAAAAAGATATTTTTACCATTCCCATATATATATAATTGTAACACCTACTTTTTATCAATTTAAAATTAATTTGTTATATATCAAATTATACGAGTCTAATATTTAAAAATGAAAAGAATATATGAAATTATATATTTTAAAAATTTATTCAAGAAAATTCCTTGAAAATAAGAAAAGAAGTATTAAATTACATTTTTATTATTTATGTATACTTATTTATTTACCCTTTTTTATTTAGTAGGAATAAGACTGCATATTATTGAATTTTTCAAAATCTCGCTTTTGTATAAAAACTTTTATTGGGTATAGTTGTTTTGTTGTTGTGCTTAAAAATAAGAAAAAGTTGGTGTAAGAATTTAAAATTATGTTGAATAAGGTTGAAATTATCTGAAAAGGTCAATTTTTTTGAAAAAACAAATTTACAGCTATCCCTTATGTCAATGAGATCGAATATAGAATTATGTTTACTCACTTTAATTTGAGTATTCATTTCTTTCATTTTCTGCTAGGATTGAAAATTCTGTATTTTATATATCCATACAATTGAGTAATTGAGTTTTTGAAATAGTATATTAAAAAATGCTTCGAATTATTGCTATTTAAACGGCCGATAGCTCTAAAAAGAAATATTCTCTATAAACCTCGCAGGTAAAATAAGAACAACTGCTACTAATACAGTAGAGTTGAAAAGAATAGAAAAAGAGATACAATCTCAAACCCACTAATTGAGTCTAAAACTCATAAAGCAAAAGGAGTAGAAAGAAAGACTGAAGCAGAAGACTGACGAGAGTGAGTGCCAATTCACTTTTCTTCTAACCCTCCAAGTCCAAGTGGTGGATATTGTAGAAATCTGGAATCATAAAAGATAGGAAACAACAAAAACCCACCAAACTATGCCCAAGCATGGTCAAAATATGTGATATGTTCTCCACTATTCTCCTATTGCTTCAGAGTTTTCTAACAAACATTAATGAATCATCATCATTGAAATGTGCTTTCCTACTCCATATTTGCTTCTTAGACCGATTCACATCATTCCCTTCATTGCTTGCTTGTCTGCCTGATGCCTTGACATGAGCTGGAAGACAAAACCTGAGTAAAGGTTTGAGGATTCATTTGGAAGCCACCCACGAGTAACATGACACCGTCGAAATCTGTAATGGTATTATTCAAATGTTAAATGAACAAAATGCTGAATGTATTAGTTAATGATTTGAAAATAGTATCAAATGATAGACAAGTAAAATAAGGTTTGAAGTTTAAAAGGTCTAACCGACGTCATATTATCGTAAAATTAATTAAAGATTGAATAAAATTAAATAATTTGAAAATTAATCAAAGAAGATTATCTTTAATCATCGAAAACTTTAAAGTTTAATTAAAAAGAGACTGTTAAATAGTAATTAATATGTTTATTTTAATATATAAAAAACAACCAATTAATTAATAAACTGATATTTTTTACAATAAAAATTATTAAATTAAATTGAACTAAAAAGTTAAAAATCAAACTAAAAAATTGATCAGTTCAAAATTTTCACTATTAAACCGATTGAATTGGTTCACTTTTTAAAGCATGATTCACGAATCGCATCATTTGAGTATAACTAATTAGAAGAATTCACAATTAAGAGATTTTACATAAGCGACGAATTTTAGCATATTCTTAATCAATTATTTTTTTAAAGATAAATGATATATTTTTTCTTTTTAGTTTAAAGATTTTTTAAAATCAATTTTTAAAATTTTCTAAAAAGGTTTTTCTAGGTTACAATTTTTTAGAAAAATATTTTTCTTAAATTTTAGTTAAAAATAATAATGAAATATATATGATATAAATATTTTATATAGGTTAATCAAATGTCATTGATATAATAATCTAATATAGCTATTAAATCTGATTCGAATCAATTAAATTAATTTAAATTAATAATTGGAGATAATTACAATAAATTATTATTTTGAGTTGTATTAAATTGATTTTATTTGAGGTTAATAGCTAAGTTGAATTGTCATATAAGTAACATTTGATTAATAAATCGTGTGTATATCATCATTACTTTCTAATTAAAGTTTAAAAAAAGAGGTTTTTTTATAAAATTAAAATTATAATAACTTTTTAAAATTTTTCCAAATTTTCTTAAACTTATATATACTTATACATATATGTATTTTTGTAATAGGCAGTACTTACCTCTTAAAGATTTCGCTCAATTGAGTAGTTATTATTATTATTATCATTATCATTATCATTATTATTATTAATATTATTACTACTATTATCACTACTACTATCAGGAATCCTACATCGGACAAGTATAAGAGCATTCAACAATTTATAATAATGTATAAACCTCCTCCTTTAGAGTTAGCTTTTGGAGGTGAGTTAGGCAATTCTAACATGGTATCAGAGCCAGGTTATCTTGATAGTTTGGAGCGGTGCCCGGTTATATCCCTTTGCCCAATATGTTCATAAGATGTTCGGTCCTGCTCTAGACTGAGAGGGTGTGTCAGGAATCCCACATTGGACAAGTTAAGAGCATTCAACAATTTATAATAATGTATAAACCTCCTCCTCTTAAGCTAACTTTTAGAAATGAGTTAGACACTTCTAACAACTACCGTCACCATCATAAAGAACTATTACTACTATTACTAACATTATTATTGTCATTTATTTTTTTATTATTACCATTATTACTACTATTAATATTAGTATTATTAACTTTATCCTTCTCACCTTCAAAAAAAAAAAAACTTCATCCTTCTCATTCTTCATCTTTTATTATTATTATTATTATTATTATTTGTTTATTATTTATTTTTATTTTTCCTCTCTCTCACCCTTTTTTTATGTAGGTCATTTGGAAATAATTTGTTTACTAGTTAAGAATAAGATTGCGTACTATTATATCTCTTTAGATCCTACAAGTAAGCGAGAATCATACTAAATATTGTTGTTGTATATTTAAAACTAAAGCGTGTTACAACTCAACCTTCAGTCTATTATATTAAAAAATTACTAAGGGGGCTTGCTTGATTAACTAGTTAGTGACTGTAGGGATTCATGACATCATTTCGTTGGTGGCCACTAACATTGTTGAAGACAAAGCAAGAAGAAAGTCAAACGTTGTCACTTTAACATACCTTCCTGCCGCCCGTATGTTTCCAGTGTAGTAATCACTTAACTAAACACCTAACCACTTAAATGACCCATCTCATCTTTCGGTTTCTTCTGTTGGGCAACTTCTGCATACCAAACAATGCCATAAAAGATCCTCCATTGCCAAACCTTGCTTTGACAATATGTGCGTTGATGAAGATACACTTGCATAAACCTAAATCGACGACCAGGAATGGCGTTTGAACTGTAAGTAAATGTTTATGAGGTCATGATTAGCATACAAACGATATAGACATACATTATGATGTATGTTTAAAAAGGCTTTTACTTCTTCCATGAAAAAACAAAGAGGAGTAGAAACAGAAAAATTCTCTGCAGTGAAACATTTAAGCAAAATTTTTTAATTGTTGGAACTACAACAAAAATTTTAGTATGTACTCTCTCTTATTCAAAATAAGTTTCATTTTAGAGAGATGTACGTTTATTAAGAAAGTTAGTGAAATGTTTGATATACGCTTATTAATTACATGTTGAATTATCTTGAAAATATAATCTGTATAATTAAGATGTGAGAGAAATTAAAGGGTAATTTTGAAAATAAAATTATAAACATACATAAAAAATCGTGAACGAAATTTATTTTGAATAATTAAAATATCTCTAAAACGACACTTATTTTGAATAGGAGGGAGTAATTTTTGTTTTATCTGCATATGAAACGATACTGTATTTTACATGATCTTTGTGATTATATTTTATCGTGTTTATTTTTTCTAACACCATTTTACCAATTTAAGCAAAACTGAGTAAGAACTTAAAAAGTCATTATTAAAAAATTTATCTAATTCGGTTAGTTCAATTAAAAAAATTTAAATCGGTCAATTTTTTGATTTAATTAATTTTAGTGACTTTGGCTGTTAAAAGTTGATCAATTTATTAATTAATGATTTATTTTTTTAAAATTAATAATTATAAACTAAAACAAATCAATTAATTTTTATTTAACTGTCTGTTTTTAATTAAACTTGAAAATGTTTTATGGGTAAAGACAAACTCTTTTAATAATATTTCAATTTCTTTAATGTTATTCAATCTTTAATTAATTTTATAATGATTTAATACATATTAAATCATTTAATTTTTAAACTCTTGTCTTGTCGATTTATCTTTAGATACAAATTTTAAAACATGACTTGAAACCTCCTCTCTATTAAATAAGAATAAGGTTGAGTATTATCATACTTTTTCAGACCTCGCTTTAATATCACGTTTCACCTGGGTGTTGATGATGATGAATGCTGTTCTTTATTAAACTTTTAATAAAAACAGACAAATAACATATGTGGCTTAATTAATTGTTATATAATATAATGCTCGTCATAGTTGTATCACATAAAAGGAGACCTTAATTGTTATTGTCTTTCAAAATCATGATATTGTCTATATACATGACAAACTCATTTATTTATTACAGCTCTTAAATTATATGATGTTATGTATTACGTCTCAAAACTGTGATAAACGTTTCAATGACAGGTGATTTGTCAACTTCTATTTGTCCTCGCTCCTTGCCGATGTAATGCTTTCTCAATGTGATTCCAGGATCAACTTAGAGATGTTTTTTCAATGCCGGTTAATATGCTCAAACACCGGCCTTTGCATAAATTATATCAACAAGAACTTCTTTGAACTTTTTTTCTAATTTCCAAACAAATGCGGTATGATGTCTTCTGCTTCAATTTACAGGGATGCTTTTCAGGGGCTGTGATGACCTATTGCTATTCTAGTTATTCTATTTCTATCCTGTTTTATGCATAACGTTGTATTATACATAGAATACGATAGGAACATAATAATCGAAATAGGTGATCTTGTTGAAATTATGTTGTCATTTTTTGAATGTGTCATACTTTAGTCGTGGACACAAGACATAGGCGTGCAGTAACGAATAAAACAACAACAACATTCGGGAAAGAAATCTCAGATATATCTTCTAAAAAGAATGAGAGGCATCTTATAGGTGTAGCATCAAAAGTGGTGATTCCTAAATCAAAATGAACAGCGGTGTTTGCAAGCCAATTTGCACACCAGCTGCCTTCTTTGTAAATATGACAAGGTATAACTACTCAGTTTCGAGCAAATATCTCGTTAATCCCTATGATTAGGGAATTGTGAGACATTGTCTTCTTAATAAGTCCTGCTATTAAGGCCGAAGAATACTTAATCTTATTTTTAATAGTAGATAAACTATTTTCACATGAGCGGCACGTATTCACCAGGAGTAATGAATAGACATGACAAACATGAAAGTTCGAGGAAGATAAGAATATTCATGTCAAGGGAGAAAAGACTCGCGCTGGAATCCACAACAATTACAGGTCGTATACGTATTGTGACCTTTCTATCTTTCACTGTAATCTCCGTCAATTTCTCCCTCAAAGCTGTCGAACCTAAATTGGTTCGAATCCGATCTGACTCGTTCGTTGTGGTACTCTTTTAACTTTAGATGAACCCAAGGGGGCAAACCATTCAATGAAAAGTTTTATAACTCTATTGCAATTAGGATTAGTAATGGATCGGATCGACCCGAGTATGGATTTGTTGGATAGTTTAGTTATTTTTTATAAAGTTGAATAATCATTAATTATAACTTTTGTTTTTTTAATAATTTATCGATTAAGTTGTATAATTTGATCCAGATAAGAATAATAAAGTGATCTAAATCAATATGTTAAAGTTTAAAATATATATATTTCGATTAGTATGGACGAAACTCATATTAGACATGTGACAGAGAAGTTTGATATAAAAATTATGTATAAAAATTAAGATTTTTTGCAGTTGCTAATATTACTCGTAAGTATACGAATTTTCTAATCTACTAAGAGTGCTTATATTTTGAAAAAATCGTAGAAATCAATTATCGATTCCCAAAAAGGCCCTAGAAAATCGGAGCTCAGTTTGGCTATGAAAATTACTTCAAGAGTTTAAATGAAATTGAAATTAGAAATTATGAATTTCCTTCTCTTATTTCTCATTTATGAACCATCCGAAAAACGTAATAAAGTTCATGTTACGTGTTATAGAATCTTTAACCGAATTTGTTAAATTTGAGATCGAACAAACAAATATTGTCATCCCCATTTTGAGATGAGCTTTCTAGGCCATTTGAGTTAGGCAGAGCATTCAGATTGATCTCTACTTTTATGAAGGCTTTATTAGATCTGTTGTAAGTGTTAATAACGAGGAAGGGTGACTGACTCGACTTTATTGACGATGTTACTACTACAGATATAACATATTAAGAAATACACAAAATTTAAAGATATTTTAAATTTAATATTCAAATTGTTAAAATTTTTAATCAAGTAACCAAAAATTTAAATTTTAAAATTGAGCCCATATTCATATATTTTTAATTAGGCCTTTGAATAGGATACTCAAGCCGGATCATTACCATCCCTGACAGATTCAGACTGATCTGAGGCATAATTAAAAAAAGACGTTATTTTATACTTTTAGTGTTAAAAAAACTAATGTAACTGGCCGATGTATTTTTGGTGATCTAGTATATCTACTAAATATTAGTAAATATTTATTTATTAGTCTCGTCAACAATTAAGTTTTTTAAAAGTTGATAACTCAATTTAAAATTTAAAAAACTAGTAATTGAATTAAAAAAAGCTCAAAAAATTAAACAAGTTAAGATTGATTATCTCTATAATTTTATCACTTTTTTTTGGCACATGACTTTTTTAAAGTCACATATGTTAGCTTTTGTTACATGTAAAATTGTATATTACTAGAATTCTTCAGATATTACTTATCAACATAATTTATATTGAGTGTTGTTGTTTTTGTTATATATATATTAGTTTATGATGTCATCATCAACTAATTAAGACGTCTTAGGGGTGGTCGAATTTGTAGAATAGAGGGTATAAAATCAAAAGGTCTTGTGTCCAAATCCTTTTACTTATATTTTCTTAATCGAGTCTATCATACAAGGCTTATCTATTGTGAGTACCCAATTGGCGTAATTTGTAGATTATTATGTCATTTTAAAGGTTCACAGATTTTGGATTCATATTTTGAAGCTAACTAGTGGGTGCATACCTTCAAGTAAATGCTGATTTAACTGATTATATCACCTATATTTTAATTTTATTTTTCCTTTAAATAAAAACACAAATTTGTTTAATTATTATGTTGTTATATTTGTATGACTAATGATAATTACATGTTAGATAAAACTTAAAAATAAATTATTTTTAATTAAATAAATTTAGTTTGATCTCTTATATAATGTTTATTAACAAACTATTACTAATTTTTTATTTTACTAAAATAAATAATATATTAAATTTTATAAATAAATTAATATTTATTTTAATATATTTTAATTATTAAATCAAAATTTATGTATAATTCATATATTTTGAATATAATTTAAATTAAATATTTTAATTTAATTACAAGAATTAAATAAATTATTATAAATTATTAAGTAAAATTAAATTATTCATAATAATTATTAATAATTAATTTTTATTAATGAAACATAATGTATAAATTATTCATAATTCTTATTAATAATTAAATATATATTAAATAAGTAAATAATATATATTTAGTTTATTAAAAATAGAACTAGAAAATGAAAACAATTTTTTTATAGTTTCCGTAATTTTTAAAAATTGAAAAAATAAAAACTAAACATAGAAACCAAAATTTTTTTAAATTAAATTAAAAACAAAAAAAAATAACAAATGGGAGTAACCTTTGACAGTTTTCCTTCTCACTCTTTATAAAGTCCTAATCAAAAAGACGAAAAATAAAAAGAAAACTGTAAAAATCTAACTTTCAATCATCTTTCCTATTTATTAAAAGAGTTTGTATTATTAAAAAGTTTGTAAAGATTCCTATTTATCAATTTCTTATGGTCTCTTCTCTTCTACAAGCAGAAACAGATCATCTATTTTGATTAATCAATTCTTATCATATTTTATTAATTTTCATCTATACATTTATCGACACAAATATATGGACAAAATTAAGTGACAGAAGGTTGGAACACTATAACAAGAACAAAGTGCTCCAACTCTACACGAGCAGGTTAATATTAGAGTTGAGAAAATATGTTTGGTCTACTTCAATTTTACTTAATAAGTATAATTGAATAGTTAATGTTTTGTGACTAGAAGGTCACGTGTTTGAATAACGGAAACAGTCTCTTTATAAATAAAAAATAAAAACAGTCTCCAAACTCTTGCCAAACAAAGAATTTTATGCACTGAGTATATTTAATTTGACCTTTTTTACAAGTCTTATTTAATAGGATTTTCTGTAGAGTTTGAACCGAGAGAACTTAGCTCAAAGTTTGGGTCGACATGATATACTAATAAATAAAGGAAGATATATGTAAGATTCACAAATGGAAACAAGTTTGACAAACATCGTACGTGCTAAGAAAAAGGAACTCCTTTACCTTGAAAGTGCTCACAAGTCATTGATTTGTTCTAACATGCCAAAGATTTGACAATGAGGAATGTGAATAGTACTTGAAGGTTGAAATTTGTGAACGGTCCTAAGTCTCCAAGTACAAGCCCGTCTGCCACTAAAAAAGGCTGTTGACTTGAAAAAGCTCACGGAGACTCTGGAGTCTGGACTTGGTCACGCGTTATTGTGAGTTTGTAGACTTGTAACGAGACCATTTATGACGATGTTACGTAGTAGCACACAAACATTGAATCTTAAAGTGACCGAAAGGTAATATGGGACCATCTGGTTCGTGATTTATGACATAATGGCACAAAAGACGGATAAATTAGAGGAAGATTTTGGGCTATCAAACCAGACTCAGTTTTGTACCGAACGTTCATGTTCAGTGACACCAAGCTATTGTCTAGTTCAGAAACAGAACCAGACCAACTTTTCGACTAAACGTTTGTCTAGTTCAGAGACAGAACCGGACCAAATTGTCGACTACTGAAGTTTCAGTGCTTTTGTAAGCCCAAAACGAAGACAAGGTCCGTTAATTTCTGCACGCGCATGGCATAGTAATCTATGGACGTCATTCAGTTAGAGATTGCAATCAGTCCAAGCCTAATAGGTGACTCGAGCCCGGATTAAAATTTAGATAGGTTTTTTTTTTTTTGGGAAAGAAAACGATTGTGCTTAGCACATATTATTAAGATCTATAGTTAAAACATCATAAAGAAAAGAAGGAGAGCATACCTCCATTTAAAACCAAGCATAAAATTAGCTGCCTTAATTATCATATGAACAACTTGATTCGTTGGTTTTCTAGCAAACGCATATGAGGTAAATGAAAGCTCATTAATCAGAGCTTTACAAGTCTGAATAATCATTGAAAAGTATGAAGAAAACGTAAACGGAGATGTCAAAAACTAAGTAACGACCTAACAATCCGTCTCCACGCAAATTGGGAAAAAAGATAAAGTTTTGATCCAACTCAAAGCTTCCCGAAAATAAAGGACTTCTCCTACTTATGGATCTCTCCAACCTGGTAGCGTCATGACTTTTCCAACACAATTTTCCCCCCTGAGAGTTTCGAATTAGCATGCCAATGCCATAAAAAACGTTCTCCAATAAAGTCACATCAATATTGCACTTAAATAGATTTGGAGCTGGAGCCACCCAATAAGCTTGAACACGTTGGTTTAGTGGTATGTGAGTAGCATTGGTTTCCTTTGCTACTTTCCATTCAGAAAGGGTTGTCCGTGCCCGACTTATAGTAAACTAATGTGGATGAAGACGCGATGTCTACACAACTTCGATACGATACAGCCACAAACTCCAGATTATCATAAAATCTCCTCCTGTTGAGAATGCGTAAAGGACGAGACCACACTCGTAAGCCATTCATGTAAAGACGAGATATTGTTCCAACCCACAGCAGATAGAAGCCAAACAGACTGGGCAAAGTTACAGTAATAAAACGCATGTTGTGCAGTTTCATAGTCTTATCACAAATAGGACAGGTGTCATCCACATCTGTATGTCATCTTCTTAAGGTGGCTCTACATGGAAGAATATTACGTAGAATTCGCCAAATAAGGATCTATACTTTACCTAGAACTTGAACATGCCAGATTCTTTCCCATGGGAAGCCAGCGACATTAAAATTCTCATTAGCCATCTCTGTCCTGAGTCTGTAACCATCTTCGACTTGGTATTTGCCTGCTCTATTTTTGGTCCATAGCCAACCATCTGAAATATTCGAAAGTCC
The DNA here is from genome assembly GCA_026413575.1 of Erythroxylum carthagenense. Taxonomy (NCBI): domain Eukaryota; kingdom Viridiplantae; phylum Streptophyta; class Magnoliopsida; order Malpighiales; family Erythroxylaceae; genus Erythroxylum; species Erythroxylum carthagenense. Next base: position 51,371,294 of record JANZLD010000009.1, on the reverse strand, counting down.
CAACGGAATCTGTAGGATGAGGTCTACATCTCATGGGTTGAAGGAGTTTCGAATCAATAGTTCATTCCATTGACGTCCTACCATGAGATCAGCCACCACATTTAAATTCAGTTCCTCTATGAATTTCGTCCAAATAGTAAGATCTGTATTATCCATCAACTAGGAATCCCTCCATATATTGATAGTAACACCATCACCAACACGTTTTCAGCATCCTTGAAGTAAGATGGGTCGTGCTTGACACATACTTCGCTAAATCTGGCTTGGATTGCTGCCTATATGTGTTGTAAAAAATTTAGAGTTAGGGAAGTATCTGGCCTTTAGAATTTTTGCAGCAAAGGAATTGAGATATTTAATCAACCTCCAACCTTGCTTCGCTAATAAAGCAAGATTAAGTTGACGATAATCATGGTAACCTAAGCCTCCATGAATCTTTAGAATTGCTATACGTTTCCATCGAAGCCATTTTATCCCCTTGTTGTCTAGTCCTCCATTGTGCCAAAAAAAACTATTTATTAAATTTTCCAAGTCCTTACAAGTATCGATGGGCAATAGGAAAAGAGACATGATGTAGTTTGACATAGCTTGAGCCACTGTTCGCAACAAAACATATTTGCCCGCCTTTGATAACAATTTTGCTTTCCACCCCTATAATCTCTTTGTTAATTTTTTCACCACATAATGAAACACCTGTCTTTTATGTCGTCCAATAACAGATGGCATTTCCAAATAGTTATCATGCCCATCCCACTCATTAACACCCAAAATTTGATAAACCGAGATTCTGGATGCCTCTTCTATAATAGGGGTAAAAGAGACTCCGAATTTTGAGAGGTTGATTTTCTACTCCAAAGCTGTCTCATATAGGTGTAAACACTCTTTCAACTTTAAAGCCTCCTTTCGTGTAGCTCGAGTAAAGAAAAGAGCATGTGAAAAAAAGATGAGATACCGGGATGGCTCCTCTTGCAACTAGAGCCCCATGAATACGACCATGTTTTTGACATTTAGATATAATAGCAAATAAACCTTTCGCACAAAGTATAAAAAGATACAGTGAAAGCGAATCCTCTTGCCGTAAGCCCCTACCAGGAATTAAAGGGCCACGTTCTTCAACTCCATGGATAAAATAATAAGAGACAGATGCGACTATTTGCATAATTCTGTTAACGCATAACTCATCAAACCCCAATTTCAACATGATTAATCTCAGGAAGCCCCATTCAATTCTGTCATACGCCTTGCTCATGTTAGTATTTAAAGCAAGGAAACCGAAATGACGCTAAGTTTTCCTCTTGAGTGAATGAAATAATTCATACGCCACAATTATATTATCTATAATCAGTCGGTTAGGGATGAACGCACTCTGTGTCTCAGCAATTACCTGCGGCAGAATTTGCTTCAACCTGTGAGCCATCACCTTGCATACAATCCGGTCAGTTACATTGCTCAAAGAGATAGGACACAGGTCATCGATAGTCTCAGGAGTTTTCTTTTTTGGAATAAGGATAACATTGGTTCGGTTCTGTCTAGGCATCAAAGCTTCTCCATTCAGACACTTTAAACATTCATTAGTAACATCCGTTCCCACTATATCCCAAAATGTAGCACCCCATACCCGACGAGACCCGAACCCGATATCCACGGTGATATCCGAGCCCGTGACCCGCGAGGGTGGC
>JANZLD010000009.1:51314524-51328810 GCA_026413575.1 Erythroxylum carthagenense | reverse complement strand
GATTCGGGAGGTGAAAAATGTGAGGGCATTATGGCCATTTCACTTTCTTGTCCAACAGACAGTGTTCTCTGTCTCATGGTTTTGGGTTGGACAAAATATTTTGTCTTTGTCCATTAAAGACAGGACAAAAATTTTGCAGACGGTAAAGCAAACACTTATACGGATAGAACGATTATGTCCTTGTCATCTGTCCTCACGTCCGAGGACGGTAACCAAACACAGCATGAGAGAACTTGTTAATCGAACCTTGTATAAACGATATTTATCACCAAACACGTGAAAGACACAAGTCATATTCAATGGGACCAAATCACCTTTCTAATTGATCTGGTTCATAAAAATCTATTCATTTAATAAATAGAGCTTATAAAAATTGGACGACTAAGATCGCACTGAAATAAAGGGTTTATCAAAGTTAAAAATAGAAGATCTTGTGTCAAATAAATGAGAATGTATAAATGGACAGTGATTAGTGTTATTGAGTGTACAGACTTTTTAAAAATAAATCTCTTTACTAGTTAAATATAAAACTCTGTATTAGTAGAATTTTTCAGGCTTTGCACCTTGGTGGAATTTCTACTTAGTGTTATTGTTGTTGCTATTTATTATAAGGAGTATTATATAAAAATTAAAATTAAAATCATATTTTTTTTAGTTTTGTATCAATTTCAAATTTAGGGTTAGATTTAATTTTATTAATTAAAATAATATTATTTTATTTAAACAATTGAAACAAAACAGTTAGATTTTAAATTAAAATTGTCCAACTTGATTAGTTAAAATAAAGTTTTTTAAAAATTGAAATAAAATAACCATACTTTTGAAACGAAGTAACCAAAATTGGCTACTAAAAATGATATCATCTTGTTGAGTTTAATAGATTATATTGTTTTGTTCAAAGATAATCTAATCTTAGACCTCTAACCTCGGTTCAAATTCAAATCATTTGTAGAGTGTAGGCTTGAAAAGATTAAATCTTTATGAATCATCTTCAAAATAAACCTTTTTTGTTTAAATATTAAAAATAAAACGTAAATAAAATATAATTATTGGAGGACTTTTCAAAGTATGTATACTATTTTAATGCCTCCAATTCTTAACAAAACCGTCGGAGAATCGTAGTTGAAAAGAGGATTTCTAACTTCTTTCTCTCATTCAAGACTGTGTATGAGACTTTCATCTCACATAACTCCTAAGTGATAAAAGAAAGAAGAACTATCTTCTTTCTTTTTTGATTACCTTAAGATGTTGAGAGATGTTATATGTTAGAATTTAGTATTAGATGTGGAGCGTTGACTTAAAGAAAACTTATGATATGGTACATAAGGAAATCATGTAGAAATGTTTAAAAATTATGAAAGTTTTTTTGACTTATATACGAGTATATAGGTAGTAATAGAATATTTTTTATTCGATATCTTTTTATTTGTAGCAGTGATAGATGAGTCCTAAAAAATAAATAAGATGATGTGTCTTAGTATATATTATTTGCTAAAGACATTATTTTAGTGTATAGGACAAAAGAGAGTGTCAATTTTAAGCTATAATTTTAGTGAGATAAGTTAGATTGAAATAATTTTAGATTGATTAGGACAAAAACTGAGCATTTAAAGTGTAACTTTTCAGGCCACAAAGTAGCTTATGATGTGAAGGTAAATATTGATTTAAAAATTATATCATAGAAATAGTATTTTGAGTATCTATGATATATCATCCAAAGTAATTGAGGAATTGATGAAGATATTGTTTATTGTATCAAATTAAAGTGGCTTAAATACAAAAGTGCATAAGAAGTTTTACGTAATAAGAAGATACCACTCAAGCTTAAAAATAAATTCTATCGTTTAGTTATTAGGCCGACTAATTGTGGTTGATATAAGGATGTTTCGTTTGATGTGCAACTATACTAGAAGAGATATAAAGTCATAAATGCAACTAAGAGACAAATTAAAGGTAACTAATATTAATACAAATCTAAGAAAGACAAGGCTTAGGTAGTTAAAATATGTTGAGAGAAGATATCCTAATGTTATAGTGAAAAGATGCGAAAATATTGTATTTAGGGACTATAAAAAAATGATAACTTAAGAAGAATTGAGAAAAGGCACTCAAGAATGACATGACTTTGTTAGAATTCACACATAAGCCTAAATAGAAAATTTCAAAATATTAGGAAACGAGTAAAATGATAACACATAGATATGCCTTTTTTTTTGGTTAAAGGTTCTTTAAACATTTTCTTTCGAATTTTATATTTTGTATTTAACCTAAATATTTCATACATAGTAATTCCCTCGAAATTATTTAACCTAAACAAATTTTCCAACTTAACCTAAACATTTTCTTGTAATGATTTGTTTGTTTTTATTTATTTACTTGTCTCCTTTTTGTTTACATATTTATTTATCTGTATTTTTTATTTTTATCTTGTTTTATATTTATTGTATTATTTATGTTATTCCTTATTTTTATATATTTTTATTTGCACTTTTGGACTTCTTTAGTTAGGGGTAAAGATAGGGATGTCAATTTTGACTTAGCTCGATTTTGACCGTGGTTAATTGGATCCGATTGGAGCATAAAAATAATGTCATTTTTTAATTTTTATAAAAAAATAAAATTAGGTTGGGCCAACCCAGCCCACTGAGCCATGAGCCACCCAACCCTTGGGTAAGGTCGGGCCTAGGCACTCCATCCCTAGGTAAAGATGTGTATTTTTGAACTTTTCTAGACCTTGTATATGAAGACTTCTATTAAGATATTATAGTTGTTGTTTAAGTAGAGTGAATTATTAGAATTAAAAGATAGCCATCATTCTCGGTTTTTTATAACACTATATTCTATATTTGATATAAATGTTTGGTTGTAATTTAAGCAATTTAAAGTTTGACTGGGCTTGAAATATTTAATTTAGACTTAATCTAATTTGTTTAAGAAAAAGTATTTATTTATTGAGACGAAACAACATCATAATTTAGAGTGTTTAACAAAAAAACATGTGGCATGTCCCAATTAAGCCTATTGGGATATCTAATAACTGATTTATATAACAAATGGGCTACTACATTTACATGCCTTGGAATCCATTTAAATGTAAAGGATTGAAAAATAAATGCTGTTAATTTGCATTCTTTCAGTATCACTCCCAATTAATTGATGTCAGTTCTTAATCCATGGAACCTCTGTACTAACAGAAGACAATATGTTTCCATATCAACTGACGTGAAGCCAGATTGTATCAACCAAGATAAGGCTTCTTTGAATGCGATAGTTTCAGCAATAAGAGGATTATAATTTGATATAGAAAAATCTAAGAGACATTTAACAAACTGACCTCTCTCTCCTCTTATTACTAAGCCATATGACATAGTCCCCTGATCATATTGAATTGCAACATTAAAATTGCACTTCACAGTTCCAACATTTGGGCTTGACCCATTAAAAGTAGGTCCATCAGCACCTGTTGTTGGATCAAAATTTATAGTCTTAGATTGGGCATGATGCCATTCTTTAAGAAATCTGGTTGAAAAGACAACAATAGCTCTAGGATCTAATATTTTATTTTGTCACATTAAGAAATTTCGAGCATTCCACAAATATCACAAGCCCAAATCACCACATCTATCTAGCCAGTTAAGAGATCCTACAAAAAGATAATAAAATTTGGAGCAACAAGATAAAAATTGAATAAAGCCCAACATGCATGAGCTTGATCACATTCTAGCAATGATTGAGAAATTGTTTCAATCTCATCACAATAAGGATAGTTTTCCTCAATTGTCGTTCCTCTTTTTTTTAAGGCCTCTTTTATTTGAATAATCTCTCTACATGCTCTTCAAAGAAATTCTTTTGTTTTAGGAAGAATTGGCAGATGCCACAACTTCTTTCAAGGGCCAGCAATCTCTTCAAAAACTATGGTGCTTAAAAATTTAAAGGCTGCTTTATAACCGGACCAAACTAAGCAGAAGCCATCTTTAGTAAAATGCTAAATCAAATGATCTTGATGGTTTACCGTATGCAAAGGAATTGACATTATTTTCTCCACATCCATATTACAAAAAAGGCCTTGTATTAATTGTAGATCCCATTGCTTTTCATCTTTTCGCATTAAGTCATTCACTTGCAAATATTCAGAACCTTCCACAATAGGTGACAGTACAAAAAAATTAACATCTACCGATAACTAAGGATCATTTCATACTAAGACGGAATCTTCATTTCTGATTCTCCACTATGTGCCAATAGATAGCAAATCTCTAGCTTGTAACATACTCTTATAAATAAAACTTAGATTATATAAAATTTCAAATTTGAAAGTAATTATTTATTAGAATATAGAATATTATTGCTTTATATATGAAAGAATTAAATCTGAGTTATAAAGTTCAAATTTGAGCTTAATTTAAAATTTAAACTCAAAGTAAAAAAAAAGGCTCAAATCCAATTTAAATTCTGAGGCCACTAGGGCGGGTTCAACACAACCCGGTAAAACCCGACGCACCGAAAAGTTTTTTCTGTGGGCGTATATTCTCCGTCATTCTTGCTTCGGTCGTTAAAGGTCTTTTGCTTGTCTTCTGGTTTTCTCTGAAATCCGAGGAAGAAAAAGGGACAACAGCAACACAAAATGTCTGACCAATCTCGCAAACTGCCGTCTCTGAATGCTCTCACAAACAACCTCACGAGTCAGAGCCAACTCGTCGACTCACTCACTGCGCACATCTCTCTCTACCACTCCCAATCTCTCTCTACGACAAACCCTAATTCCAGCCCCAACTCTCGCACCTCGATCCTCAAGTGGTTCGCATCTCTCACCGTCCATCAACGTCAGGCTCACCTCACCACCGTAGATCGCAAGTTCGTTCAGGTCGTAATTCAAATGCTCGGCAAACTTCGCGCGAACGGTTACGGCCGTTTTATAATCCTCCCGGACCTGCCCTCACGCGACCTTCCGAGCCTCTGCTACAAGAAGTCACCGGGCCTCTTGTCGCGAACCGCCGAGTTCAACGACTCGGAGCGGTTGATTTTCACGTCCACTCGGTTTTTTTGGTCCAGAGAAGGCGAGAAGATCGAAGAATGTTCTTGCTCGACGAAGTTTCTAGATTCGATGACCGTACATGAAGAGTTCGTGGAGAATGTTGATAGATTCGTGGAGGCTATGGATAAGGTAACGAACGGGTCGTTTTTAAGAGGAGAAGAGAGCGAATTGGGATCGGAGTGGGTAGAATTGGAGTGGTTAAAATCGAAGGGCTATTACAGCATTGAGGCTTTTTTGGTGAACAGATTGGAAGTGTCTTTGAGATTGGCGTGGATGAATTGCTGTGGCGGGAAAAAAAGAGGGGTGAAATTGAAAGACAAAATCACCGCGGCGGGTGTGTCGGCAAATGTGTTTTGGAGGAAGAAAGGCTGTGTTGATTGGTGGTGTAATTTGAATGCTGAAACTAGGAGACGTTTCTTCACCCTGGCGTTGGGTAAATCTGCAAAAGCGTTGGTAATTTCTTTTGGTGTTTGATAAAACTTGATAGGTTTAATTAAGATCATGCTATTAACTTATGGTGTTTTCTTTCAAGTTCTCAGACTCTTGAGATTCTGAATGGAGCTAGTGGCTTCTTGGAGGATGAGATGTGGCTGCTTAGAGCAGGAGGGGAGCAACCAATGAGGCACGTATATGCTGAAACTTCAAATGTTTGTTCCCAAAAACTCCCAATTGATGCAGAATTTGCTTCGACGATTTTGCGTGGTTGTTTTCCTAGGAAACCTGTCATGACCAATGTGTATAATAGTTTGTTAATTCTTCAGGATATTGTAAATTTGATATCTTCATGTCAGCTTTGTGAATATAATTTGTCAAAGGTGCATTTTACTACGTTAGGTTCTGTCAATACAATTTCTGACTGTATACTAAGGAAACTACGAGGACTTGTTACGATTGTTTCACTTGATTGTACAAAACTTGAACTGCTTGGGGAGGGGAATACTAAGTCTTCCATTAAACCAAAAGACAAGCTTGGAGCAGGTAGTCGTAAGAAAAGGGGGAAAAACCATGGTGTGAAGAAGATAGATTCTGTGCTGGGAACAGAAGTGGATAAGACCTTTTTTGAGAAACCCTGCAAGGTATCTTTTTTGTAATTTCTAAATGTATTGATATTGTTGAGTTCACTAATTCTATCAATGGTTCCATCGTGTTAGGATGTTGAATTTGAACTGGCTTCTGCCGAGAGAATTAAATCAGTTGAATGCAACGGAATGCCTAAAGCACCTCATGGGTTGGAAATGGGTGGAGATGTATGTCTTCGACTGTTATAATTATTGCATAATTTTCGTTTGGATGAACTCCCTTATTTATTATTTGAATAGGTTGTAACGTGTAGCCTGTCATCAGGAACACTCTCAAGGACCTGTTCTTGGAAAAGGACGGAGTGCTGCAAGGAGAAATAGGAAAGCAAGAAGTAAAAATAAAAATTCTGATGTCAATAACATATTTAATGTGAGAACTTCTGAAATATCAGTTGCAGAAGCTCCCTGCTTATCCAGTGTCACTTTGGATCAGGCAGTAGAGCCTCATGGGGCCTCTACCAACTTGGTGGAAAAGAATGTATCAAATAGCAGTTCCATCTGCAAGGCCAGTCATCCGTCGTATATAAGTCTTAGTAGTTCTATTGATGAGCCTTCCAATGGGAAAGTTAATGTTGAAGAGAGTCATAAAGATCATGCTGTTGGCCGTACTGAAGATAGTTGTGATAGAGGTATGAATACTTTCCACTTCTTCTTACAAACTAAAGCATACAGAAATGAAGTAATTAATTTATGATGTAGACAATGATGTGATATCTCTTTTCTGCCCTTTTCAGAGCCTGATTCTGTCTCCTGTAAAGAAGATGGCAAAAATCAGAATGAAAAATCTGCAGCAAATCCCATTTCTACCGACAAATCAGTCAGACTTCTTGGTGTAAAAGGGGAATCAGTTCATACTCAGGACCATGGGACTGAAAATCTTCATAGTAATAGAACCCTTACACCATCAGAATACCTTTCGTATGAGTGGCCTACTTTAGCTCCGGTTTATTTTCCATCAATTAATTCACATCTTCCACCAGCCACAGATAGATTGCATTTGGATGTTGGCCATAACTGGCATAATCAAATCCGCCAACCTTTTGTATCTTCAGTGCATCAGACAAGAAATTCTTCACTTGAAGGTGGGTGCAACCGGGTGCTATCTCAACCATTGCCAATGAGTTTAGACTGGCCCCCTATGGTCAGGAGTGTTTGTGGATTAGCTCCATCTATGACGTGTAATTATGATTCTAGGTTTATCTCCAGGAGGCTATCTGCCTTTCAGACAAATTCGAATGCTCACAACTCTCAGTTTAATGCAATAACCAGCGATGATGACAGAAGGTGTTCTGGAGATTCTCTGGATTTTCCTGAAGCTTCAAATGGACAGGAACTAGCAGATGAATGTGAAAGTCACTGGATATCTGAGGAAGAATATGAAGTGCACCCAGTCAGTGGGATAGATTATAATCAGTACTTCGGTGGTGGTGTGATGTATTGGAATCCTTCTGACCATCCTGGGACAGGTTTCTCTCGGGCCCCTTCCCTTAGTTCTGATGATAGCTTGTGGGCTTGGCGTGAAGCAGACATGACTAGCGCAGTTGATGACATGGTTGCTATTTCTTCTTCATATAGTACAAATGGTTTGACATCACCAACTGCTGCTTCATTTTGCTCTCCTTTTGATCATTTGGGACCTGGACATCAAGCAATTGGTTATGTTGTGCCAGGAAATGAAGTACCTGGCAAAGTGCTGCATTCATCCCCAACAGTGGCAGACAGCGCAACTGAGGAGGATGTCTCTGGATCCTTAAAAGGTTTATCTGGTGATGTTGAGGGAACGGGTGGAGAATCACTTCCTTATCCAATTTTACGTCCCATTATTATTCCGAATATTTCCAGGGAAAGATCAAGAGCTGATGTTAAGCATAATCATGATCATAAAAGTCCAAACATTCCTCATTCTAGGAGAGAACAATCTCGGATCAAGAGGCCTCCATCTCCTGTTGTGCTTTGTGTGCCGAGGGCTCCACGTCCACCACCACCCTCCTCTGTGAGTGATTCCAGAAAACATCGAGGTTTTCCGACTGTTAGGTCTGGTAGCTCCAGTCCAAGGCACTGGGGTATGAGAGGTTGGTATCAGGATGGAGCTAATTTGGAGGATGCTTGTGTGCGTATGGATGGTTCTGAAGTGGTTTGGCCTTCATGGAGAAATAAAAATCTTTCAACCCATTCTATGATTCAGCCTCTCTCTGGAGCTTTGTTACCAGACCATCTGATAGCAATATCACAGCTGGCTCGTGATCAGGAACATGTGAGTATATTTCCTTTCTACATCATTTGTACTGCCGGTATGCTTGCTACTTGATTGAATAAGATTGTTGTGCAGCCAGATGTGTCATTTCCTCTTCAATCGCCTGACCTACAGAACAATCCAGCAAGAAAGGTTTCCCTCTCTTTGTTGCACAGCCTCCTTCATGATGAAATTGACTTATTCTATAAGCAGGTATGACTATTACTTGACGTTATCCTTTCTAGAATCTTTTTTGTGCATTGAGTAACCCCTCTGTTCTTTCTATGTGCATATCACTGAACTCTTCCATTCTTTATTCCTTTCTATAAAAGGTTGCTGCAGAGAATATGGCACGCAAACCTTTTATTAATTGGGCTGTCAGGCGGGTCACTAGGTCTCTCCAAGTGCTGTGGCCAAGGTCAAGAACAAACATCTTTGGCTCCAATGCAACTGGTTTGTCCCTTCCAACAAGCGATGTGGACCTTGTGGTTTGTCTCCCTCCTGTGAGAAACTTGGTAGGGGCTCTTTTCTCATTCCATTGTGTTTTGGATCCGTCTCTGGCAATTAAGTTTAGTGAAGAAACTTACTAGCAGAATATGTTGTAGGAACCTATCAAGGAAGCTGGGATTTTGGAAGGCCGTAATGGCATTAAAGAAACTTGTCTTCAGGCAAGTGGTTGTCTTTTCAATCCTTCTGAATTTTTATTTAGTTGTCACTTCGACTTTGGTATTTTGGTAGATTAAAACTGCTTATTTACCTCCAGCATGCAGCTAGGTATCTTGCCAATCAGGAATGGGTGAAGAACGATTCCCTAAAGATTGTAGAAAATACAGCGGTATTGTCATATTTCTCGGGATTCTAGTTTTCATTTGTCACATTTTGCAGTTCATCTCTGTGTTGTTCTTATTCTGGTAATTTATACCCTTTAGATACCTATTATTATGCTTGTGGTGGAAGTACCAAAGGACCTGAATTGCTCAGTTGCTTCTTCTAACATACAATCACCTAAGGAGGATGCGATTCGTATGGTGGGAGAAAATGACAATCATGCTTTGTCAGATGTGGTCAATCTAGAAGACAATGATTCACCAAAGTCTACACAAATTAATATTGGTACTACAAAAGAAGTTAAATCAGTTCGTATCGACATCAGTTTCAAGTCTGCATCTCATACAGGGCTTCAAACTACAGAACTGGTAATCTTTGTCAAGAATGCTGTTCTTTTAGCTTCAACATTTTCGAACTATTGTAATGTATTTATGATATGTGTTAGACAATTTTTTTTAAGATGCGGTTTTTACTTTCATTGCTTCAGTCTTTTGGTGACAGAGTATAACTAGATTTTATCTCTGTTAATATTATACAAAGGACTATACCTACATGGAGATTTACATAAGTCTTTTCTTTGGCATGTTTTTTCGAGATTCAACTCATCTGAGCTTTTACAAGCATGTACGTTTAGCATTGGGGTGTCATTTGCTGTATTGCTTATGTGTCTGGTAATTGGTATCTGCTTTCATAAGCTTTCTATTTTGGTTAGGTGAAGGAACTCACCGACCAATTTCCAGCTGCACCCCCTCTTGCCTTGGTATTGAAACAGTTCTTGGCAGATCGTTGCCTTGATCAGTCGTACTCTGGAGGTTTGAGTTCCTATTGCTTGGTGAGTATTGCTGCATTACCTAATTCAATAGCATGGTGCTATCCACTCAAGTGAGTGGTCATAGTTTTGGAGTTAGCAAATGCTTCATGTTGGTATTTGTAGCGATCAACCAAATCTCATGTTCGTAGATGTGCACAAAGTTACTTGGTCAAGATCATATTGGTTTTACTTTCATAAAGGAGAACAAATGTCTCTCACAGGATTGGAATTTGCTATTGAAACTTTCATGCTTATAGCATCCCAGGGAATCTCTCTTGTTAGCTCTTTTACTTCTTATCTCTTTGTTTTTTGGGTTAAACATTAAAAACTCTCTTTGTGCTCATCATGGTTGTTAACAGGTTCTGCTAATCACACGTTTCCTACAGCACGAGCATCACCTTGGTCGGCCTATTAGTCAAGTAATTCTTCTGAAGTTCTCTCTCTCTCTTAGTCACTGCATGTGTCTTCATGTACTTGTGATAGTGTATAACCATGTTAGGTAAATCCCATTTGACATTGCTCACATCTATCTGTATTCTCTGTTGAGTAATGGTTACATCCAAGGTCGACTAAAGTCATTGCTGAACTTTTGTATCATCATGTGCAACCCTAGCGATCCAAGATTTGGGTCTTTAGATGAGTAGATGGCTTATGAACTACATGTAGCCTTTTGTTGGACACATGGAAGCAGCAATGAAGTTAAGAGATCTCTTTTCTTAATACCAAAGATTCTCCTCTAACCTGCAACACATCATATACTTGTTAGTAGTGCTTAACAAGTTATCTTTCTGTTTATGTTCGTAGCCATTTTACTACAGTTGATCGGAGAAAGGACATAGTTTATATGTTGCATAAGTTGTATCCTATTTTATTTGACTTATTATGCACATAGTTCAAATCTAAATTGTTTCCTCCTGTTAGTTCTGTCGTTTTCATTTAATTTAGCAATGCTTTTTCTCCTTTTTTCTGGATCTTGAAGAGAACAACTTTGTTTCTGACTATAGACTGGGATGATCTTGCAGAATTTGGGAAGCCTTCTAATGGATTTTCTTTACTTCTTTGGGTGAGTCAAAAGCTGAGCATATAGATTCTCTTGCTCTGCATTGTTAGAAGTGCTTCCTACAACTGACTTGACTCTGGATTTGTAGGTTTGTGCTCGTTTCTTTTCCCTTTTCCATAACAAGTTCTAATGTGACTATATCTTGTCCACTTTACAGGAATGTGTTTGATCCTCGCCAAATACGTATTTCAGTGCAGGGAAGTGGCATTTATATAAAAAGGGAGAGAGGATACAGGTAAATGCCGGTGGTTTTTCTTTTTCTTGAATCGAAATAATGAATTCAATGCTTTTTATTTCCTTCAGTATATATCATTATGTACTTACTATCCATTGATCGTGCCCTTGTTGCAGTATTGATCCAATACACATAGATGATCCACTCTTTCCAACAAATAATGTTGGGAGAAATTGCTTCCGTATACATCAGTGTATTAAGGTCAGCTTTTGTCCAATTCCAAGGTCCTTGTAAAGAAGTATATGATTCATAACTGTGCATTTTTTGTATGAATGTTAATATCTGGTATTAGCAGTAGAGTTTATCCATGGATTTGCTGAGAGCATTCTGGAAGTTTGGACAAGACTCTGAAAGAACTCTCGGATTTGCTAAGATATATGTTTGATCTTGCTTGTGTGCTCCAACTAAATTGCAGGCATTTTCAGAAGCTTATTCTGTTTTGGAGAATGAGCTAGAAAGCATTCCGGATGAAGGTGATTCATCTACAAGGGGATCATACGTTTTGCTACCAAAAATTGTCCCCAGTATTAATTCATTACAGGATGCTTAATTGTCTGATGTCTCTTTCTTGTTTGGAAGGTATCATATTAAACTGCTTTATATTTTAGTTTGATTACTCGGAATCACATTTATTTTACTAATGGATGGTGTCCTCTACATCTCTTGTATCAGCCAGTTGAATGACAATTTGGCAGATTATGACTCCTCTTTGAAATTGAGCGCACCAGATATTAGCTACCGAATATTTCTGAAGCTGCATATCAACTTGCATCATTTTGCGGAGTGTTCTGGTAAAATTTTAAATTTTCTAAAAATTTATATTCCATTCCTGTTTTACTAAATGAGTGGAATATTATCTTTGCATTATTTGCTGTTTTTTCTATTCCTCATTTGCAGAGAGTCTCTTATGATTTATGGTTCGAATGTGGTTAGGCATGTTTCAGGTTTGAGGTCTACTTATAGCTGAATTCTTCTGTTTCCACTTTTTGGACTGACCTAGATTATAACACTGCTAGCAATCAGCACCGCCCGGTACTCTCAGGTTTGCTTTTCAGTCACTAAGGTAACCCGAAGAGGAAAAAGACAAGAAGCAAAATACAAAGATCACGATCTAATTGTCGAAAGAAAGTTATATTTGTACTTCATCGGCCGGTGCTTTCTTGGGTGTGCTTTTGGTGAAGATAATGCGTGTTGAATATCGATTGCAGTTTTAAACCTCTGTGAATTCGTAATTGGCTCTTCATTTGGTATAACTTAACGCATTGGACAAGCTCACCAAAGATGGAAAAGTTTTCCCCAGAAAGAGTCTCTTGACGCTCTTAACACGGATTTATTTCTAGAAGAAAATGACAGAAATTTGAATATAAGTGATGTTTCAAGAATAACCCTATACATTCATTTCAACTGTGACCAGAGACATGCCTTGTGAGGGAGAAGTAGTTGAAGCCATTATTTTGATTATGTTTGGCCCTTCAATCTGAATACTGATATGTACGACAGAATGGTCGTTGATTTTCCGAGCTTGCTAATGCTTGCCGTTTGTACATTTGTGGATCGGCTTACGGATTCGCATAACTTTTATGGTTTCTAAGTTTGGGGAAGTGAAGCTGGAGAGAGCAAAAGCTCAATGTAAATGGTTTTCGCCTCTTTTTGATTGCAGGAGACGGGCTCCAAAAAAGGTAACCATTTGTGGTTTAGGGAGTTCTTCTCCTGTAATTTCCACAAAGCTGAGTTTATCATCTCTTGTCAGTAATATCAAGGGCCCCAAACTTTATTTTCTTTTGGTATGTTATAGGTAATAATTTATAAAATATTTATTGAATAAATTATTTAATGAATTAATTAATGTTATAGACCCCGTGTTTTTACTTTTTATTGTTAATCGAATGCATTTACAGGTCTTTGGGAGCACTGAGGATCGTCGCTTCAATATTAAGATGTCATGTTCAATCGTGTCTAATGCTCAAAACGACATCGGCTTGGGAATTGGATATGATTAGACAGTCTAAAAATGCTCAAAACGACGAAACTAAGAGTAAAATTGGATAGACGATCGGAACTTCTTCAAAGAAAGGGCAGTGTAACTTGTTAATTCCATTGTTCCTAAATAGGTATCTATTGGGCTGCTTGGAACTTGCTAAGTATAAATCTTAACGCTGGGTAAGTGCCGATTTGTGGTAAGTGCCGATATGTGAAATATTAATCTCTTATTTGTTATTATGCATACGCATGCAATGAAAAAGCATTTGGTGTGTTTAAAAAAAAACGATTGAAATGGAATCAGGAATTGTAGGAGGTCCGTAGTTTAGCGGTGAAGTCGGATTTTAGGCCAGATTTGGATTTAAGAACCTAATTCGAGGTTCGGTCTGTCAGTTCACATAGTTTGCACTTTTGTTGCAAATTGGTGTTATTTTAATTTTAATTAAAAAAAATTAAATGACACCTTGCATCAAATTCTGCATATTTCAAAGCTCAAGTTTGGCTTAAAGAGTCTTTTAAAAATTTCAAATTCTAGAAGAAAGATTAAAAAACACTCTAGAAATTTCTAGAATCTTATGGAGTCTTATGATAGACTTTGAAAGGTTCTAGAATCTTAAGGAAATTTGTAGATGTTTATGGAACATTATAAAATATTTTTGAACATTATCAAAAAATGCAAAATGTTGTAAATAAATAGAATAGTGTAAAATATTTTATAGAATTAATTTAAACCATTAGATCAAATAGATCATAGCTGTCTATTTAGGAAATAGAAAAGTATAAATAATCTTAGAGACTTTATTTGGAAGCATTCTAAGTCTAATTACCTACATCCAGTATTCAAGTAAATCCGTCTTTACAAATATTTTTCAAATTCTCTTTTAGTCAAATTGTGTTAGTTTCTTTTTGTTTAGGCTTATATCAGTAAAGCTTTTATTAGTAGAGCTTTTTTTGTAGATTTTTTCTGAGAAGAAGTTTTATAAAAAATCAGTTAACTGTTTAGATGTCATTTAAAAAAGAGTTTT
>JANZLD010000009.1:51208798-51226264 GCA_026413575.1 Erythroxylum carthagenense | reverse complement strand
GCGGATCCAAAGTAGAAGATCTGACTCTTTTTGTAACATTATTCTGTTATAAGATCTTTTATTCGTGTATGGAATGTGGATTACGTATTCATCAAGTGTTATAACATAAATTTAAAATATAACATCAATTAGAAATCTCACTAAAATGTAAAATTTTGAGAGATTCAGTAATATGTAACGTTACTCTTCATTATCAGAGAGATTATTCCAAAACACGCACAAGAAAAGATAAAAAATGAAAATAAAAATAAATAACAACAATAATAATAATAATTGCTATTGTTATTAAAACAAGTTAGGTGGGCAAAAAAAAAGTTTGGGATAAATCTTTAAGAGATGTTTATGAGGTTAAATAGAAGAGAAAAAAGCTTTTTACGAAGAATTATTTATCTAGTTCTCAGTACGTCAAAGTTTCCTATTATAAGTTATGTAATTGATAAATTCTAACATTGTCATATCATTCTTAATTACCTCACTTAAGTATCTAGATATCTCTTCTTATTATGTCCAAACTACTTAAGTCTCTCTTAATTTGTTAATAATATTAGTTACCTCTAATGTATCTCTTGTAATTACATTTATAACCTTATCTCTTTTAATAAAATTGCACATCTAATGAAGTATTATCATCGCCGTCATAATAAGCTTATAATTATACACTTATTTGATGGGCCAATTCATCCCACAGATCATGATTGACTTAAGAGTATCTTCTGGTCATACAAAACTTTAAAGTACTTATACAATATAAATATAAATTAGGATAAAAAATTATAGTCATAACTAAAAAAAATTATTTTAAAAATTTTAAATTTCTTTAAAGATTTTTTAAAATTTTAATTTATCAACTTAAGCGTTAACTAAAATAATGATAAAACTGTAAATATTTTAGGCTAATCAAATGTTGCTAATATAATAAAATAAAAATATTATAATATATTAACTTTTAAACTTAATATAAACTAATTAAATATCTTAAATTAATAATTTAAACTACTACATTTAATTAATTTAATTCGAATTTCTTTATATTTGCATGTGTTTTACTGTTTTTATAAAAAAAATTTAAAAGAGATTTTTAAAAAATTAAAAATAAAATAATTGTTATATAGTAATGAAAATATCTTGATAAGAACTTGATAATATTTTAATAATATATTTTATTTTTTTCTCAATATTTAATTCCAACTTATACTCACACCTTTTTTTAAAAATAAAAGTTAAAATTTATTTAAAATTTCATTCCCACTTTATTATTCCCCTTTTTTTTTTTAGGGAATATTATTCCCGATTTTACTTATTACTAATAACTAAACAACTAAGAGTGATGAATAAATATTTAACTCTCATTTTCGCTCCCACCTTTTTATTACTAATTACCAAACAAGACCTAAAGTTTAAGAAATGAGGGTTTCATTGCCACTTCTTCCTCTTTATTACTTGTTACCAACCAAGGCATAAGCTTTTCAATCTCTGGTATAATAAAGCAAAGCTATTAATAGTCTTACAACTACAGTTAATTTCAAGAATTTATGACAATAATCCCATCAATCAGTATAGAGGATAGGCTCCTCTTGTTGTCACTATTACTAACTGTAGCACTGTAACAGGCAGATTAAGGAGGAGGAAGAAGAAGAAAAAGAAAAAGCCATCAAAAGAATTTCTTATCCCCGTTTTGCCCTCCACCTAAAGTCGAAATGCCAAGTTTAGACCGACCCCCATTGTTACTCCGCCTGCGGAATTCAGTAAAGTGGGGCCCGGTTCGGAGTTTTCTTCCTCCGGTTCATCAAGCCACCCGACATGTCGGAAATATTACGAGGAAGTATCTGCCGACACGTCGTTAAGCTGCTTCTCTTCTTCCTAACTATCTCTGTTGTAGCGGTGCAAGCGAGTATCCCGCACCCAACCCCTTCGGACACATCAGAGCTAGAAGATGTTCGGGTAGAACCGGCCGGTTCAAGAACCGAATCAGGAGTCGGGAAATCGTCATCTGAACCCGGTTCAGCTAAGGGCAGGAACTTGCAGTCGAAGAGAAAACCCGAAAGTCCACAAGGACCCTTTGATCTCATGATATGATCAATCTGAAAAAAGGGAGCACATAGGGGGATTAGTGGGAAGTGAAGAAATGTTGGAACTTTGCTAAATAAAGGACCGACCTTGCAAGAGAGAGAGCAGAAGAGGAAAGGGTCTTGGAGGCTTCTCTCACAGGTGTTGCAGGCATTGCCTGAGCCTCTGAATTGCCTTGTCTGTGGTCTTGGTTTCAGAAAAACCACTTTTGCATTGTTAGTCGTGTATGACTGCAGAGAGAAAAAGCTCTTGGTTAAACGTTTGATATCCGATTCTCCTCTTACTCAATCTTAAGTTTCTTTAAATCTTATGACGAACATTGGCTTGTAGAGATATGAAATGAAACAAATTTCACTTACTTGAACGAAGGAGCAATCAAATAGCTTCTGAGCATCATCTAGCCGTATAACATCATGGTATACGTACCTTCTTATCTGAAACATTGCAGAAAATATTCAAACTTGGAGTCAAATTCATATATAATCAAAGCATGGTGAATTATGCAGAGCTAAACCTGCAAGAGTCGGTGAGAGTTATGAGGAGAACACAAGCAGTGAGGACAGATACTGATGCAACAGTCCAAGCAATATATGTTCTTCTCATTCTTCTTGGCTTCTTCGTGGATTATACAAGCATTGAAGAACTTTTCCGTGAGAAGTACTTGAAGCCAGGAGGGTAGTGGATTTGAAGAAACCAACTGCTTATAAAGAATGGGAAAAAAAAAAAAAGATAAGAACTGACAAACCGGCAAAAAAATTGAAAAATTAGAAACAGATAAACAAAGCTCACCATGATTTTCAACTGTTATTTGATTTCTGACGTCGAATATCGGAGCCAGAGAAGGCGTTTGGTCTAAAAGACAGTGGAGGAGTAAATACAACTTGCAGAGAAAGAAGGAAAGGAAGAAGAGAACGGCGCCTGGCAACTGATGATACTGACGTGTGTCACTGTTACCAACGAAAGAACGAGAGAGAGAGAGATGGAAAAGTTTAATCTCATTTAAGAATTTAGAGTTCGCATGTCATGTTTTTATGTTAGTTTCTTGCCCGACTGGTTTGTCATGTACATAATCTACTTTCCTGTAACAGAGTGATTAAAGGAGGGTGACATTTAAGGAATTCCAGCTAAAATCCATAAAACTTACCTTTTTCTATTTCAGTAAACTAAAAGCTCGTCTCTCAAAAACCCTAAACCCTATCAACATTTGGTCCTTCGCAAGTGGCTGGACTAACCGCTAGATGACAAGACGACTTTTCTCAGTGGTCTTGAAGGGTTCGAAAGTCACCATTTAAATAATGAAACAGCAGGAACTGAACATAGAAACTAGAAAATGCTTTCCCCTCTAGTTAGAACAGTACCTTTCTTGTGTAAAATAGATTGAACATATGGGAAAAGTTTGGTTTGGATGCATTTGAACTTGCCATGAAACATCACACGCTTCCATGTTCATTTAAGCCGCTGCCTCAGTGATTGTACGGCTCTCAATATTTAATTGGGTATTTTAATATTTCGTCCATAGGGGATTGCCTCTAGCCGAGTTCAGTTCCTTCCCGAAGTCAATCTCCGGATCACGGAGATTTGTTGAGAAGACTGCCCACCCAGAAAAGCTGATGAGACGTTAATAGCTTAAGTTCGGTTTATGTAAAAGATTATGATTTCGAAGTAAACCTTGGATTGTCATGAACCGAGTAAGGCGAGGGTTTTAAGGGAAATCGTAAGTTTGAATTTTTTTTATATACATACTTATTTAAAATTTGGAGTTATTTAAATTTTGGAGTTAAAATTTTATCTCTCGTAAAGATTTGGTAAGCTCGAGTGAAGATTAGTATAAATATAAATGACTTAAAAATGTTGAGTGATGTGTGAGGTTAACTTAATTAGTTTTATATATTCACTAATACATTCCCTCAAGTGAAAATCCTCTTAACTTAAAACTTGTATAGACTTACTCTATTTTGTGCTGAATAATAAGTAGATAGTAGGATTTGAACCTATAACTATTTGGTCACAAAAACTCTGATATCATATTAAGTGACCGTTTCATCACAATATCTTAAGTTATTGTGTGAAGTTAATTTAATTGATTTTATATATTCACTAATAAAAAACACCTTCTTATAATTGAAATTCTTCCGTGATATCTTGTAGGTAAAAAAAAAAAGAAAGAATATACAATGGAAATAGATGGTATGGGGATAGAAAAGGGGAGGCAGGTGGCAAGCCTAAAACCGTAGGTTTGATGAGAATAGTTTCCTCTGGGTGCTACCAAAGTCCTTAGTTGTTTGTATCTAATGATGGGTATGTTTAATTAATTTTCTTTTTGAGATTAAAAAAAGACAGACTGTCTCTTTAATTTAAATAATTATGAGAAATAAAATTTTTCTTAATTTTTTTTGTACTTTGCACTTTTTTTAAGTTTTTAGACTTTTATTAATTTTTAAGGACAAAATATATTTCGTATAAATTTTTTATATAAACAAATAATTATTATTAATACGAAAATTCAATTTAATTTTTAAATACAACCTAAGTTAATAATATTTAATTTAAATTAATAATTTAAAATAATTATAATAAATGATTATTTTAACTCAAATTTAATCCATTCAAATCTTATTTGAATAGTTTATATATGAAATACTTTTTATTCTTATTTTAAAGTTTTAAAAAGATAAAAAGAAAATAAAAGAAAATTTTTAAAGAAATTTAAAAATTATGACATTTTCTTATTGACAATTAAATTCAATTTTTCTCATTATTTTCGTATCCGTGATAGTTTAAAAAGAAGGCCCAATTCTAAGTTGTTCAAGAATAGTAACATTAAGTTTCTCAATCTTTTACCTTAAAATTAGTCAGTTCTATTTCTTAATAGGGACAAGAGAGAGAATATAGATGAACAGAAGAATGTTACCTTGATTTAGTGGAAGTCATTAGTTCGAGTTTAATTATCCCTAAACCCAATATAATTTGTTCTATTTTGATTTGCTCCCCCCAATCTCGTGATAGTGGGTAAGTAGAGAATACCTAGGGATGTGAGAAAACTTTCTCTAAAGAACTCAGTAAAATAGCTCCGTAATTTTGAGAGAAGAGGTGCCTCTTCACAAAAAGGGTCACATTGATCAGACTAGGGCATCTGTTTATCAAAAACACTGGTCTTTGTAAAATTGTAAGACCATTTATAGGAGCTAACACTTACCAAATGCCAAAAGGTCAAGAAAGTTGATGATCTAATGATAAGAGAGTCGACAATCGAAGTCCCGGTGATCCGTGGCCATAACTATAACGATCATAAGATAGCGAAATTTCTTATGGAGTAAATTCTGACCTGCATGAAGGGCATTAAGTTTTACTATATAAGTAATCGAATATTAATTTTATAAAATATTACTGTATTCTTTACTATAAAAACAACATATCTTCTAGACTCCGACACAAATATAAAACGGGGAGACAAGAAAATCTTACATTTAATGCAACTAACGACAAAGTCTAATCAGAACAGCAACCCTATAAGTTCATTTTTCAAAGACAGTTCAGTATCATGTATCAAGTTGAATATACAGCAACTTTGGGCAACTTTTGCCGAAGTCGCCGTATTAATGTTCGCCCACTCGATGCTCTCTTCTCCGTCTTACCAAAATGTAATTGAGAATCACAATAGATTCGGTCGGATAAGTTTGTAACATATGGCTCCGGTCTAAGTTTGAATATTGAGTTAATCTTATAAAATGAAGTCGTTTTGGAAAATATTTAAGAATATAATTTAAATGTTAAAATTTTTATCAAAATACAATTTAAAGCATTTTTATATTTTTAAATCTATTGGTGAGATTTACATAAAATAATATGTCTTACATGTAGTAATAAGATTTATTAATATATTTTAAAATATAGTAATGATGTAATACTTAATTTATTAAAGCTTAATGTCATAGTATTTTTATATCCATTGAAAGTGAGCCTAAGAGCAATAAGTAAAAATTATTCCTTTATAATCATAAGATTGTAGATTTAAGTTACGAAAATAACTTCTTTGTAAAAATATCAAAGGAAGGTTGTGTATAATAAGCTAATACAAGGGAAAATAAAGAAATTATGAAATGGCCAGAAATTTTTGATACTTTGAATTTGAATTTAAAAGAAACAAAATCTATAATTAGTTTAAAAAATAAAAGCAGTTAGAGATTTACTCTCTTGTTTTTTTAATCATTTTTAATAATAAAATTTATTAAGATAAAGTAATCTTAAAAATTGTCAATTCAAAGATCCGATTCATTAAAAAAAATGGACAGTTTAAATCAAATTAAAAAAAATATAGATTCAAAGTTTTAAATCAATCGAATATAAATCGAATTTATTGAATTTTTTAATCATCGAACTTTTTACGAAGAAACTCTTCTTTTTCTTTTTCTTTTTAAAGAGAATCCAGCAGTCGCTATCTTTTAGATACGCAAATTTTTGGATTGACATAATAGCCTATAACTCACACCAACTGAATACTTAGCACTAAATAAGCCCTATACAGCAGGTTTGATCGAGAAAGTATAGATAGGTAGATTCAAAGTCAGAACATTTTAGCTTCACGCCTTCCGCTCTGTCCATTCGACTACCCTATAGGAGGCAGAAACTCGTTTATATTGCACATGACAAGTCTTAGAAACACTTCCATTGATGTTCAACAACAACCAAAAGCATCTCAACGTGGAACAATGTTTTTGCACCAGACCGAATTAATATTTTAATTATTGATGCTCACTCACGTTAATTGAGTGCAAAGTCCAGATGTAGTACAATTAACATGCAATAGAGACTAAAGAGAAGGTACATTCTCTTGCAATTTCCTCCGAAATCATTCAGATAGAGACCTGCTTTTATTCCTGAGCTCAATGGGTTTCATTCTAAACCTGATTGGAAAACGGCCTGCTAACTTTCTCATTCTAAACCTGATAGGCAAACCTGCCAAATCGTCTATTATTATCACTTTCCAACGCGATGATGGATGCTCCGTTATATCCACATATTCACAAGTCATAATGGACAATCCACGATCTGTCTTCACAATCGCTCGCCACATCTTGAGCTTGGATTCAGATTTAGTGGTCTTCTTGTTCTCTCCATCAGCAACCGACAACGCATCTGAAAGGTGTCTGAAATCAAAGGAGGAACTGCTCTGACGCTGCTCAACAATGGAGTCTTCAGTTGTTTCAACTGTTTTGCCATCTACAAGATCAAGGGCATGAGTGAGCTTTGTTAAATCAAAGGCTGACGAAGACGTCCCTTTTGGTTTCAGGTGGATTTGGTGGGATGAGTTTGTACTTCGCCTAATGTTCTTCGACACTGGCTTCATGTTACAGATGCCAATCGAACCTGATACAGTCAACTTTCAGAAGTGAATTCCTAATGAAACAAAACTTCATAGACGTATAATCAATTTTGCTAAAACAAGTTATAACAAAATCACGTAAATTAACGGATCACATCACATGATTTATAAAAAGAAATCACACAGATCACAACCTAAACTAAACCAACACCAACTTCCATGATTATGACAATACAAAGCTGGAAGCCATAAGTTTCTCCAATATGCTCATATGTCACGACCGTCCAAATCAACTATTCCAAAGTTGAAACTCAAACCCAAATCGTACTCTTTAAACAGTTTCTTGAAAGATCAAGATGCACACAAATATTCAGAATCAGAACAGCAAAAACCAACATGAACTAAAACAAGAAAAACAGATTCAAGTCATTAACTGCGTGACTTTTCTTTACTTCATCAACGACAAAAACGGAGAGCGCAAATGCTGGAAGGTTATAAACAGAAACAAAACCTGATAATGATCAGAAATCGTTTGCGAAACGAAAGCCAAGTGCCCACTACACTCGCTCTTTCTGTTTTTGTTTACTCTTACAAGGACCCTAGCGTTGTACGTCGGTTTGTGGCAGTTCGAACACTGCCGGTTGGTTAATGTCCAAGCCCAATAGCCCAAAACAACAAGCATAAACGAGCTCGAAGCACTGTTTGTTTGTAGTTCCGGCAGTTAGTATTTAATCTCATCGTAATCTCATTGGTTTATTCGATTTTTTTTTTAACTTTTGGATTTCAGATTATTTGAATTTGACAAAGTCAAAAGTTCCAAACTTTTAAGTAAAATTACATTATTTTTAAATTTAAATTAAAAAATTAATTATATTTAACTCAATCCTGATACAACTTTAAACTTACCTTAGATTCAATTGAGTCTCGGGCTGCCCAAATCTGATCGAGCTCTCGGACTTGAGCCCGACATGATCTATTATAATTCTTAATTAAACCACTTAACTAATTTGTTAGATAATTTACTTTAAAAAAACACTCCATTGATAAATTATTATGTAATTTAAAATTTTTATTGTAATATGGACCAAATATATTTTCATTAAAAATAAAAAGTGAACCAACAAATACTTGGTCCAGATAAGATTCACATAGGGTCGAGTACATTAGCCCAATGTTATAATTACTTGCGAAGTATTATTAACCTGAAGAAATATTATTTTCGATAGATTCATTTAAAAATTAAAAATAATATATACATACATTTGTGTGTGTATAAGTTTCTTTTAGTTTTAAAGGTACAGAAACATCCGATGTTTAATCAAATCCATGGTACATGGTTAGCAGGTTTTTCTTGCTTCGATAGGATTACTACCATTATGATTGCGGAACTTCAGACTCTCCGATTCAGTATCATCTTTGTCAGGAACTTTTAGTGTGACGGATTGATTATTGAATCTAACTCGAAGGAAGCACTTAGATACCTAAGTTATTCTTCGAAGGATCTCTAATTTTATCCCTTAGACAATGTGATCTATGATATCCGCTCCTTTCTAGCACATGACCCAAGGTATATTACCACACATATCTTGTGTGAAGGTAATTAATGCGCTGATCAACTAGTTCGTTTGGACTTGGGCTTCGTATGTGACGAGCAGGTGTGACACAACCCTCCCCTTGCATTGTATTTTTTTTTAGCGTGCAGATGCGCATGGAATTGCATTCCCTCGACATTAAGCTTGGCTCCCCCTCTGATGTACAAAAAAAATTAGTCGTACATTAGAGGGTAGTTCACTTACTGAGAACAGGTGAGTCGTTGTGACTAAAAAAGTTATAAAAATTAAGCCTGTGAGGTTGCAAGAATCAACGATTAGGTGATTCAATAACAAGTTTGTCAACTAATAGACTTGAATGTATAAACTTTGATTTAGACATATAACTAAGAACAGTACCGTGTAATTAAGATGTTAGTACTTGTCTGTCTTAGCGCTCAAGCGCTTTCCCAAACGCATTGGGCTCTTTTCTTTTTATTACCTTAGATCTTCCAATTTTGTCGTACATTTCTACGCATAAGAAGTCGTCACATATTTGATTAGTCAATTGTTGATTAATCACTGGCCCTGCTTAGCATTAGGTACTCAATAATCTTCAGATTCTCTAATAACTTCAACTTCCACACTGTCTGCTAGAAACGAGACGTCCGTAATTGATCCGATGAAGGAACTTTACTCAGGAAGTTAGAGGATCATTAATAAAATTTTTTTTTCATTTATCGTCCTTTGGCATAACTCGAACTCAAACTTCCTATAAGGGAGAGCTTTAAATGAGGAGTTTATACCATTTAAGTCATTCCTCGTTATCACATATTGTCCATTTGACTGCCTATCATGATGTTATGTATTGTCTTGACTCATATGATTCAAAGAAAAACTGGTGTGATTATTAGGTTCGACAATAGGCCAAATCGGACCAGTCCAAAGCATTTGGCTCGTGCTTGAGTCAGAAAAGTTCGAGCAACTCAATGTCAAAATTAAAATCTAATTTTTTATTTTTAAAATTGAACCCTAATATCAATAACAGTGTATGCACTGCAACTTTGTTAAAGTGTTTCAATCTTATGTCATTTAATTTAATTTATATAATTATTTAAATATAATATAAATAAATTAACGAGATTTAATAGAACAAAATGTACACCATGCTGAAAATTTAATAGAATAAAATGTAAAATATAGTCAAAATTTAAAGTCTTAACGCATTGAAATTTTTTTCTGGGGTCCAGTTGAAGTTGACAAACAGAAGTTACAGAACTGCAAGCCTGCTCTCGCCGCCATGGCCCAGCTTTCACCAAGTAAATTTCGCATTTTGGATTCTCTAGTGCGGAGTCAAAGCTACAACTGGAGGGAATCTAGATCTACTTCAAAAGGGTGTTCTTGGTTGTTAATCGTCACTTTCATGGACCCTTATCTGAAGATTCCTTTACACCGCACATGTTTGCGAACTGCTTCCAATATCTGCAATTATACAGAACTTATCCCAATTCATAGTTTCATACTATTTTTCATCAATATTTTAAAAATTAAATCCAAAACTAAGTTAATAAAATAAGAGATGTGAAATATAAATATTAAATCGGTATTATGTTATTATAAAATTCGTATATAATAAAAAACTAAACAAAATTGAAAATTTTTAAATAAGATTAAAGAATGAAATAAAATTTAATTAATAACAAAGACTATTAAGTAAAAATTAATTAAATTATATAATTTATGAAAATTTATAATTTATAAAAATTAATTGATTAATTAATAAATCAGTCGACTTTTAATAATAAGATTATTAAGGTAAATCTAAATTGAAAATTTGAAAACTAAATTAAAAATTTGTCGGTTTTAAATTTTTATTGTTGAATTTATTGAACCGATTTGATTTTTTAATCATTAATATTAACTAATTACCAATTATTAGGTTTGACAAAATTAGTTCCATCTAGTATGAGTTTTATGGGTGTTCGGGCTTACTCTCACACTAGAAATGAGGATGAGGAAAAAATTAGCTCCTAAAAAACGCAACAGAGTACTGATCGTTTTGGAGAATCTCTCGAAGCCTTAAAGGCGGGTTGGCCAAACAATTCAATGATCATCACAAGAGGACCTCAATTTGGCAAGAAAATTTGCGTATCGATTACTCTCTCTAAAAACATGACGAATGGAGCAGCACCACTGTCTACTTAAAAGCTCCCGAATATTCTTGATAAAAGGCAGAAGAGGATGGAAATCATTAGAAGAATCGAGTATAAGGTTGATAGCTTCTAAGTAGTTTGACTCTACAAAGAGATTTCTGTAGCCGAAGCTCTAAGCAAACTGAAGGCCGCACTGAATCGCCTGAAATTCCGCAACCATAATAGTTGTAAACCCAATCGCACCTGAAAAGGTCGTAAGCCATCTATCAAACTGATCCGGAAGTAAACTACTAAACCCTGCTTTCTTTGAATTCCCCAAAATACTATCATTCATATTAAGCTTAGCAAAATTTTAAGGAGGCATCTCTCACGCAATCCACCTAACTTCCCGGTTTGTGGAAGTAGCTTGAGCATTACGTATCCCAAAAGCAATGAGATACTCGATGAATAGACTCCTTTGCCATTTAACTTGAGACATCATAAACATCAACGAGCCTTCTATACTCTCTTTATTTCGAGCACACCAAATAACCCTACATCCAATGTCAAAAAGAAGGATAGCTGCATGAGAAATGCCTTCATCCAAGACATTTGATAGTTTGCATAAAGCAAAGCAGCACGAGGCATTGGCTAAAGTTTGCATAAAGGTCGTAATGATAGCAATTTCGTGATTAAACATTAAAAGGGTAAGAGAGCTTAAGTCACTTTGAAGCAAAGTGAGACCCTGGGTCTGACTTGCAGCAATGAATGTGTATTTTTAATTATAGCATCTTTAAAAACATGTCACTAACTTCGAAAAAAGGACATGCTTGCTCGAATCGACGTGATTATTAATATTTTAAGAATTAGATTAAAAATTAAGTACAGTAAAAAATAATGTTTAAAAAATTAATTATTATTAAGCTATTACAAAATTAGTTAAAATTGAAGACTTTTTGTGCTTGTCGAAAAATTTAAAATTAAATAAAAAATGATTGTAAAACAAAATTAATTTAATTTAATTTAATTTGTAAAATATATTAATTTACAAAAACTAATTAATTGAATGACAAATTGATTTATTTTAAACAACAAAAATAAATTAAATTGAAAATTTTAAAAGTGAATTAAAAATTTAGTTAATTTAATATTTTTATAATTAAATTAATCAAACCGATTCAATTTTTAATTAGTCATAATAGACGAGAGTTTTTGGTGGAAAATTAGTAATTGCTCGCATCTTTAGGGATGACAATAGGCTAACTCATGAGTCTAAATTCAGTTATTTTTACTTAGCTGATTCATAAGCTAAATCAGATCCAAATTAGTATGAGATTCAACTTTTTTAAATAAAATGACATTGATTTGTTTAAAAGAGTTAAGGTTTTGACAGGCTTAAGCTTGAATAACTTAGACTGAAACTTAAATTTTAAAAAACATTATTTATACTTTCAATTTTAAAAAGTTAGCAAGACAGGCCAATGAACCGAACATCACCATCCCTGGATGACCAAATACAAGTAAATTTAAAATAGAGTTCGGTAGGCGAAATGCTAGAAATTAAAAATCCTTTCGGGGATAATTATGCTAAATTTAAGAGCGCATCATAAATGTTAATTACATATTTTGAATAATTTATTTTATGCATTTATAGAGTTATATTATATAATAAATTTAACTTACCTAATTAATAATAAATTTCAATTAAAAACAAATTATATCTTTAAAATGAACTCTTGAATTTTTTAAAAATTATTAATTTTATCGTGAATATTTAGGTAAGTATAAATTAATCCCAGAGACATTTATAGATAGAGCTCGCTTTGGTTCAACTCTCTTATAAACGATTTTACTCGTGTTTAAATTTTTGTCGAACTCAAGTTGAGCAATTCAAACTTGAGCCACTCAAAACGATTACGTATTGGTTTAATTTTTTCAAAATGATGTGATTTTAAAATTAAAAATTCGAACTGATAAATTAAAATCATCTTATTTTAAAATAAAATAATATTTATTTTAATAAATTAAATTAAGATTATACCAAGAGGAGATTGGTCAACTCCAATTGGAACCTGGCTATATAATTAACTTAGACATTGTTAATCACGGATTATTTATCTGACATTTTCACTACTAATACAGGGGAGGTTGGCTCAATCCTTTCTCATGTTCCTTTTTGTGCTTCTCCTGAGATGAATGCTGATCTTATGGCTCCTTATTATGCGGAAGAGATTAAATTAGTTGCATTTAGTATGAAACCTGATAAAGCCCTTGGTATTGATGGCTTTAACCCTGCATTTTACCAGCATCATTAGGATATTGTTGAATCCTCGATCTGCATTGTTTGTATACAATATCTAGCCCAGGGATCCTTTCCTTATGCGTAGAACCATACTCTCCTGGTGCATCTTTCGAAAAAGATTATGCCAAAATTAATGGGAGATCTCAGGCTTATAGCATTATGTAATGTTGTCTACATGATCATGAGCAAAGCTATCACTAACCGATTGCGACGGATCCTGTCGACGCTTATTTCCCCTTCTCAGTGTGCCTTCGTTCCTAATCGTAGCATCCAAGATAATAGTATCGTTGCCTTTGAACTCATGCACTTTTTCCTACATAAGAGGCGTGGGAGGGATGGTTATGTAACATTGAAAATGGACATCTCCAAGGCTTATAATCGGCTTGAGTGGAGTTACATCATGGCAGTGCTTGATAAAATGGGGTTCAGTTCACACTGGATTCGTCTTGTTCTAAATTATATCTCGACAGTGAAGTATTGGGTTCTACACCAAGACCAACATCGCGGTCCAATTATTCCATCCAGAGGCCTGCGACAGGGTGACCCTCTCTCTCCCTTTTTATTCATTTTGTGCGTGGAGGGTTTATCCCGAATAATTCAATCTCGTGTGACTGCAGGGACTTAGCACAATTGCTCTATAGTCCGTGGGGCTCCTTCTATTGACCATCTATTTTTTGCTGATGATAGTCTGCTTGTTTTCAAGGGGCCTAGTGGGGAGTCTACTGTGGTTAAAGACGTGATAGTAGTCTATGCTCAGGCATCAGGTCAACATATCAACTTCAGGAAATCTTCTCTATGTTTCTCCAATAATGTTCCCCCCTAATTCGCTATCAAATTTGTGGTGCTCTTAGGATAGAAGAGAAAGGAGACTTCGGTATCTACTTGGGCCCCCCCTCGGGTGGGATTAAACAAGCGAGAGGTTTTCAACTTCATTAGAGATCGGGTTTGGAAGAAGCTAACCACATGGAAGCGGAACAACTTATCTAGGGGGGAAAGAAATCCTGCTCAAGATCGTCTTGCTTACCTTACCAAATTATTTTATGAACCTTTTCTTGCTTCCCAAAACTCTGTGTATGGAACTTCAACGTATGATGTGTCGTTTT
Organism: Erythroxylum carthagenense; assembly: GCA_026413575.1. NCBI lineage: Eukaryota > Viridiplantae > Streptophyta > Magnoliopsida > Malpighiales > Erythroxylaceae > Erythroxylum > Erythroxylum carthagenense. Next base: position 51,211,808 of record JANZLD010000009.1, on the reverse strand, counting down.
TGGTGGGGTACTGGAACACAACCTGGTCGAGGTATTAACTGGATGAGTTAGGAACGGATGTGTCAATCGAAATTTTTCGGTGGACTTGGCTTTAAGCGACTCTGCGACTTCAACCTTTCCATGGTAGGGAAACAAGCTTGGAAAATCTTTAAGGACCCCCCTTCGATTGTCGCGAGGGTTTTGAAAGCAAAATACTCCCGTCTACTACTTTTCTTGCTTTGACTTTGGGCCATAACCTGAGTTTCATATGGCGAAGTTTTTTAGAGAATAAGGATCTAATCAGGTAGGGTGCTTGTTTACGAGTTAGATCTAGCTCATCAATCTCTATCTGGGAGGACTCTTGGCTGCCCTCTACGAAGACTAAGAGAATCACGACGGCACGCCCTACCGATACTGATTTGCTTTTAGTATCGGACCTCATAGCCAAGCACCGCTGAAAGTTCGATGTTATTTACTAGGTGTTTAAACCTCTAGATGTTGCCGCCATATTATCAATCCCACTGAGCCGAACTGGTGGAGACAATGATTGGTTTTGGCGATTTGATAATAGAGGTTTGTTTACAGTTCAAAGTGCTTACCGCCGTTTGTGTTTTATTCAACTACACCCACAACTCCAAGCCCAGGTAGATATATATAGGAAAGTTTGGTCTGTACATGTCCCACCTAAATGCCTTAATTTTGTTTAGAGAGATTTAAATGTTGCCATTCCTTATGTCACCTTGCTCAAACGTCGTAACCTCCATGTGGAAGGCCTATGTCCCTTTTGCCACTCTAGTGAAGATGAATTTCATGTATTGGTATATTGTGATTTTGCAAAGGCTTGTTGGTTGTCCTCCGCAATTGAGTTTCGGTTCAACCAATGTATGAGGTTTCGTGATTGGTTTGCGAGCATGCTGAATGTGCTTTGTGGTTTTGAAGTGCAAATTCTGGTGGCGACTTTATGGGCGATATGGGAAGCCTAAAATGTGTTGTTTTGGAACAACAAACGAATGACCCTGCTGCAAGTAGCTCGACGTGCGCTTAACTTCCTCAATTGATGGCTACAAGCTAACTCCACCCCCTACTTCTGTTGTATCTTTCCCTTCAGAAAAATGGTCTAAACCCTCTCAAGGTTTTTTAAAACTGAATGTTGATGGCGCGCTTTTTGATGGTCTTTTTGTTGGTTTGGGTATTGTCGTGCGTGATTCCCTTGGCTCTTTTATTAGCACTATGCAGGTGGTTGTCCCTGGTAACTTTGATGCCAAAATTGTCGAGGTTATGGCCATTCAGGAAGCCTTGACTTGGATTAAAGATGTCGGGGGGTCACATTCTATTTTAGAGTTCGATGCCCAATCTTGTGTTCGAGCTCTTCTTGAACCTACCTATATGGATGATTATACTTTCGGATTCTAAATCCCTTCTCACTGAGGATAGAGATGTGCAATTAGACTTTGTTCAACGGTGTGCGAATGGAATAGCTCATAGGCTTGCTATAGTTTTTTCCGTCTCGACGAACAGGGTGGTTTGATCCCAACGACCACCTATGTGTATTTATGACTCTGCTCGGCGTGACAACCAATAATAGTTCTTACCATTTCTCGTGAAAAAAGAAAAAAACTTAGACATTGTACCTTTGACTTTAGATTAGGCCAACTTGGAATTGCTAAATATACCAATCCAAATGTTATACCTTCTGGTATGGGTATCAATGTTTGCTCGAAACTCGGCAATTGTATCTCGTCATATCTACAAAGAGAGTAACTGATGTGGTAATTGACTCGGCAACGTTGCCGCTCATTTTGAGCTAGGGATTACCACTTTTGATACTACGCCTATAAGGTGCCTCTCATTCTTTTTAAAGGATATGTCCGGGGTTTATTTCCCTATATTAGTCATATAATGTACTTAGTGTATTCTCTCATTTTCATTCAAAAAAATATTTATAACAATGTTATGAATACCATATCTATATCACAGTCACTTTAAAAAACATCTATATTAGTACAAAATTTGGTTCTATTACGGTACTGTACTGGTATTGATTAATGTAAAGTACTATTTTGGGTCATTTTTTAAATTTATAAAATAGTTTCTAAATTTTTTAAAAATTGCAAAATAATAGCAACAACAACACAGTATGAATCAATCTGATATGCAAGATTTGGGATAAAATTGCAAAATAGACCTTCAATATATTATATTGTATAATGTATAATTTTACAATAACTCTATCTCAAAAAATTATAATAATAGAAATTTAAAATAACCACAATTTATTTATTTTTATTAACATTAATTTTTCACACATTTTACATATAAATAATAATCACTTTTTAAATTTTACAGCACCAATCAGTATTTAGTCGATATTTGAAATACCAATTGGTACCAATATGTACAAGACAAAATTGTCGGTACCGGTTGATATCGATGGCCCAGTATCAAATAACAAGATTTTGTACTATCTTTTAGTCGATATAGTATCTTTTGACCAGTATAATATGAAATTCGTAACTTTCATTTGTAAAGTAGGAAGTAGCAACATGACATCTCTCACAATTTGCATTATCTAGCTTTATTTATGCAAAAATGTTGTGCTTTTTTTTTAAAACAGAGGAACTCACAGTCGCAATCTTTTAAAAAAATGTTATACTTATAATGACTGGTTATACCTATTTTTCTCTATAATAAGCAATTACATTGCTTAAAGTATTAAGGGAAAGGATCGTTTGCGATATATAATCTAGTGTCATCTTTAAAAAATATATATTGTAGTGTGCCTATGTAATTATCAATAATTACAAAATTGAACTCATTCGACTTAATTTTTAATTTTTCAGTTTAATTTATTTTAATAAATTGAGTTGTAAAAAATTTATTGATTAATTAATTAATTAAAAATTTTTATAAATTAATCAATTTTATATATTAAAATCAATCAATGAATTTTAATTTAACAGTCTTTTTAATTAAACTTCAAATTTTATCGTAAGAACGTTTTTTTAATTATATTAAGCTATTTAATTTTATT
>JANZLD010000009.1:51177510-51208698 GCA_026413575.1 Erythroxylum carthagenense | reverse complement strand
ATATATTAAAATCAATCGATTAATTTTAATTTAATACTCTTTTTAATTAAGCTTTAAATTCTATCGTAAGAATAATTTTTTTAATTGTATCAAACTATTTAATTTTATTCTATCTTTATTTGATTTTATAACAATTTAATATTAATTAAACCTTTTAAATCTTAAATATTTTATATTTTATTTTATATCTTACTAATTGAACTTAAAAATCCAATTTTGAAAGCATCGTTAATTATTGAGTTCACAACCACACAAAAGCGAGGGAGAGTACAAGGTGGCTGAGTTTCCTTTCTTTAGCTCAACTTGTTTTTTATATATATATATATATATTTCGCGTGGTACATCATTATCACTAACACGACAAAACACAACGTCTTGCCTTCTTTACATTTTAATAGTACAAGTAAACGGCCGATTCTTCAATTACACAGAGTCATTAGAGAACTTCCAACCACATAACTACACTGAAAAGGTTTTTCGGTTTTGTTTTGGGCTAGGGTGTATCCCTTTTTAGGATTTCAATTAAAATAAATAGAATTTTAATTAAAAACTAAAATTAAAGTTAAAAATCACAATAAGATAGACTTAGGATTTTTCTAACTCGATATTAGTAAGGAATTCTCTTAGCTTAAATGAGATCGTAAGTTCGAACTGTCCTTATGTATACAATTGTTTAAAACTTAGGATCAAAACTTTACCTTTCATAAGAGACCTATTCGATTCAAGTGGAGATTAGCCTGTAAGTGAATAGCTTAAAGGTTCCTTTTCATAATTGGACCTTTCTAAGACACTTGGTAAGAAATAAAAATTAAAAATTTGAAAAACAAAGACTAAAAATGGGAAAAAAGAAAAGGGCAGGTAACCCACTTCACCACACATACCTGCCTTCCCAAGGCATCCAAAGAACAGCAAATAAAGGCACTTTCAGTTTCAGCTGTGTAAGCAGAGTACATACACCTCAACACTTATTCTGTTCTTCCTCTTTGTTACTTTATACCATCTTTTTTCTCTCTTCGTCAATCGATCGATCGATCTTTACACTGATGAAAGTTTCGGGTTCGATTCCATTCTCTACAAATCCCCGAAACCAAGAAAAGAATAATTTGTCAGTGACTGAAATTGATGGATAACATCACACCAATTCACCAACAGAAACAGCCTCAAATCTCGGAGATGTTCCAGAAATTTGCTCTCGCTTTCAAGACCAAAACTTTCGAGTTCTTCGCTGAGGAGACAACCGCCGATAACGCCGCTGACGACGACGGCTTCTCTCTCCTCGACTCCGCCGAAGATTTCATTCCCGACCAGAAAGTTATTATCCTCAAACCCGACCAACACACGAACGAAAAGTCTGTTGACTCTTTTTCCAGTGTTCTTCAAGAAGGGTCCCATCGGACATCGGCCGCGAAGTACAAGGAACCGACCCAACTCAAGCCACTAAATGTCCAGTTGGTCCACACTTTGGTTTCTTCGATTTTTGCTACTGTTTCTTCGTTTCAAGCTTCATACTTGCAGCTTCAGACCGCTCATGTGCCTTTCAACGAGGAAAGCATAAAGTCGGCTGATGAAGCTTTAGTTTGGCATCTGCAGAAATTGTCGGACTTCAAGAGATTTTATAAAGATACGCGTGGGAATAATGAGTCTGTCGCCAATTTCTCTATTGGATCTTGCTTAGAAGCTCAAGTACAAGAGAATCAGAGCATGCTAAGAGTTTTGGGGACTATCTCGGATCGTTTGCAAGCAGAAATTGATCAAAAAGATAACGAAGTTACTGCTTTGAGGAAAACATTAGGTGATGTGCTCACGTCAAATTCGAAGCTTTCAAAAAGATTGTCGCGTCACTTGAGGTTGAATTCATCTTCTGAGGTTCTGTTTTCTGTTAAAGTTTTTGAGTCTACATTGAATGACACTTGTAGAGCAACACATAAGTTCACTAAACTTTTGATTCATTTGATGAAAAAAGCTGGTTGGGATTTGGATTTGGCTGCCAATTCAGTTCATTGTAATATTGACTATGCGAAGAAAGGGCATAAGCAGTACTCGTTCCTATCATATGTTTGTTTGGGTTTATTTCGAGGTTTTGATTCGAAAGGTTTTGGGTTGGATGAGAATGAGACTGAAATTCAATGTAATGGACATGTAGGAAACTCAACGAAGAGATTACTTGAGCACGTATCCAGCAACCCTCTCGAATTACTAAGTAGGGAACCAAGCTGTGATTTTTCAAGATTTTGTGAAAAGAAGTATCAAGAGCTTATACATCCAACAATGGAGTCGTCGATTTTCAGCAATTTCGATCCGAATGAAGTTGTGTTGAGTTCATGGAGGTCGCTGAGTGTTTTCTACGAGTCATTTGTGAACATGGCTAGTTCTGTATGGACGCTTCACACGCTGGCTTTTTCTTTCGATCCCGTTGTCGAGATTTTTCAAGTGGAAAGAGGGGTTGATTTTTCTATGGTTTATATGGAAGATGTTACGAGACGGCACACTTCGCCTGCTATATCGAACTTGAAGGTTGGCTTCACTGTAACTCCAGGCTTTCGAATCGGGAGGACAGTGATTCAGTCTCTGGTTTACTTGAGTGGATTGAAGTTTGAAGAGTAATTATTCATGTATGAACTGTATAAAAGTAGGACAAAACAAAATTACTTGTGGATTTGATTTGCCTTCTGCACAACAAGTCTCGAGTTGCAGTGAAGCAATGGTGAGGCTGAAATTAGAAGTACATATGCTTCCACATGGTTCTGAGAGTTAAGGTTGCAGATGGAAACCCAAATCCCAAACCGCATCGAAAACCAAATCCATGTCGCCGTTGATCGTTAAGGTTGCAGATAAGCCTGCTCTTAACTGATGTCGCGGAGGGCCATGGAAGTGACTGCCGTGTCCAACTATTGGCTACTGAAGTTTGATTCATACTTATACCCTTTCTTCTCTTCTCTCATCTTCTCTGTTGCCATGCCATGTTATGTCTAAAAGGAATTGTAAAGTTTACTGTGTCTTTTCTCTTTCAGGTCAGATTTGATAGCTCTAAGAGTACGTTACCAGAATTGTATATCAACTACTGTAACTTTCTGATGAGTAAAATCTGAGTTTGAGCCAACAATGGTTTGTGTCTAGGATTATTGCTAAGTGGGTTTGCCTCTGGTTTGGTTCAAGTGAATCCATTTCTAGTATGAATTGTAAGTTCGGATTTGGGTTCATTTTAAGATTTCAGATGCTATGCCTTTACGTGCACATGGTTAGAACCTGTTATTCCTTCTCTTGGATGGTCTAAACACGCATGAAATGAGAAAGCTACAATTCACGGACAAATCAGAATCGAAGAACAAGAGCCAAGCGATGTCTCGACCAGAAGAAGAAAGATTAATGGGTTATAAAGATCCTCAACCACCCGCTTCATGGGCCTGCTAATTACAGTCTATTTAATTGGAAAATAGCTGTTGTAATACAGCTCCATATAACTTAGCAAGTCGAAACCGATTAAGTTTATGTATGGATGGACTTTTGAGAACTAAATAAGTACTTTTGTTATCAGCACTTTTTTTTTTTTTGTTGAAGAGTGTTTAATTGTAAAATAAAAAAATTTATTTAATAGATATGACTTTTTTAATAACCAAAATATAATTTTTTAATATGCTCAAATTTTGATTTTTTAAATTAATTAATGAACCTATTTTTTAGTCCCTTTTGTCCTATATTTTATACATAATTTCTATAATATCCACAACCTATCTTCACATTTATTTTGAGATTTATATAATATTATTTAACTTTTTTTATCTGTTTTAATATTTATAATCCATATATAAGATTTAGTTACATATATTTTCATTTATGTTTCGTAAGGTTTAAAATTATATAATAATTAATATATTTGACTTTGTATATTGCTTAACATACTTTAAATAATATTTATATGCATAAATAATTTTATTACAAAATAAAATATAGTTAAAACTAAAAGTACTTTTTATTTTTATGTTGCCAAACAGTCTATTATATGAAGCTTTTTTAAAAAAATTTCTTTTTAAAATGACAACCAAATAGTTAATTAACTTATTAGAAAATTCTTCTAAAAAAATTTACAGAAAAAAGCACTACCGACAAAAACTTTATTAGTATAATCCAACCAAACAAAGGCCAAGTTTTGGACTATTCAAAACGAAAAACCAATGAAACGACGCCGTGCCCATTCGTTGATTCGCTTAATATTAGAGGTAGGCGTTAAGAAAGGAGACGACGCGTGCCCACTCGTTAATTCGCTTCACATCAGAAATATGCGTTAAGGAGAGAAACGACGCCGTGCCCAAACGTTGACTGGAGAAACGACGCCGTGCCCCAATCGTTGATCCGCTTCACACCGGGAAAATAAGTTTGAGAAAACAAACGACGCCGTTTGTAAGTGCACCAATAGCCGTTACTACCATTTGTACCACCGACTCGCTTTTAATACAGAAATCCCCTGGAAAATAAAATCGAAAAAATAAAACTTCAAAGGAGTAAGTAAGCACAGGGTTGCCACGTGGACAATATGTGGGGCTACAGAGTCAGGCAACGTTAGTTTTGTGTGTAAGTTCTTGAGCAGACATATGAACTCGTGGGATGTGCTAGTGCTACCCAGGGAAAGAAGAAGACAACAAGATTTGCCAAATACGAATTATGCATTTTCAGTTACATAATTAATGCTGAGTTTTTTTTTTTTCTTGTCATAAATAGATTTCTACTCACTCTCATATCTGCTAGATTCTCACTAGTGCTCAGAAGAAGAACCCATCTCACTCAAACACACACAGAAGGGGGTAAAAAAAAAAAAAGGAACAAGTTCAAGCTGCAGAACTCAGAAGCACTGTTAGGTAATCACACTCTTTTCTGTCTTTGTTGATCACTGCATGCAAATTTGAGGTTGATTTTGGTGTTTGTTACTGTTTCTAAGTAAACTTGGGCTTATTATCACTTCTCATCTATGATTTAGTGTGAATTGTGATGTTTAAAACTCTTAGATCTTGTGTTTTAGCAGAATTTTTAATGATCTAAACCAGAAAGATCTGGAGGATGCAAGAGCTTAAATAGATCAACTGATATCTCTTTTTCCTTTATGATGATTTCATAGTCTTTCCCTAACATGTTCCCAAAAGATGAATAATGTGCTTCTTTACTTAAAACTTCTTAACATATTTTTCAAGTTTTAGATCTTTGTTGTACAATATTTCTATTTCGGAAATAACTCTCTACTAATTAACGGATCTTCTCAAATTCCGTATTTTAGTGAAAATTTTACCGAGTTGTTGTTATATTGTATTGTATTTCTATAAGGGTCATAGATAATTTTGGTTAGGTAATAAATTAGATTATATAAAATTATCAAAAATTTAATTTACCGTTTGTGACCGTTATAATTATGGCGGTTTTTATATCCAATTTATTACAACTCTTTCACATAAATCTTAAAATGTGTAATGAAAGAAATAGTAAAAAATAATTTCCTAATGGATTATTTTTAATTTTTCTTGATAAATTCAATTAAATTAAGAAAGAATTATATTATGGAATATTTTTGTAAATTTTCATAAATTATAATTGTGATTAATTTTGAAACTATAATTATTTTTATGATTGTTATTGTAATTATCTTCCACAGGCAATAAATTAAAAGTTCGTAGAATATCATTACTTAAAGCTAATGTTGGTGATGCATTGTTCTGGTAATTAATCTTTTTGTGTTTGCATCTTTATTGCTTTTCAACTTCTTAGATTATTATCTAATAATTCAAAATGGTCAAACGCAAGCACGGAAAGACTGAGATTGCCTCTAGCTCTGAGAATACGAAACGAACGAACTCTGACGAAATGCCGTATCTCCCTGAAGCTGTCATCTTCAATGTACTCATTATGATCCCAGCCCATTTTCTAGGCTCCATGAGACTGGTTTGCAAGCTCTGGGCTGATCTCATCAAGCAACCCTTCTTTGCCTTGTTACATCACCAACATGCAAGACCAGGTCTTTTCGTTCAAAACAAGCAATTCCCATACAGTGCTCGTTTCTTAGAGCCGAGAAGAGATGGCGAATTTGGCGTAACTTACTTGGCTCCTCAGTATCCAGGACTGATGTTCACTAGCGTTAAAGGGTTATCATTGCTCAGTGATCCTTTCAACAAGCTCATATACGCCATTAACCCGTTCACCATGCAAGGTGTTAAAGTTCATCAACCAGTTATATGCCCAAGTAGAGACCATTCTAGTTGTGGGCTTGTGTACAAAAATGGCGTATACACGTTGGTCTGGGGTTTCCAGGACGCAGAATTGGCTGCTCATTTCTGCGTTTTGAGACTTGGGATCGATGATGATTGGAGGAAGATCGAGACTACAATTCCATATTATGGAATATACATGCAAACCCATCCTATCTCCATTGGAGGAGGTTTTCTGTGTTGGGCCATGGCTCGACAGAGAGAAACAGTAATCATGGACACCAACGACGAAAGTTTCCATATCTTACGTATCCCTCGTGGACGGACGACTCCATTGGCGTTCCTGAAGAAAGGAGAGTACCTCTGCACAGTCACAGAGAATCTTGCTGTTTATTTGATACACATCTTGAAGGACGTTCGCAGACGAAAATGGATTCGTTACCACAGGTTTGATTTTGCTCGTACAAGAGAATTCATGTTCACAGCTTACTTGAAGTTCATTGGGTGGACAAGCGATGAGCAAGAACTGATCATGTTAGCTTGCAAGGCAAATGATACTTTGACTTGTCTAGCTTATAACATCAAGACCCGAAAGATTCGATGTGTTGATGGGTACATGAACTCAGGTGAGAACGTGCAAGTTCACGCCAATACACTCATCTGGTCCAGTTATGGGTGACATAGCTTTTCTTTTGCTTTCGGCTTGTTAAGTTCATGAACTGATTGCTTCTTTCCATCTAGCCAACAGATATCGTGACAATTAAGGTTTAGTTATGGATGTTATGTTCAACTTTTGATTCTTCGTACATATGAATTATATGGTTCTTGTTCTTGTTCTTGGTTACCATGGCCAAACCGTGAACATTGTGACTGAGAGATGGTCCCCAGAAAATTGGATGGCCCAGTCTCCTGAATATTTAGAACATCATTGACTTGGAATGTCTTGCACTTTATGACTAGAAACATTAACTTGTTCAGACGTTGGAACATCCAACATGTGCACTTTACTGCATGTCTTTCTAATCAACTTTTGAGACATTAAATTTGATGCTCATTTTTAGTGCATGCAACAAATATAATAGAGCATAGGTCATGAGCTTGCTATCTATAATAATACTGAATTATGAAAATGATACATCATTGTATAATACTTATTCATGTAAGTATTGATTAAGAGCTTAATTTGGAGTAGGGTTGGCAGAGTTGAATAGGTCTCAATCTTTTCAAAGTTTGAGACTATATTCGAATTAAAATTTAAAAATTGAATTCGAATTTAGTTAAATCTTGTTTGGTCTGTTAATTTTAGAATCGTTCAATCTGAACTCAAAAATTCTTGTCAAAATTGATCGGACCCAAAATTTGGTTAATCTCGAATTGATTCGAAACCAAAATTGGACATAACTTAGTGACTTGTTACAAAATTTGACTAATTTGTCATTACTAATTTGGTGTAACAATGTTTGGACGCTTGCTCCTAGCCTACCTACCATTGAAATTTCTCCTATCCTTTTTCTTGTTTGGATACTAAGTTTAAAGAGTTTTAAATTATTTCTGAATGCGTGATAATATGTTCCTGATAAGTTAAGCATTAGTTCTGTTTGATTGTTACATGGTTAACCGAATGGCCTTCTTTTCCTTGTTATTCGTTTTTGCTTTAAGGATGAACAAATCAATCAAATCTCCAAGATGCCTGTGAAAGCTCAAAACTAAACTATAGGGTTAGATTATGGAGTGAAAATACTATAATCTACTTGTCCATACAAAAGCTCTTCTACTTTTACTCCTTCTTCTTCCTAAACGGGTTTTCTTTATCACATTTGTGGTTTCAAGATAACCATATCGAAAGATTGTCAGAAAAAGTTATTTTGGTGAAGTATAAAATAAAGAATTGCTTCATATATAATAACATACTCTTAAGTAGTAAAAATCAATATTTTTTACTAAGTGATCGTAATCAATAGGAATGAAAAAATGAAGATGGGTTTAGAAAAATTAAGCAATCTTGTGTTAGAGTAGGAAATGTCATTAGTACTATTGATTAAAAGACTTTTCATTCCGATGGTTTCAAGGAGATCAGCAGTTCGAGGCCTCTCGTGATCAGAAGCTATCACCAGTCTAGACTTCAAAACCCTCTCCTAGACCGTCATAAGCATCAAAATAAAGCAAACCCATAGTATATAACATGTAGTCTTGAAGCTTCAAACAAACAGGACAGTAACAGCGAATTGAAAGAGCGAAGAAGAAGAAGAGAGAAAGTAGAGCATATAAACCCTAGCAGTACGGCTCCATAACTAGTATGGAATGACACCAACATTGGCAGGAGCGAAACACCCGTCTTTCATGAGCACATCATCTCCTTCCTGAAAAGAGCAGATTAAGTACAGTTTAGATATGGGACCGTAAAGGGTCTGTGAAGATAAGCATAAGTTTCACACATTAGGGTTTTTCAATTACCTGTTGACGAAGGTTGGGTTTCTTCACGGGTTGATCAGGCATGAGTCCGAAGTGGATGTGAGGGAAATGGGCCCACTGTGAGAAACAAACAAAGGAATCACAAAATCGAGATTCAAGAAACGTCAAAAAGAAATCTAATTGAATCTTGGGAAGCTATGTGGAACCCTAGGCTGTGAGCAAACAATGGAGGAGTTTCCTCGGATCTCACATTCTTTGCAGCAGCACTAAAAGCCTCTCTGTGGCTTATATCAGGGTTTCCAGCTTTGATGCGTTGGATCTCGTCCCTGCACATCAGAATTCAACATTTATAGACGTCAAGATCTTTGAAACGCATTTGATGCTTCGTGGGCATTTACAAGTTCTTCACTTGGATTAGATTAAGTTAAATCATTCTTCATAAAACAGTGGTTTCATTGGTTTTTGAGTTGAAGATTACTTACTTGATAAAGCGGTTGTAGGCAGATGGGACTCTCTGTCTTTTCTCTGGGGCTGGACATGGAACGCACAGACATAACAAAGACAAACGAACAGACAGAAACGTTAAATCACTTCGCTGACTTTTTAAAGGACTTCTGATTTTTTTCTGGTTTATCTCTCCTTCCATCTCTATATCTCTCTCTCTCTCTCCATCATTGCTTCATCATATCATTTGAAGAGATATCTATCTATCAATTCGTGGGTATAGCCCATATCTATAGTTCCGGGGGAGAAAAAGGAAATAATCCCATTTCCATTCTCTCTCTAGCGAGTACAGATATGCATGTAGAAAGAAAATTTTGTAGCAGAAACAGTTTTGGCATGATGAGATACCACATGCATGACAAGAATAGGATAACCAATTTGAGTATAAACATATAACATCTTTTCGAGCTTCCTCTTTCTGGATTGGAACTACTGGTGCACTTAGGATGTGCGTGTGCCCATGGAGTCTCAGAAAATTATGAAACTTAGACTTGGGTATAGATCTGGTGGAGGGTGTCTGTCGCACTTTATAAATCGGGAAATAACATGGGATGAAGGCCAAGCATCACACGAGTGTTCTAAAGATTCTTGCTACTTGAAAACCAACCAACAAATCTGTAGAGACTGTTGAGCAGTGTAAAAGTTCTAACTGGCTTTTCATCAATGTTTAGTGGTTTACGAAAGTTAAAGTGCATATGTGTCTGACAAAGTTTCGCGTCACCCAGAAAGAAAGCTCATCGACCTAAAACATGTTGGAGTTGCCACTGAAACAAATAACAGACCAGAGCACATTACTACAGAAAAACAAATAAACGTGAAGGAGAATCTCACGTCTGTTCACCGCTGGTGGTTTTGGGATCTCTTCCATTCCTCCGCGAACTTGCATAACAGACTCGTTTGGGTTAACTTGGTTCATCAGCAAATTTGATGGAGCTGTGCTTCGAATTTCCTCCTATAACCACCAAGAACAAGGAATTGCTACGAGCTTGTGTTAGAAATTCAAAGCACTACAAGTCCACAACAAGAAATTTTGTGCCAGAAACATTGTTGCTAGATGGTCATAATTATATTACTGCATTGCTTTAAATATCGTAAGCACTATTTGCAGAAATGTATTGATCAACAATCTAAGAACGTGGTTTTGTACGAAACCCTATGTTGTCTTTATACCAGGATATTCTGGGGGTTGAAGAAAGCATGGCCAAGTTGAAGCTGGTTTGCTGCAGGAAGAAGCAGACCGCGCATGTTCACGGATAGAAGGTTGGTGCAGTGACCACATCGAACTGTGACAGTCTTGAACAAGCTAGTGCAAGGAACACTCACCTGAAGACACACCATTGAAGAAACAAACAATATTAAAACCCTACGAAAGCTGCCATTAAAAAAAGGCCTAGAAAACAGAAGAAGATAAGGATATTACAAAAGAAAGAAAAGATTTAAGGAGCCAGAAAGAGTAAGATAAGAATATCGAAAGAAACTGAAGAAAAGACAGAGAAGAAAAAGATACCGCCAGGACAGTGTCACAAAAGTTGCAATGGACGTAACAGAGCTGGTCGGAGGGGGACGAGAGGTGGTCCGGTGAAAAGGCAGCTGATGAGGAGGACATGTTTTTTTCCTTCTCTTTCTTCACTTTTTTTCTTTTCTGGACTTCTGATTGTGATTTGATTGATGGGTATTGGACTGATCAGCGGATGTTTTTGATAGACAGGAAAATCCTCTTCTTGGATCTGATCTTCTTGATTGTTGAGTAGTTACTATAGATATAAAGGAAGAGGTGCGTGTATGTAGTGCTGAGATAGATAGAGAGAGAGAGAGGAAAGAGAATAAAAAGTTGCCACTAATATAGAGAAAAGATAGAGAACAGAACTATAAAGGGTACCTCCCTTCTCTCGAACTTGAATATTTTAAATGAGTTTTGTTGCTGTTGTAGTTTTGTCTATGTATCATCAACAGTGGCATATGAGATAGATAGAAGCAGAGGCAAGGTGAGTGAGTGTGTGTATGCATTAAAGGGTCTTGAGGTTAGAGATCAAAGGAAATGAATGGTTGGCATTCCCAATGGATGTGTTATGTTTTGTGTTTATGCATAACAGAGAGAGAGAGAGAGAGAGAGAGCGAGCAGAGGCGGCAGAGGTGGGGGAGAGTGTGGGGGTAGAGAAGAAAAGGACGTGTGCATGGGCTTTGCTCATTCACCTGTTGTTTTCACAGTTAAGATGGGCTGTGAAAAATTGAAAAAGCCTTCTCTTTTCTTTTCTTTTTTTCTAAATAATAAATCCTTTCCTCGATTCTCTACAATTCCATGGGGATTCTAGACCGACCACAAAGAGACTATAAATTCTCTTTTCACCGTGATCAATTCAATCATGTTTTTATTCTGTTTTTTTAGTTAAAAGATACAAACTTGTCTGTGGTTTTCAATTTTTTATATTTTTATTTTTATTTTAAAATAATAAAACACACCTGATATGAATATGAATATGAACATCGGAAGTAATAATTCAAATGTTACTTATACGATGACCTAATTTAGTTTAAATTAATTAAACTTGAGAGCAAACTAATAATATCTTTTAATCATTTTAAATTATTAATTAAAATTGAGATTAATCGATCCTAATGAGGTATAAGTGTTGAGTTTAGTTACTATATCAGTTATATTTGATTAGTCTACTTATGATATTCGTACCCCAGGTTAACCATGGGCAAGGGCAGCCTAGATACCCGCCTAGGGCCCATCTTTATAAACAATAAAATAGGGTTTATTTTTACTCTCATAAAAAATAAAATGAAATAAAATAGGGCTCACTCTTAACCTTCTAAAGAACAACAAAGACCTATATTTTGCTTCTTTTTATTCTTTATAAAAGCTTAAAAAAAGGCAAAAATAGGGATTCATTTTTTACTTTGCTCGAGACCTATAAAATATTATGAACGACCCTGTTTGTACCACGTGTATTTTGTCATTATCTTTAAAAAAATGACAAATTCTTTTTAAAAATTAAATATTAAAGGTTTTTCTAAAACTTTTTAAACATCAAGAAAAATTTATATTCTTTATCCTTTTTTTAATAAAAATAGTTTTGAGACTAATTTAACTAAAATTAATTTATTCAAGATTTTATTAAAAGCCTCCAAATTTGTCAAAACAAGAATTTACACACACAAAATTATGAATTAATTTTCTCTTTTAATTGGTTTTCAAATAGTTAAAAGCTTGTTTTGATAATACAAAAGGTAAGAATTTTAATATTTAAATCAAAATTATAAGTTATGAATTACAGGCTATACTAAAGTTGCGTGAATAATTGTAGCACATTAAATTCTCTATTCCGGTTACTCTGTTCTAATTTTGTTTCATTAAATTTTATTCATATATTTATGTGAGGTTCACATAAATGTGTAGATGAGATTTAATGAAACATGATAAGAACAATATAATCGGAAAAGGAAATCTGATCTCTAATTGTAGACCACATGAGAGCAATCATGGGTAATTTAAGTTATCATCGGAGATCTCCTCATCATTGTTTTTTATTTAAAAGATTTTTAAAAATCACACTTTTCTTGGTAAAGTCATTTTCATATTTAATGCAACTCATTAAATAAGTAATTGACCAATGATAAAATATTAATTTTTATTGCTATTTGTGCAATTGTTACCTTTTAAAATTTTTTTAATAGTTAAATAAATTGTGCATATATATGTATATTAAAAATAAACTTAATTTCAACATAATTACTACAGGTTATCCTAACAGTGGTTCTAACCACATTGTAATATTGCAGTTATAATTGCATTATCATAGATTCATAAATGTATGGAATAATGAAATTTGTACATAAATTATTATAGACATATGCAGGGTTAATCAATGTCTAACTTTTTTATTTTTCAATTTATTATCTAAACTTTTAGAATTTTCAATTGAGTGACTAATAATTTAAAAACTTAATAGTTTAATTTAAAACGTTAACTCTGTTAATAATTTACTGATTTAGATAACAAAATCCTTACTTTTTGTAATATATAGATGTCTACCTAAAAAAGTTGTGGTTTGTAGTAAAGAAAAAATTTTAGATAAACACTTACATATATCATGAATAATAAAATTTCAGTTAATCAAATTAGTAAATTATTAATAGAAGTAATATTTTTAATTGAACGGTTGGATTTAAAAAATTCTAAAATATTACACACTTTTAAATTATATATACGCGTCAAATCGTTTGTTTCTAACCTTATTCTATTAAATTTTATTAATATATTTATACAGAATCTACGTAAACGTGTGGATAAAATGTAATAAAATATGATAGAAACAGCTTAACCAAAACTAAGAGATTTGATCCTCTATGTATATATATATATATCACATGGTTTGGAACTTAGATGGGTCCAAATCCTTAGTTAACCCTGTTTTGTGTTTACCTTCGTGTAGACATAAAGCCCTGAATGGCGGGCACCTATAATACTCTACACGTCTAGCTTTGACTTCTAGACACTGTCAGCTTCACTGTCTCAATCCCAGTTATTAGCCAATTTGATTAGCTTTGGATTCATGTGTCTTTTCACATTAATCAGAGTACTCCGTTCGTTTTAGGCACCCTGATCCTGATCCCTATTGATTTTGATTCTGACTGTGTTTGTTCGATCGATGCTCGTGGAAACCTTCGAAATCGTGTAGTCTAAACTGAAGTTATAGTTAGAATCTCTTAGTGTCCAAACTCCTGATAATTCGTCCCGTTACACTTCAGCTTTCTTGGTTAGATCTTTAATTGTTTGTTTTCTTGTACATTAATATTCATTAGCAATAACAGAAAAAGAAGGAATCTACAAGTAATTAGTATTACTTTCTTTTTGAGGTCTCCATTAATTGTCTAGAATTTAGAATATTAAGATATCACTTAAGATCAATCGTAAAATTATATACGATTAAGTCAGTTATATTTGAAGGAGCAAAGTATTGAATCATTAAATAAATGCATAATCAAACAGAGATGAGGATAGTTCGTTGAATATATAACCTTATTAGAAGAGAAAAAATCAAGAATGTATTGATAAGAGATAAATTAAAAGTGATTAGTATTATTGATAAATTAAGAGAGATAAAGCTTAAATAATTTAGACGTATTAAAGGGAAACGCCATAAAGTTCCAGTGAGAACATGCGAGAAAATAGTAATTAAAAAATGGGAGAGGAAAAAAAGGAGGTTTAAGAAGAAGTGAAAAAATAATATGACTTTGCTGAAACTTAGAAGAAATGACATGCAATAAAAAACTTTAATGTACTAGAACACATATAAAGAATCTCATGTAAAGAGTGATTCATCGTTCTATTAAATCCTTTGAACTTTCACTCATGTTGTAGATAACCTTAAAATTTTGATGAAGTACCAATTCTCTCGCAGTTTTTTTAGCTACAGTAGTTTAATTTGTTACTTAGTCTATTTACTTTATTGTAATGACTAGTGTGATTTATTATTGTACTTGTTACTTAGTCTAGTTACTTTATTGAAATGACTAGTGTGATTTATTCTTTTACTTGTTTCTTTTTGTCCCAGCTTGTGTATATATTTGCATACTTTATCTTGTACTGCTAATCTTTACCATATCCTATACGTATTGTATTACATAATTTGATATGTTCAGTTATACATATTTATTGATATTTTGTATTGTTATTAATTTGCACTGGATCTATCGAAAACAACCTTTCTATTATTTAAAGATAAGATTGCATATTATTAGACCTCTCAAAATCTTACATTTCAATGAGATTCTCACTAAGTATTGTTATTGTTGTTGTTAAGCTTGAATTACATCAAATCTTCACAATATAAAAATTATTTTATACATTCAAAACTTTTATCAATGTACCTTATAAATTTTTTGTTGTAAAAATATTAATTATAAAATTTCAATTTTTATTTAAATTAACAAAGATTTCAATTAATTTTTTTATTTGTATGTTAATCACATCATGTTAACCAACTATCTAATTTGGATTGTGTAAACAAATAAAATTATGTTTTTGATTAGATTCAAAGTGAACTACAACTTTATCATTTTCTGGCCATATCAACACCAAATCCAAACCTCAAAGCTACAATGTAACTACACAACAAATTGAAATGAAATGGAAGTGAAATATCACATGCTTTGGTCATGTTCGAGAATGGGTCATGCAAATTTTCAAATCAAGCTCAGGAACATTAACATTTACTTGAATCAGGAACTTGACATGCGACTTATCACATTAAAAAAAATGACTGTGGGATATACATGTATTTTTCCTGGAGCTATTGCAAGAAAAAGAGGAACTGTTGCTAAAATTTGGGCACTCCTTAACACCCTCTCCGCGTATTTAGATGGATTTCACCGCCTCATTATTGTAACAATTATAACCAGGAATCGCACAAAAGGCATTGAAGCTTTTAGATTTTGCTGATGGATTTGACCACTCACACCTCTCTCTCCCACGCATATGTACAGAGATACATAGTTGTCAGTGACACCAGACGACAGATACCTTTTAATTTAATCTTTTTAATTTTTTTTTTTGCTCTTTTACTTTATAATTTTGTCCTTGCATTCATTTCTCTGGCTTCTTAGAGTTAGAGGGCTAGCCCCTTTAGCTATTTGTTAGTTTTTAGGCCTCTACCTACACTATCATAAACTGTAATCTGGAATAGGGTTTACCTTTCTTTTTATTTACAAGAAAGTTGCAAGGTAAAACCCATCTTTTGCTGAAAAAGATGGCTGTCATTTCCCTAAAACTTTTGAAAACTATCACCATCCAGCACTCATGTGTGCAAAAAGGTCTTCTCTTCCCCAAGTTTGCTCTTAAAGGTAAATTCAGTGGCACTGTTGCAGACTATATCCAATCCTGTGTGAAGAAGAGTATGTTAGAAAGCTTTTGTGTTCTTTCACCCCAGTTGAAGCTGTTTACTCAACGGGTTGTCGCCATTTTTTCCTCTTTAAGTAATATACGGAACTCTATTTAAAGTTCTTATGGTGGCACTCAATGGAACTTCATTCAATTCTTAAATTAATCTATACCTTTTACTATGTTTAGGAAAAAAGCAATAAAATTTACGATCTGTCATCTAATCAATCCCTTAAGTTTAATGGTTACCTATCGCAATTGATGGACTTCCATAGTTCGGTTTTTCTCCATTCAATAGAAGATAGGTCATGGATGCCATCAGGATCTTACATTTAGTGAGTTGATGACCTGCAGGTTGATGAATGTTATTAGGTATGTAGGATATGTGTAGCATTTGGGAATAAATGCAGTGGGAAATCTTGACTTTCAATTAGACAATTACTGGCATATTGAGGTAGATATTTGGATTAAGGAGACAAAAGATAATGTGTGGAAGATAAGATAGATGATCACGACATTTCAGCTTCTTTGTACTTTCTTTTTCATCAGGGTATGTACATATTATGTGAATGAACATCAGACTTTAGACGTAAAACTGATTAGAACTTCTAAGGAGACTTTCCATGACAGATCTATCCAATTCCAAGTACATTCAATCTTGTTTGCTCATGTGCATCGCCTGATGATAGGAATTTAATGGTATCCTTCCAATCATTCCATTTACCCTCCATTTTGCAAGATTTGGCAGTCGTTTTCTACCAAGCATCTTACGTTACAGATTAGCTATCTAAATTGCAAAATTTGCTAAAAAATTATTAATGTCTTCACTCACCACACGATGATCATGTGGGACCTATTATCTTAGTCCCTTACCTGTCATTGCTAAATCATTAAAAGAGATGTTTCACTGGAAGAGCAGCTCTAATTTTGTAGCTAACAGATACTGTGATAGCTAAGAGATGGTTATCTATGTCTATCAGGTGACAGAACAACGCAAATCTAAGTAGACATTTCGTACATTGCGACAATTACTCACAAAGCCAAGCCATAATCTTCATTAGCACAACGGGTCAAAACCCAAAAACTGTTCGTGAAAAAGGAAGAGATTTTACCAGTATATTTGTCCAGATTTCTTTCTCTATACTCCTTACAGGGCTGAGATTCTGAATCCTACAGAATGCAGATGTGTTAAATTAAAAAAGCTTGGTATTGACCATTTGATGCGTTCTTTGGTTTTCTACACGTTATTTTCTGGGAAGATTGTGATAATGTCAATAGTGCCCAATTCTGTGGCTGAGCTCAAGTCACAGTTACAAGTCTTGCAACCTTCCATATGAGATCAAAAGATTTCTGAAAACTTCCTGCAACAAGTCGAAAACGCAATGTGAAAATTAAATATGATCGCTACTGTTTTAGTGTCATTAACAATAAGGGAGACGTGGCTGCTCGTACTCGTAGCATTAAACATTAATCTGGTGAGGATTGGAGTCTTGGGGATGCGTATTTGCTCAAAGCTATACGACGTAAGAATAGTATTGTACATTAGGAAAAAGGCTATTAGAGGTTTATATAGGTGCAAGTATGGAGTGCAAATAATACTTAGGAGAGATAGTGAATAACACCGCTCAAAATAAGGTACAGTACACTTATCACAATTACGTAACTACACACAGACTTAACACACACTATCTCACTTCCACTATTTCATGTTAAAAAAAGAAAAGTCAGCCACTGGGTCGTAAATATGCAAATGCCTTCAAGTAAGCGAGCATACGTACATGCATGCACAAAGATAGATGAATAGCTGTCTCTGTTAATTGTAAAAAGCCTGTAGGAACACAAACATAGACACCCACTTTCTATCTTTCTCTCACTCAACGGGGGTAGAAATCCAATAAAGATGGCATTTATAGAGCTGTGCGGCTTCTTTTGGCATCAGAGGGCCTGGGAAGTAGGGTGGTGTGGCATTGTACAATGTCACAGTAATGCGAGATATGTACTTAGCTGAGTTGTGGTGGAGATGTGGCACTAAGCCTCTGTTCGTGCATAGATACCCACCTTTGGCTCTTTCTCACGCTAAAACCTGGAGACATCCTGCAAAAGACATGAAAGTAAGCTCCGTTTCTTGTTTGTATTTGTACATCACTGCCACGCTTTACTGATTCCCCATTAAAGGTATAAATTCAACCCACCAAAATGCCGGTTGCATCATAAAACCTTTTATTTTCTATTGGTCATAGATTTCCCATTCTTACCTCTGGATCATGCATTAATGAGGGAATAAGAAAAAGGAGAAAGAGAGAGCCCTAGTCGTTGATCTCCAACTCTTTTCATAATTATGAGCCGATAGAACCTCTTCGCACAGTGATTATGGTTTCTTTTTTTCTTTGGTCCTTTTGGTCCAGGCTTGTGGAAAATCGTAAGAGCAATCAAGAAATAGGCCTAAAACATGGGTCTCATGTTTGAGGGAAAAAGGCTTCAAAGAAGAAGGCAAGAAGCCCAAGTTTAAGCACATCCCATTGGATTTGTAAAGCATTTCAAAGACCCAAATACATCTAAATGTCAATGAATGTTGGCAGATTTGGAGTATCATGAAAAGCAATAATGGAGACCTAAAACAAGTTGAAATAATTACATTTCCTAATCGTCAAAAGGCAGTCAAAGCAAGCAACCATCTCATATCAGAAATGAGTCATTGCACCGCAAACATGTAGCACCACCTAACCAACAAGGTCAAAGCAACCAACCGGTGCCAAAATCTGTGACTGAAGATGAATTGGTGCCTGACAAGGAACTAAGATTCTGAGTTATGGTTCCTAGAAAGTGATAAAGGCATGCCAATGTTCTTTCCTTCATATCTAATGTTCTTGTGACTGGTTGTCTTCTATAGATTTGTGGGATAGGAACCCGTACATTTAGCCAACTATTTGGCATAGCAATCCGATAGAAAAATCAAGTGAAATACCTTTTGCATATTGGCATAAGCTAATGCCAAATGCTCCGGTACAGAACCCAACCTATCCTAACAAAGTACCAAAATACTTTGGAAAAGCGCCAGCATATATTCTTTGATGGTATTAACAGGTCATTTTGAGAGCCAATAGATAATAGAAAACAATGTAAAGGCTGCAATAACGGCGGCTAGTACAAGAGTGTCTCTTATTGCCTCCTGATAGAACCTTAAAGAAAGGGAAGAAGCAGTAAATCAGTACTCAATTACGACTCTATCATTTATTATTCACACATTTGTGCAGAACTGACATAAATATATGGATGAGATTTAATGAAACAGAGTAAAAACTGATTAACCGGAACAAAAAAATCTGATCCCCTCAAATATTGTGAAAAAAGAGAGAGTGAAGTAACAAATTACAATACTTCATAAGACTACCAAGGAGGCCTCTTATGATAGGAAACTTGTCACCTAAAACTTCACTTTCCCTTGAACATCTCCAAATAGAGCCCTTTGTGGACCCAATGCACCCATTCTTGTTTGAACTTGATTAATAACAACTTCAATTTGCAGAAAGGTTAGTGGATCTTACTCCAGTAAGGGTAGCGAGGTGTAATGTTACACAAAAGATTTGATGGAACATACATTAAGATAATTTAGATTACAGACGTAAATGATCAATAAGACACATTCTATATTACAAAAGATGATCTGTTTTGAGGGAGATAATAGTTCCAGGTCTGACACAATGTGTATACTGTTCTTCCTAAAGGACCATTAATTTAATCTACATGTTCATTATTAAGCGCATCCATTTCAAAAGACACTAATTTCTTCAATTGACTTGTATGTTAAACATGAACTTCCATATGGAGGTGTAAGATCATACGTGAGCAATGCTCCCATGAATGGCGGCTCTTTCTCGTAGTAACTACATCCTTGAAGAACCACTTCCAGATGCCTGTGAGAATGCACAAAACAAAACTCAACATCATAAACAAGAAAAGAGTGCAAACCGTTTAAAAGTTTGAATATAGCGTAGAATACCTAAACAGCTGTGCATGCTCTCTCATTGAATTTATGTTTCCTTGGTTCTTATAAATTCCTAAAGCAACAAATTCTCAACAAGATAGAGCGAAATTCCATAAAATAGTTAGATATCAGTACAGAAACTACAGAAGTTCAAGCAAACCCAAAGTACAACTTATACATTCATGCGAATTTTGGTTTAAAGATATCAGTGCAGCCTCAACCATTAAGTCAGATGCATTATCCTTGAAACCAAGGAGAATAATTCGAGTTTGCTCACCAGTTACAGTAAGCACATGGTAGAACTGTGTGAATTCGTTAAGTATGTCTCTATGCCCTACAAGCTTTTAAGCAGTGGTAGTTGTTGGAGCTGCAGATGCAGCAGATTACTCGTTAAATCATTTATGTCGAGTAGCTTATCAAGCAACGATTGAATTTGCATTTCCATGGACTTCCATGACCTGCTGGATGCAACAGTTGGTGAGTTTCGTACGTCTATGAAATCCTAACAGATCAAAGCTTCAGACAATATAGTACATTATCAACAACGACACTAGGAAGAGCCAAGCAAAAGATGGATATTACAAGATCAAGCAGAGAAAAAAACAAAATCTGTAGAACAATAGCTTCCTTTGGCTCTGTACCAAATCCAAGATCATCTAATAAAGCTACAGATTGTGCAATACACGACTTGTAGCGATCAGTTACATTATCAATACTAAATTCAACATAAAAATAGTAAGAACAAAGAATTAGATGATAAAAAGCAAGGTAATACCTCCTTGAGTGAAACGAGCGTCAACCTTAGCATAAGTGGAGGGCTTGAGTGCTTGACGTCAAGATCTTCCTCGATCTTTCGAGCTCAATTCCTCACAACCCGACCCCTTAAATTCTAGATTCGGATCTGCCATTTCGGATCTCCACATAATTCACTTCCACCCTGTTTCACGGGTTTCTCAATCACCAATAGAGAGACGCAAAGTGTCCGATCCTCGTTGGGCCTTTCAAATCCCAACCCAATATTTATAAATTATAAGGGGAATGTTTGGTTAAGGAATATGGAAATAAATTAATGGAAAAACAATACTAAGTGACAAAGATTGGTTATTTATTATGATTGATTAATAGTTTTTTAATACCCTAATTTTAGGTAATAGTCTATACTCCCATTTGTGGGGAGAACGGTGATTCCTGCAAATACTAATATTTTTTTTAAAATTTTAATTAAACATAATTAATTAAAATATAAAACATTTAAAATGTAATTAATTAATATATTTAATTATAATGTAATTGATTAAAATATAATAAAATTTTATTTCTCGATATTTTTAACAAACTAATTATTATTAAAAGTAATATTAATCATTTTTTCTACCTAACTAACCATCATAATTATAATGATTATAACGATTTTCATTTTTTATTATAAATTCATTCTCATTCTTCACTATATTCATTCTCATTTTTATTATTATTCTCTTATACGAATCACTCGCGTTCTAAATATTTTTTTTAACGTGTGAACGCATAAATAAGGTGCCATCTTTATTAATAGCTGATAGCAATAAGAGGGAAAGTAGTTAACCTTTCATTGAATAATATTGATTCATTGGATTTTCCATGTGAGAAGCGACACTCTTTCAGGTTAGAAAACTCATACAAAACATTGAAATTCTTGATTTCAGATTAGATTTGAAACTTCTGAAATACAGTTGTCAAAATAATTAAATTCTTGACGTGGAGACAAGTAGGACTTTTCCTTCTTCATGCAGCATTTTCCAAATATTAATAATTTAAAATAAAAGATTCAAACCTCTTAAGAAATTAAAGATTAAATGTTTAAAAGAAAAATTAAAAATAACTTCTCTTAAACTTCTGTCAAAATATAATAATAATAAACTCAAATCAATAAATATTTAATTAAACTAATAATTTATTATATTTTTTCGATATGAGGTTAAGTATTTTTAATTGAAATAAAAAGGAATTTAAAAATAAAATAAAAATAAAAATATTTTATTTCTTTTTAGTTTTTACCCGAAATTATAGGAAAGATCATTTTTCTCTTTGAAAATGTTACAACCTGGGCAACTTGGCCCCATAGTTTACTTTTCAACCAGTCTTACGTGTTACGGTCCTTACCCGCAGTCCTGGGGGCCCGCCAATTTCTGGAACTGTCCAAAGACATCCCCTAACGTTAGGGGTCCACATTCCTAAGCAAGTTTTTGTTTGGTGCATCCCAAAAAATTACGTACCCTCGTATCTACGGACAACGAAGCCGATCCTAAAGACCGCTGTCGGGGCAAGGAGAAAAAAGAGAATATCTGTTAATAAATTTTATTTTTTTATATAAAAATATTTTATTTACTTATTTTACTGCAAAATACTAAATTTTCTTATATTTTATGTATTAGCAAGATTTTTATTATATTAATGTTGTTATTGTACCGATATATTTATAAAAGATAATGTTATTAACAATTTATATATTTTAAACTATTTATTATTACATAAGAATATTTATAAACATAATAATTATAAAACTATTATATATTTTCTTTTCAAATATTATTTAAAAAAGCTAAATTTATAATTCTACGTATAGAATCTTTTGTAGATAAAATTTATTAGATAAAATTGTGTCTTCTAATAAATTATATATCCTATTTAAAATCAAAATGTTCTATTTAAATTAATAAAAAATTTCAATTTTTTTAAATTAAATTTAATCAAATTTTAATTTGATATTATATTTAAAGAAAATTTCAAACTAAATTTGGACCTTTAATTCTATGTATTACTATTCTTTACCTCTATTCCCTTTATATGTTCTAACTCTGCTCTATTTTATCTTAGTCATATACTTACGTGAAATTTATATAAATATACGATTAAAATAAGGTAGAGCAAAGTCTATATATGATATAGACTTTTTTTTTATGTAGGCCTTTGGGTTTCCGGTAATCAAGGCCCGTATGTTCGCCACGCGTCCAATAGACGAAAGTATGGACCGTGATCCGCGCACTACCGTAACCATCCTAGGTAGTTCTCCGATTTGACTTCCTCTCTATCATGGGGTCTATAATTTAATTGAGGAGGCCGATTTGTTACTTTCCTGGAAGCCCCTTCGTTCCTTTGAAAAACTTCAAATAAGACATTAATTATTCTAAAATATCATATGGGTATCCTAAGATTTTTTATGAAAAATTTTTGTATAATTGATTAATAAAATTAAATATATTATATAAAAGATATAGACTTTCATATAAATTTTAAATTAAAAAACTCTGTAATCTTTTAAAACTCTCAAATTTTTTATAATTTTTAAATCTTTAAAAAATCCCTTCATGCAATATAAACATTATGCATGAATTAATCAAATATTATCCTCCAACTTAATTTTTAAATCTGATTCATATTAATTAAAATAATTAAAATAAATTATTAATTTAGGTCAATTTTAATTAGTTTAATACCATTTTTATAATTTTAAAATTCTTAAAAAAAATCCCTCCATGCAATATAAACATTATACATGAATGATTCAAATATTATCATCCAACTTAATTTTAAAATCTGATTCAAATTAATTTAATTTAATAATTTAAAATGATTATAATAAATTATTAATTTACATCAATTTTAATTTGTTTAATTCTTTTTTAAGAATTGTGTTAAATTATTATATAAATAGCATCTAATCGGTTCACATGTGATAATCATATTGTATATGTTTTATTACTATTTTTATCTGAAATTTTAAAATTTTAAATTGCATAAATGCTCTATTTCTTTTATTCGTAAATATCCCAACATTTAAATGGTAGTCAAATTTGACAACCGGGCGCTTTGGCATCTTCAAAGCTTCAAAGCTCACGAGCCAACGGATGCCCTCAAATGAATGACTTTTGGCATAACGGACCATTAATTTCCGACTTGATAACTTTTGCCCTCCTAACCTTATCCTAATCTAACCAATATTTATATGTACTTTTGCCCTCCTATCCAAAGCTCCGTTCTTACCACGGAAAGCTCTAGCCCACACCAACCGCCGCCACCATTGCCACCGCCACCACCACCACCGTCTAAACCGCGTCTACAAGTAGAATAAGAATAGATTCGAGAGAATTAGGAGACGGATTTTGGGATTGAGAGACGTAGGAACAAGGTTCGAATGATATTTCCAATATTCTGGGGTAGAAACCAACAACATGTCGAATATACCAATGCCTCTTTCTGAGGTTTGCCTCACCTTTTTCCGTTTAACTATGTCCATCGCTGACCTATGGCCTTTCTCCTGAACTCTACTACTACCGTCTAACAAGTGCTCTCTGCGTTCAAATTCTCAGAGTCTCAGACACCTGCAAGGAAAACCCAGTTTTCCTTTTCTCTGTACTCTCGCCAGACAAAACCATGAGAAAGATACGAGGTTTCAAGATTGGAAGACGGTTAATACGGATCTCGAAATGGATATTCGGACGGATCCGAAATCCATCCGGATACCAAAAGCTCCGGCCAAAGCAATCACCATGCTGTCACAGGCCTATCTCGAAACTAATCAACTGGGGTCGTCGTTTCACTTCGGGGGCCAAATCACTTTGCTTCACGAAACACAGGTCGGGTTACATACCCTTGGGTGACGAAGCTGTCGGCGAAAAGAGGCCCTCCACGGTGCCTAAAGGGCATTTAGCGGTGTACGTCGGTCAAAAAGACGGCGATTTTCACCGAGTCTTTGTGCCTGTAATCTATATCAACCATCCTCTGTTTGGTCAACTGCTGAGAGAAGCAGAGAAGGAGTATGGATTTAATCAAGAAGGCGGCATCACTATTCCCTGCCGATTTTCGGAGTTTGAGAGTGTCCAGACCCGAATCGCAGCAGGATCCGCAAGCTGACGTGGAAGCATTACGACTATTGAGATCGCTTTACGAGGATGACGATGACGATAATATTTGTAAATCAGTCTATATGATTTTAGGGCTTTCAATTACTTAATGTTTTTTACCTTTTGATATTACAGTAAATGTCTTCTGTTTTAGCTGTAATAAATGTTTAAAAAGCAAGGTTTAATTGAATTAATAATAAAAATTTTAAATCAATTTGATTTATTTTTTATTAGTTTTGTAATTAAAATTAATTTGTAAACTAATAAATTAAAATAAAACATGTAGGAGATACTTAGTTGATGGTTTAACGGGTAAAGAATGAAAAATTGATTGGTTGTTGCATTATAGAGGTAATAATTTGATATCTCACTTTTAAGGAATCCTCCGTACTCTTCCTTTTCATTCCTTTAGTAGTGACTCTTTGTTATAAAATACTTTCAATACTAATTAAATACAATTAATTAGTTAATTACTTAAAATATAATTAATTAGTTAGTTAGTTAATTAATTACATTATAATTAATCAAAATATAATTCATTCATTAATTAAAATACTGTTAATTAGTTGAAGAAATATAATTAATTATATATAATTAATTAAAATATAATATAATTAAATATAATATAATTATTCATTAATTAAAATATTGTAATTAATTAATTAATTAAAATGTAATTAATTACAATATAATTAATGCAACATAATAAATTGAAATATTATTTTATTATTTAGGAGGATAGTTTATAATAAATAGAATAAAATATGATAAAAGATAAAAATTTTATGTTACATCTCATTTTATCGTAACCAGCAAAAATGAATTATATTCGATTTGAGAGGTCTATGATAAAACATAAAATAATAAATAATATTTCACAATATGAATCCTTATTTTAAATAATATTTAGTATGTTACATTTTAAACTTTTTTTAAAATAATATTTTAATATATTATGATACGAATTTTTATTTATGTCGAGCGATAACTTTTTTATATTTTATTTTTATTTTTTATTTTTTTATAAACCACTTAAAAACCGTACAATCAAACATGAAAGCTTTTTCTAAAGATGGGCAACTTGCTCCCCCAGATTAGCCACCACACACTTAACTTTTATAACCAACAGCGATTTGTTATGACAATGGAGAATCTAATGACACGCAAATCATCCGGTACCAGACACAGCCTGATGGTCCTCTGATGATCCCACAAAGATGCCTATGAAGTATGATCCAAGTGGCAAGGTCTGCATCGTTGACATCGAGTCCGTCCATATAATTCACGGCGTTACGAGGACGAGGGCAGACAGAGTTAGCGACTGACTTTATTGCTTGATTTCGCCATTCCACTTGAGAATTCCAATTTCCAAGTTAGATATAAAGAGAGATAATTAGTCGGATTGGGATAAGGGGTCCTCTATGTTGTTTTTTTTTTTCTATAATCAAATTCCATTTAAAGTTTTGATCGATTGAATTTGAGTATGATTAAGTTTTAAAATGGTTGAAATTTAATTAATATTTATACTATAAAACTTACAACAGTCGGAAAATAAGAGAGGAAATTTTAAGTTTATTTACCGTAACCTTTTATTTGAACCTATTTTCAACACTTAGCAAGAAAAAAGATTTTAAGTTTGATATTAGGTTAAGCCAGGTTTGAATTTTTTTACAATCCAACCCAAAATTTATATTAGAGTTTGAGCTTAGTCTAAAGTTTGAAATCGAGGTTAAGTTTAATTATTTTTTTCAATTTCAAATTTAAAAATGATGTCCTTTAATTTGAAATAATATTATTTTACTCAAAAAATGTCATTTTACTTGATATTTTTAAAATTTAAACTGGATTGAACTGAACTGGATGGTATAAACTCAAATCTATTTTAAATTCTAATCCAAAATCTAGAAATTAAAAAAAAATACTTAAGTTTTGCTAGAAATTCGATTAATTCAAATTAAGTTTGTTGACTTAAATTTGTTACAAGCCAAATCGGACAAAAAATTATCAAAAACAGATTTGTTGTTCCTGAATTGTTGTACCTAGTTATATCTTTAAGATTCTAATCATCTATCTTATTGTAATAAATGACTGAGATTTATTCAGACACAACAGGCACAACAATCGCAAATGATCAACCCTAAATGAAGTGGATGGTGACTTTCTCTGGCCTGAAAAATTCCAGAGCGCTAAATATCTCTTCTTTCTCTTTCTATCATAGCATACAACAGGAAAACCATGGCAAGTACAAACTAGGACGTTCTAGTTCGGTAACTTGTCCCAGTAAAAATAGAAAACTTAGACTGAGCTAGCTAGTGATTGATAGTCTTAAAGAAAGGGACAGCCTAACCTCTCTGTTCGGTGCATCGAATGAGATCTGATTACTATGTTTCTCAAATCCACGTCAAAGTACTGTTCAGGTTAAAGCAGGGTTGCTTTCGACTTGTTCTTTCCAACGAGAAAACACGAGAAAATGCTCTGGGTATTGTCCTCCCAATGTACGAATGCTATTTGCTTAGAGTAAAGGGATGAATACAGACGGGAAATAAAGACATCACAAAGTCGGATTTAAGCAACTTTCTCATGTACCAAACAGAAAGCACGAGGGTAGCATTGAACTAATTCATGAATTCTGTCTCTAGCATGTTGGCGGTGCATATCTTTATGGCTTGCCGTTAGTGGTAGGTTTGGGAATCAAACCCAAACCCAATTCAGTCTGAAGTTAACGGTCATGTCTATTTTGATTGGACTTCGGACCAAACCTTAAGCTTGATTAGTTTTAAAATTTTGGGCTTTAGATAAGACTTGAACTTGGGCTGTCAAGGTTCGGCCCATCCCATAGCCCGACAATAAAAAGTTACAAATTTTTAAAAAGTAATTTTATTTTTAATTTAAAATTAAAAAATTAGATGTGATTGAGTTGAATTTCAAGCTACCTAGGTCATATCACTCGAGCTTGAGTGATTTGAGTTCGAACTTGAGGAAAACCTGTCAAACCGGACTTAGGTATGGGTAAGACAAGCCAACCCGTTCCATTCCACTCTTAGTTAATAGTGGTAAATTCGGCCCTATTCAATATAGTCTAATAGTTATAAGGATTGAACCTTAGGTTGAACTCCGTCAACTAAAGCTTGACTGTTAATTTCGAGCCGGAACAAGACGGGCTTGGGCCCAATTACTAGGATAGGATCTTCGTGAATCTTATGTAAATAAATGACTGAAATTCATGAGACAGAATAAGACATCATAAAATTAAACAGAGAATCCGGGCTCTCAATTACCATCCTTATTTACAAGATTCGTAACATGATCCATAAACAAAAGATTTTGAAGATGAAGTCCCATATAAGCATTACTTTTCACACTTAAAATTGTATAAAGAATGTATACAATACAAATTGAAGACCCAACGACAATTTATGGACCGTGGGCAGTTTATTGTATTCAAATCAAATGCCTTAAGAAAATAAAATAAATTAACTGCGACAACTATGGAACACGTAACAAACCAATGTGTCTATTAGAAGAAACTTAAAGGCCGGACGTGAAGGGCACACTGGTCGCCGGCAACCAAGAATTTCCGGCAATGAAATTGCCAACTGTAAACTTCGATGCCTCCGATGCACCAAGCACATGATAACCTTTCCATTTCACTCTCAGAGCAGTGGATGAACCAGGTCCAGTGTTCGAATACTCACCATAGTATAAGGTATCAAGTGCAAAGTTACCACTCCAAGGCAACCAACCAGCGGGTTGGATCAAACTATCAAGGTACGTTCTCATGAAAACTGTTCTCGAGTATTGCTTCCATGGCCTACCAAGGTAAGTCTTGACTGAGCTCTGGACTGGTTTAAGATCCGAAGCAGCAGTAACCCTACAGTTTTGTATTGAAATCCCTGTGTTTTGGTTAGGATCAGTCCTGCCTTGTGCAGTGAGAGTGTTGGTCTTATTTGGGGGGTTGCGTGCGTAAAGGTTACAGTTCTGGAAAACAACAGCAGCATTTCCAAAAATGAAATCCACAGTCCCGTAAATGTCGCATTCTCTGTAGAATTGTCTTTGTGAGTGGACATAGAGCGTGTCTTGGTATCCCTCAAAACTGCACCTGTAAAACACGGAGAGGTCGGCTCCGCTACGTAGAGCCACCGCCTGGTGGTTCTGTGGACCGGCTGTGTTTCTGACGGTGAGGTCTCGAGCGATAAATCCATCTCCGACGACAGCTGAAATGTACAATATGTAGTTGTAATTCATCTTGTCTAGAATATCGATAATTTGTTTCAACTTTTAAAGAGGATTGAATTACTTACCAACTGTAGCTGAATTGAAAGTCGTAGAACCTCCACCAACACTTCTGCTTCCAGTAATAATGGTCTTTCCTACGCCATCACCGATTAGCATAATATTCTTCATGCTCTTCGTAATCTGAACATTTTCCTTGTACGTTCCAGCCTTAATATGTATCACAAATCTCCCACTCCCTGATCGTTTTCCTGCGGCGGATATTGCCTCATTGATAGTCTTGTAGTTCCCGGATCCGTCTTGTGCCACCACCAGGCTCGCCGCCGTGGACGATGATCGTAAGAGTTTCCGATCACCGGGCCTTACCCATGAGGGGAAACCCTCCTTGTAACTAGGTTCGTTATATGGTACCTTGTTAATAGCCAAAGTGTTGCTAATTAGCTTGGACACGTTATTTGACATCAAGGGCAAAACATGGTCAGCAACTCCGAGTTCATAAAACCCAGCTCGGCAAGTTTCTAGGTTGGTTAGAGCTGAGCTTAGCCATGTTTGTGCTTCAAATTTGGTGCACTTGGTGCTCATGGACTCGTTGAGCCCCAGGACCGTGTACTCGTAGAGCTTGAGGCAATCTTCCCAAGCTGCCTTTTCACGATCGTTTCTACACTTTGGGCCTAAGGTGTCCGTATTGGCTCGTGCATGCATAGCTCGGTCCAGTGCTACTTCCAGAGAGACCTTCAGGAAATCAGACTCGTGTTCAATGAGGTTGTTCTCATTTTTACGTTGGCTCAAGAAGTGCCCGCACGTTTCAGGGTTTGGTGTTTTAGCACACCAAGATTTGATCTCCCCGGAAGTGTAACCCAAAATGGTCGGGGACAGAAGAAGAGGGGCAAGAACAAGTGCTAATACAGCACGAATCGCCATTGATGACTTATAAGACAGTAGCAACTGTGAAATGCAAGATGATTTAAGTTTGGATGAGTTTCTATATCCGAAGGTGGCCGCTATATATAGAATGCGAGATCGCACACTCGCATCACCTGCTCTTTTCTATGTGCTTTGTTAAAATATGCATGGGATTATCATTCATACATTTTGACTTTTCCCTGGATTGGTTGACTTGAGATAACGAAGACAGACAGGAAACGCGTAAATGACAAATTGCTTTGTGTTTTTGGAAACTTTCTTTCAAGATAATGTAATAATATATTATTTTGCATAAGCCTAAGAACTAATTGTATGCAAATGTTCTTTGACATTTCCTCGTCAAGACACAGGAAAATTGAGGAATGGTCCAATCTTACTAACTTTTGAAAGAAAGTCGCCAGAGATAACGAACTTGTGATGATTGTATTTATCCTCAAAACTTCAACTTGTCTTCTTCATGTCCGAATAAATCTGTGTAGATTATTCTTTTTGATATAGTCATCCTGGTCTTAGTCGTCGTAATCATTATATTCAATCTAAAGTTTTACAATAACGGGAAAAGTATGATAGCACACAGCTTTATCCCTACATAATAAAGAGATTGTTTTCAATAGATCTACACGTAGATGCGACAATAAAAAAAAAATACAATAACGAGAAAGATATGATAGCACATAGTTTTATCCCTACATAATAAAAAGATTGTTTTCAATAGATCTACACGTAGATGTGATAATAAAAAAATACATGTTAAAAGAGTGAAATAGTTTTAATATTATTTCAGAATAATTTTGACTAGTCAAATTTTTATGGTGATTCCAATCAAAAGTTTAAGTTTGATTTTTTAATTTTTATTTCTGTTTTTTGATTTTAATTATTAATTTTAATAAAAAATCATTTATTTAAAATTTTTATTTCTAATTTTAATTTCTTCCCTATTTATAACTTATAAAAATTATAAATTTGTTTTCGATTTTATTTTTATTTTTCTCATAATCTAAGTTATTATCAATTAAATATCTTGTAACTCTTAATTCTCAATTTTTTTCCTTAGCCTAATTTCTAAGTTCAATTTTAGAGTCTAAACTGCAAGTTAAAACCTCTACATTTTTTTGTATAGGTTTAACCCAACCTCAGTCGGCAGAACTGTGGCCAAAACTAGTTAATTAATGT